>CM056720.1:112574475-113070163 GCA_029844215.1 Przewalskia tangutica
AGGCATAAACGATAATGCAGATTTACAAGAGGGAAAGCAATTACCTGGAGTGCGTGAAGTGCAGGATACTTCTCGCTCATGTCCTCCTCGGGCCTTCCCACGCCATCTCCTCCCCGAGCTCGCCCGCCACTAAGCACTTTGATTTGCCACGGCCCCCGGTCCGCAGCAGACGCCTAACTCGACGCATCGACTAACTCACGCGGAATCTCCTCACACGAGCAACCCCTGGCCACCCGACATCGCTAATCGGTGTACTCCTAGACGGATCCCCGATACATCTCTCGCCAAAGATAGAAACATGAAACACCGGCACCCGCTTCCATTCGGTGACCAGATCCAACTCATACAGCAACCTCGCCTACCATGCGACAACTGGAGCACGGCCAACGTACTGGGCCGAAGTTTCCTTCTTCGGTTCATCACACCTTCATCGCGGGTGACAGCAATCTTCAGGAAAACCCAATCATCAACCTTCGAACTCCGTATGCCGACGCCGTTATGATCCGTGATATGACTTTCTCGGTCGCACTCGAAGCCGCCAAGAATTCCTCCCGATAAGCTTCACCTTATCCATCGTTTCGTCGCAGACCACAAATCCGTCTCCACTAATCGCAGACTGGCCTAACATCGAACCAGCTTTTACTTATCCGGCCGATCTCGCACTTCCTCCCATACAAAGGCCTCATAAAGGCGCCTGCATTTGAATATGGAATGGTAGCTATTATTATACGCATGGAAACTCAACTAGAGGCAAATGGTCCTCCCGACTTACCCTCGAGTCAATAACACATTGCTCGCATGACATATCCTCAAGAGTCTGGATAGTGCGCCGCTTTGGCCCGCTCGCTCGCATCAGCTGGACGTGGAATGTGCAGATTACCGTGCTCACTCGCCTCCTCAAACCCTTCTCGAAAGCAATTTCCGTAAGCTTAGGTAACCGGGCTCCTGTCTGATACGTGATCGAATAGTGACTCCATGCATTGACGATCTCTCGATGTAAAGTTCGCATAATCCATACCGAAAAAGTCATCCCGACGGGAATGAAGGCACGATTTGTCTGACCGTCGGCGATAACCCATATAGAATCGCGTCTCCTCTGAGTGCGAGGTAATCCCCACCATGATTTAGAGTCCATAGCGATCACCTCCCACTTCCGTGCCTGATTCTATCGTCCCATGAATAAACCACGTGCCTCTCGTGCTTCTCACCTTTCACCTGGCAACACGGGCACTGAGCTACGAACTGCTGCAACGCCCCTCTTCAAGCCATCCCACCAATACATATCTAAGGTCGTGGTACATCTTAGCCGACTTCGATGGATAGAGTAACGCGCGTGTGCTTCCCCAAGAACTCCGCCGGCCAAGTCACGAAACATCTGGAACACACAACTCGCTTCAAACCTAGCACCCCATCGGTGCTACCTCGTGAGACTCTTCCACTCACGAAGAGCCGTATCACTTAACGTGTCAAGCCGATCTCGAATCTGCCTCTTCACCTCCCGGCGATGGAAGACTTTAAACCTCGCGAACTCGAACCCCACCGCTATCGAATCAATCAAACGAACACCAACGCCGCTTAATCGATGCAAATCCACGAACCATGTCCTCCTCTCTCGGCTGCACATCCGATAGACTCCCATCGACCTACGACTAAGAGCATCGCACAACATTGGCCTTCCCGTGGTATAGGATATCAACATCGTAATCCTTAAGCAACTCTAACCACCGTCTCTGTCGCAAGTTCAGCTCCCTTTGGCTGAAGATATACTGGAGGCTCTGTGGTCAGATAAATATCCACATGAACCCCATACAAGTAGTGCCTCCAGATCTTCAGGCGTGAATCACCGCTGCCGACTCCAAATCATGGGTGGGGTAGTTCCTCTGCGTGTTTCTTAATTTCTTCACCGGGATGCATACGCTTATAACCTTGCCTGCTGCATCAACACACATCCCAACCCGATGCTGGCGACGTCACAATACACGACATAACCGTCGACCCTGCGGAAGAGTAAGAACGAGGCGATCGCCGTCTCCCTTCAAGAATCGAAACCCCGCCACACGTCGTCGCCCATCGAAACTTAGCCTTACGAGTCACCTAGTCAATGGTGCAGATAGAAGCAAACTTCTCCACGAACGTAGCATAACTCGCAAGGCCCGAGCTCGAGAACCTCTGCCGGAGTAAGAATTACAGGCCAAGTCTCGATCGCCGATCTTGGCCGATTCACTCGAATACCATCGGCCCAGCAATATGCCAAGAAAAGCCACCGGCTAACCAAAACTCACATTTGGAAAACTTGGCGTATAGCTAGTCGGTCGTCCCGAGAATCGACCACGGACTTCAATGCTCGCGATGCTCCTCGCTCGAGCGAGAATAAACCAAGATATCATCGATGAACACTATCACAAACGGTTCAAAAATGGTTTGAACACTCGGTTCATCGATCCATGAATATCACGGAGCATCGTCAACCAGCATGACCGCCAACTCATAATGCTCAGACGGTCCGAACGCAGCCCGACATCCGCCTCTCGACTGCACTGATGATAGCCGTCGATCAGATCAATCTTGAGAAACATCTACGCACTGCGGTGGTCGAACAAATCATCAATCCCGTGGCTGGTATCTGTTCTTAATGGTCACCTTGTTCACTCAGATCAACACACATGCGCAGCGTGCGCCGTCCTTCTTCTTCACGAACAATACCAAGCGCCTCGTGGGAGAAACACTAGGCTGATGAGCCCTTCTCCAACAAATCTCTAGCCGGTCCTTCACTCTCTCAACTCGGCGGAGTGCCATTTGTATGTGGCGGAATGGAAATAAAGCCGAAGTGTCGCAACACATCTATACAAAACTCGATCTCCTCTCGTGAGGGATACCGGAGGTCGTCCGAAACACGTCCTGCGGAACTCTCGACTACGGAATCGATCAAAATCAGTACAGCAGCCTCGTGATCAAACACCCGAACGAGATGGTAGATGTACCCTTCTTCGCACCATCTTCCTAGCCTCGAGGTAGGAAATAAACCTACCCGGCGATATGAAGGTTCTCCCACTCAACAACCGCTTCCTCGAGAAACTGGAACCGCACTACTCTCTCTCGCAGCTTCATTGGCGTAGCGAAGTTAGCCAATCCATTACCCGTGATCACGTCGAAATCAATCATATCCAACTCTCTATCAAGTCTGTAAGTCCGAATGGCATCGCAATGGTCATCGACAAGCCCTATATACCCGCCGAGCTACCACCGAATCACCTGCTCGCGTAGCTACCTCGAGCGGTCTATGGACTCGAGCTCACATCCTCATCCTACTAGAACAGGGAGATATATGGGGCAGTAGAACCCGATCTATCGAGGCATACATCAAATCTAGGCCCGATAAGGTACCAGCGATGACATCGCGTGAGGCCTCCTGATCTGCGGTGGACAAGGCATAAATGCGTTTCGAGGACTGCTAGACCGATCGCCCACGACCTCTGCCGCGACTGGCCGTTTATGAGTAGAAGATTTGCCTCGGGCGAAGTAAGCTGTCGAGGATGAAGAATCAAGAATCGACCGCAGCCGACTCTACCATTTGCCACGCCGCCGACAGACTCGCAAATGACCGCCGCCCAGTGTGTAAGCTCCGGGTAGTACCGCAACCCCGAACGAAACTCCGCCACGATGGACACCGAGCGACTCGTCGGTTAGCACCTCGCTATCTCGGAAATCAAGTCCAGGGCCCCGACCGCCTCGAATACTCGCCGAACTGACAATGATGTGGGAGTGCTCGAGCCGGGTGGTGCAAATCTGCTTCTTCGGTGCCGCCCACCCCGAGAACTACCAAAGAACCGCCGTCCCGCCTTCTACGATGTTGATATCTATCGACTCGGTCTCGCGCTCTCGCATCAGTGCGTGAGCTCGCATACGGTAATGTCCACGCCGGGTGAAGAGACACACCCGCACAAGACTCGCCATATAATCATCTAGCCCGTGACGTAGTGATGCACCGCCCTCCATATCCGCTACCAACGCAGGGACATATCGAGCCAAAGAATCGAACTCGACATTGTACTCCTAACCGTCCTGTCTCGATAATAGAAATCTGTTACCGCGCTCCTCATCCGTGAGGCAAGAAGTGAGTGAGAAAGCCTCCGAGAACTCATCCCAAGTAGCCGAGGACGCGTGCTTTCCCGGGATAACTCCCACGAATCAAACCAATCGATCGCGGTATCACGCGGCCGCGCACCGAAGATCCGCACTCGGTCTCCGATGCCCGATCACTCTCATAATCCTCAGTAGGCCGACGGATGAACTCCTCGCGATCATCCTCGGCCTCGACCGTAGAACTCGCGGGCTACAACTCGGGAAGTCCCGTAGCCTCAAACTATACGCCCTGGGTGAACCACGTGCTGCGCTGGGCTGAACTGAATCGGCTGTGATCCAAATTTCATCCTCATGTTCGCCACAATCCTAGCCAATAGTCGGGCCATCTCCTTGTACCCTAACTCTCCGCCCGCCGTGTGGGACGCGAGGTACTGTGGTTCTTTGGGCCGACCAGCGTCATGGAACTGTCGCTGGTATAGATCGGGCCTGAGCCCTCGTATCTCGATTGTCCTACTAGCGCCTCCTCATTTTGCGCTTTGCCATTGGGCGGGTTGCCGCTTTTACTGAGGCATAAGCGTATGTAAAAGGAATACGTTAGAGGTCCAACTTATAACACGGCTAAGGCACGATCTCGAGTGAGAAGAATGGAAACCAATCCTAAATATCCTATAACCTCGATTATTGGTGTGGTGCACAACCACCGATAATCAAGACTACTAGATACGATGCGTAGACACTTTCCGAGGATTAACGCGCTCGATACCACTTTTGTCACGACTGCTCGGGGCCGGATCGTGCCTTACCGGGCACCCAAGTAGTCATACATCGAGTAATCGGAATATAAAACAAGACATAAACAGTTGTAAAATGAGACACGCTTTATCTCAAGAAAGCTTGCCTTTCGCATATATATATAACCCAAGTTCTGATTACATCCCAATCGTATAATAGGACTACTGTATTCTAAGGAAGTAACAACTATGGCGGACACCCCGCCATACCTGAATGTACAACACTAACTACAATCCAGGGAGATCATACCCAAAGTAGAGCCTCCGGAGAAGATGGAGCTCCGGACACCAAAGCAAAGATCCTAAGGATGTGGATCTAGCACTCCTGCCCTTACCGCGGCATGAACGCAAATTTCCCAAGGAGGTCACATAACAGTACCAAGTATGTGAAAGCGTAAAGTACTTAAATGAAATCAAAGTATTTAAAGCCATTGCAAATACAATCAGTTCAATTTGCACATAGTGCCACAACATAAGCGAAGCAACATAGATATCTCAGAATCGGTCTTTCCAGGCGCGAATGATCGAAGCAAGGCCAATCGCCCATAGTATCATTATGCGTACCTAGTCCTGAATTCCGCGATCGCATAGGTCACACGCACCGCATGAGGTATTCCTCGCATCGGGGTAGCTAACCCCCTGCACTCCTGGACTCCCGCACCGCATAGTCTCGATAGGCCGCATAGTCACAGCACCGCATGGGCATCCCCGTCGGGCTAAAACACCGGAATGATCAATCCTGGAGCTCCCGCAGCCTCGCATAGTCTCACAGACCGCATAGCCGTGGAATAGACTGCGTGAGGTGGCAAGCCCTGTATAACGATCGAGGGTAGGTGATATAATAACAAGACAACCGACTTACCGTCTAGCAGCGTAAGCAACAAGAATGACCCCCTTTCACAACATCACAAGACACTAACACACATAGCATCATGGTATGTCTATTTATCAAACAATCTTAATATACCTTACAAATCAATACAAGGTTTTTATAAGCAATTAAGTAAGCAGCTCTTTTATCTTTCTTAAGTGGTTATACCTAACTTCCCATAAAGCTAGTATAACTCTTAAGCTTTTGTTTAAAAACCAACTGCTTTCTTCAGAAAAAATGATTCATTATTCTTTTGAAATGCTTGAAGATCTTTTATTATTAGGGCTTAAGTCAAGAGACATTGCGTAGTTATTATTCGAGCTTAAGTCAAAGACATTGCCGTAGTTATTATTCAGTTAACACTCGTACGTCTATCGTACTATATATTTAAAATATCATGCTCAAGAGTGTAGGAAGAATCACATACCTTCTCGGCGAAATCCACCTGCCAAGCGAATATGTCGCGCGCAGAGAATCAGCCTATAATAGTCAATATACGTCTATCAACGTCTAGACTATTCTCGTAAATGCTTCTAAGCGAGAGGTTCTATGTTCTACGGAAAATCGGGCGAGACTTCCTACCCGGTGAGCTACTCGAAGTTCTGTGAAAACAGTCCTATGTAAATCTGATTCTATATTCTTCTTTAAACCCTTCTACTGTGATAACAGTTCAATTCTATTCTTTAATATTCTTCTAAGTACTTATACTTATTCCTATTCTTCTACAATATGTATTCTCTAGTTACAAAAGAAGGCTAAGATTATTTACCTCGATAAGCCCAATAATATCCTAGATATAAGTCGATCCGGAGCAAGGCTGTTATACCCCGTATTTCCAGAGTATGTATGTGAGGGCGTACGTATAATAATTTGAGCCTTAAGTTAGGCAAGTTTCGGAATTTGTACACAACACCCGATAGGAGTCGTTTTTCGACGAAACGTTTCCACGACTACGTAGGAAAATTCCGGCTATGTCATTTATATTTTTGCGGATTTTTCCGAGACGAAACATTTTGGACCATTGGGAGGGTGACACTTGTCACCCTCATTGACGATAAAGAGGCGGTTGGCTTGGCGATTGGTGCCTCATTTGTGCCATGTTGGTGCCTTGTTTGTGCCATGTTTGGTGGAGTAGGGTTAGGGTGCACATGGCTTGATCTTGGCCTTACACTTGCCTTGCACATGGCTTGATCTTGTCCATTGGTTGGCCCTTGGCTTCCCTATAAATACCCCTCCCTTTGTTGAAGACTTCATCATTCAAATATGTTCCACGTCTTGCTATCCTTCCCCTCTCCTCTTGTTTGACTCTCGTCCAAGAGCCCCCCCCCCTCCCTAGTAAAGGCCCTTTGTGGCCGAGAGCCTCCCCCTCCCCCCTTTGTGGTGCTAGCCGTGGGGTACCCCCCCCTAGCCTAGTTGTTTTCAGATAATACACCCACTCTTGGTAGAAATACTTCTCCAAGTATTGTTATAATGCCCAAAATACCTTAGCCTTTACCTTGTTGTATTCCAAAAGTTACCTCTATACGTAGAGCCCGAAAATACTACCTTTTGTCCTTTTAGTCTCAAACCGAAACCCTAAGGAAATCTTCATGGTTGGTTGAAGTATTTAAGTAGAAGTTGGTTAGAACTTCTAAGGGTTGTTTGGAGCGGATTGGAGCGCACGGAGTAGGAGCTAAACCTTGCTCAGGATCGACATATTAACTTGGATAATTTTGGGCTTGTCGAGGTAAATATTCTTGTCCCCTTATTGTAATTGGAGTTTACATGTTGTAGGAATATATAGTTGAAGTATACTATATATAATCGAACATAATTGCGGCAATGTCTTTTGACTTAAGCACGAATTTAAAGAAGAGAAGCGAATCAGTAATTACATAGGGTGTATTACATAGACTTGTGGTATTCTTGTATAGTAGAGTTGTGCACGTCAGGTTAGGCGTGTAAAACCCCCGTTGGCTTGATAGCGCTCGATAGAGAGGAGATTTACGCTGCGGAAGTCTGTATTTTCGTAGAATATGGAACCGTACGGTTAGAAGTTAATAGCCGTTTGTGGCCTTATAGGTGGAAGTACTCCGAGTAGCGT
The DNA here is from genome assembly GCA_029844215.1 of Przewalskia tangutica. Lineage (NCBI taxonomy): Eukaryota > Viridiplantae > Streptophyta > Magnoliopsida > Solanales > Solanaceae > Przewalskia > Przewalskia tangutica. The sequence goes on from CM056720.1 coordinate 112,582,304, forward strand.
ATTCTACTTGAAGAGTGGAAAAGGCTAGCCGATTCTGATCTTGTGGAGCGTTTGCTTATTATCGATAATCATCGCGAGGTATGTGAACCTCTTCCTATATGCTCTAGCATGATATGTGTATAACTATGTAGTACGGTGACGCGTACATGTGTTAAATGTATTTGATTGGTTTGAAAACATAAGAGTTATACTAGCTTTATGGGAAGTTAGGTATAACGTCTTAAGGGTGACAAAAAGAATGGTTTACTGATTTTTAGAAGTTAAAAGACTTAATCTTAAAAGATAAGAGACTTGACTTAATGGTATTGATATGCATTTTGTTAAAAGTGTGAAACCTCATTCGTGAGTAATGAGTACTTGGTTTTAAAAGGGATAATGTTTTACTGATTTCGGAAATCAGAATGAGTATCGACAGACCACTGCAGCGTTAATAAAGGAAAATGTATTGAATAATGAAGTATTGTATTAAAACCAGTAGAAACCTCCATCTGCATAGAAGCTAAGATGAGACAAAATAATATTTCATTTCCTAGATCATGGCTGCTTAATAAGATTGATTATAAACAAGAATAACCTACTCACATATAAGGCATATGTTTCTCAAATCGTTTAAAGGATAATTATGTTTTAAAGGATTAAAACTATGAACTACTGAAACCTTTCTAAAATGAGAAACTTGAGCATTTGAAATTAGGCAAACTTGAGCGTTTGGAAAATAAGGTTGTTACTTGATTTTACAAAGGAAAGCATTTTGTTTACTTAACAATGTCACTCTATTTTTATACTAATTATCGGGTGACCTTTGTAAAAGAAATGGATCTTTAAAGGAATTTAACATCGTAGTACTTTAGGTTAAAATCAGGACTTTGACATAAAATGAAAGTACCTTGAGTTGTGTATAACTTGCCTATGCTTGTTGTTATGAAACTGGACCATGTTACGTGTGATAGCCTTGTTGTGCAAGTACTGTATTTCACTTGACTACCGGTTCATCCGAATGTATTTCACTTGACCCGGTTCATCCGAATGTATTTCACTTGACTACCGTTCATCCGGAATGTATTTCACTTGACTACCGGTTCATCCGAATGTATTTCACTTGACTACCGGTTCATCCGGAATGTATTTCACTCGACTACGGTTCATCCGAATGTATTTCACTCGACTCACGGTTCATCCGAATGTATTTCACTCTACTACCGGTTCATCCGAATGTATTCCACCCGTTTCTATCCGGGTCCATAAGATGGGCCGAGACACATTATACGTATCACATGATTTGTACCTAGGCTTGCGGTGAGGAAGAAGTTCCACGGGCATGATGGAAGACTTTGAGGGAGTGAGTCTCTGACTTGACATAACTGCTTTTATGTTGTGAACTGTAGTTTGGTTATCATACATGTCTCCTGCTTTATATAGACCATTATGATTTCATTTACAGTATTTTACAGTTTCACATACTTGGTACTTGTTCTTGACCTTCGGGGCCGCGTCATGCCGCAGTAGAAGTACCATTGCCGATCCGCGTCTAGGATCTCATTTCAGCGTGTTGGGAAGCTCCGTTCCTTCGGAGGCTTATCTTTGGTATGTTACCCTGAGTTTGTAGGTCCTTTTACATTCAGGGGTATGGCGGGGCCCGGTCCCGTCATAGTTGTTGTATAAATCTTAGAGTGTGCAGCATTGTTGTGGCGGAGTTTGTAAAAGGATAAGCTGTCGTGTTTATGTGTATATGATGAAGGCAACTGTTTGGTTGCTTTGTTTATTTATCTTGTCTCTTAATTCATGTTCATGTTTTTATTTTCGCTGATTTTCTCTGATGAATGTATCACTAGGGTGCCCGGGGTAAGGCACCAGTCACGGGCCCCGGAACGGGTCGTGACAAAGGCTTAGCTCCTAATTTGTACGTTCCGATAGCTCCAAGGACCCTTAGAAGTTCTTCACAACTTCTACTAAGTACTAAGGGATTTGGGCTAGGGTATTTTGGGCATTATAACAATACTAGAAGGCAACTTTTCTACCAAGGGAGGTAGGTTTCGGCTAGGGGGTTGCCTCGCCAAGCTCACTCAAGTGGGGAGAGTGTGTGTTGGACGAAAAGGCTCGAGGAGAGGAGAGGATTTTCAAGACTTGGAGAAAGATTTGTGGATGAAGAACTCTTCATCTTAAGGGTATTTATAGGTCAGAAGTGGCCAACCAATGGCCAAGATTAAGCCATGTGCTAGGCAAGTGTAAGGTCAAGATTAGGGCAAGTGTACCTTAGCCAACTTGCACACAAAATATCCTACCAACTACTTGACAAACAAGGCCATCCATTCGGCCCTATACCGCCCACACATCCATCAATGAGAGGGTGACAAGTGTCTCCCTCTCATTGGTCCAAAGTATTTCGTCTCTCGGAAAAATCTGCAAAAATTAGAAATGACATAGCCGCAAAAATTAGAAATGACAAGTGTCGCCCTCTCGTTCGATTCTTATTCTCATTTGTGCCGAAACTTAGCCAAGTCAACTTGGCTCCACACACCTCCTAACGACTCTTACCAACATCCCCCATAAGACTTGGTAAGAACTTAAGATAACTTAGACATAACCTTTACGTAGAGTAAATCAACATACATACCTCTTAACTTCTAAGAGTAGAAGGAATCGTGAAATAATACCACATGTATATTCCATACATAGAATCATGTCAAGAGAAGGAAGAGGTTCACATACCTCACGACGATTATCGACAAATAGCAAAATGCTCCAAAGTACTTCAACCTTGATAGCTATTCCATCCTTCAAGTAGAATACGCTATACCTAGTACTTCAACCTATAATGGCCATAATACGTCCATTAACCTATAGCTTCAAACGTAGAATATTCTAAGTGCAAAGTCACTAAATTCTACGGAAAATCGGACAGCACTTCCTTTGTTTCTACATACTTTGCCACCTTTTTCAAGGCCGAATTCAATAACCAAACACGCCACATTTAAGGCCCAACAATTCAGCTAACCAAAGGGGATTACACGCCTTAACAGGACGTGTAAAATTCCGCCCCACAAATTAATACTAAACTAGTTCCATATTTAAAGCCATTCTTGGCTAAACATATACAACAACACAAAGTCCTTTTCCAATTCTTTTTCAATCCAACTTCTTAGGTCTAACATGTTATATTGTCATAAACAACTTAACAATTATAATTCCCTCCTTATATAACATGTGACGATTAAACTAATAATCCAATTGAATTGAAATCTCAAGGCTAAACATACTAATTTTCGGATTAGGGTTCCAATATCCATAACACTTATCAACTTCATAATATATATATCTCATACTTGCTAATATCCATAGCTACAACAATAAGTAATCTCAATTACTAAAACTGTTATACCCCGTATTTCCAGAGTATGTATGCGAGGGCGACGCGTGCGAATCTGTAAAGATTGGAAAGGAAGAAAGAGGTGATTTTTCCACGGAAAAGTTTCCGGTTTTGTGAAGGAAAAAGGTTCGTTAATGGGAATTGGATTCCCAGTTTGGTATTCGGACTTCTGGAATATTAGAGAATTATGGAATTTTATTTTCTGAAATGGTCACGTGGGCCCACGGAGAAATTTACGGTTTTGTAGGGCCCGCTTTGTTTTGAGATTTCCAAATTGGATATTTTGGAAGACGAAATATTCGGCGAATCGAGCGACACGTGTCACCCCATGGCACCCTGGCGATTTTACATTTGGGCACAACAGTTAAGTCGTTTTCGGCGAAGCGCTTTCGCGTAACTTGCGAAGGAAAATTCCGGCTATGTCGTTTTGTTTTTTGCGGATTTTTCCGAGAGACGAAACATTACGGACCAGCGGGAGGGTGGCGTGTGTCACCCTCGCAATGGATACAAGTGGGGCGGCACTTGGCCGAAACAAGGTGGCAAGTTGTGCTTGATATTAGTGTAGATATTTGTGAGTTTTTTAAGTATTAGGGTCTAGGGTGCACTTTGCTTGATCTTTGACTTAAACTTGCCTTGCACTTGGCTAGATCTTGGCCATCGGTTGGCCTTTGGGTTTCTATAAATACCCTCCTTGTGAAGACTTATTCATTCACTCCTCACTTTGTCTAAGTCTTGAAATCCTCCTCCTCCTCTAGTAGCTCTCGTCCTAAGCCTCTCCCCTCCTCCTCCTTGGCCTTTGGTAGCGGTCCCCTTTGTGGAAGTAGCCCAGGGGTACCCACTTTAGTTGTTTTCGTATAATACCCCTTGTTGTGGTATAGAAATACTCCCCTAGTATTGTTATAATGCCCAAAATACCTTAGCCTTGTACCTTGTAGTATTCCAAAGATACCTCTTTACGTAGAGTCCGGAAATACTACCTTTTGTCCTTTTTAGTCTCAAACCGAAACCCTAAGGAAATCTTCATAGTTGGTTGAAGTATTTGAGTAGAAGTTGGTTAGAACTTCTAAGGGTTGTTTGGAGTGGTTTGGAGCGCACGGAGTGGAGCTAAACCTTGCTCAGGAGCGACATTAAACTCGGATAATTTTGGGCTTATCGAGGTAATTATCTTGTCCCTCTATTGTAATTGGAAATTACATGTTTGTTAGGATATATAGTTGAAGTATACTATATATGGAACTATACTTAGTATTCTAATGTCTTTTGACTTAAGCTGAAGAATTAAGAATCGAACTAAACCGTATTTACATGGATCGTATTGCGGTAGGCTTGTGTAGAATTGTACACGTCCAGGTTAGGCGTGTAAACCCCTGGTTGGCTTGGTAAGCCTCGATAGAGGAGGAGATTTACGCTGTTGCGGAAGTGTCTTGAATTTTCTATAGAAAGATAGAAACTTATGTTTTGGGGTTAATAGCGTTTGTGACCTTTATAGGTGAAAGTACTAAGAGTAGCGTATTCTACTCGAGAAGTGGAAAGGGCTAGCAAGGTTGTAGTACTTGGAGCATTTTGCTTATTGTCGATAAATCGTCGCGAGGTATGTGAACCTCTTCCTATCTTTTCTAGCATGATTGTTGTGAACTATGTAGTGCGAGCGTCATGTGCTAAGTGATTTGGTTAGTTTAAAACATAGGGTGTTATAATAGCTTTATGGGAAGTTAGTTATAACGACCTTATGTAGGTGAAAATGGTTTACTGATGTTAGAAGTTAAGAGACTTGATCTTATAAGATAAGAGACTTAACTTATTTGTTTTAATGTGGATGTTTGTGTGAAACCTCATTCGTGAGTAATGAGTACTTGGTTTTAAAGGGATAATGTTTCTTGATTTCGAATCGAATGTGTATCGACGCACCATTGCGGCGTTAATAAAGGAAAATGTATTGAATAATGATGTGTTGTATTAAAACCAAGAGAAACCTCCATCCGCATAAGCTAAGATGAGACAAAATGATATTACATTTTCTAGATCATGGTCACGTAATAAGATCGTTATAAACAAGAATAAACTACTCACGTATATGACATATGTTACTTAATTGTTCTAAAAAGGAATCAAGTGATTAAGTTTGGGAACTATGAAACCATTTGAAAATGAGAAGCTTGAGTAATTGAAACTAGGCAAACTGGAACTTAGGAAGAGAATGTTGTTACTTGGTTTTGAAAAGGAAGGTGGGTTGGTCATTCTAATACTACGGGTATCGGGTGACTTTTATAAAAGAAATGGATCTTTTAAAAGAACTTACGATGTAGTACTTTGGGGTTAAAACCCGGACTTTAGTATAAAATGAAAGTACTTTGTGTTGTTGTGAAACTTGCCTATGCTTGTTGTTGTGAAGCTTGGCTATGCTTATCGTGATAACCTTTGTTGTGCAAGCGTTGTATTTACGTATTACCGCGTCTCTCGATGGAGGTCGTTGACTTGTTGAGAACTTACTTGGGCGTGCGGGCAGCGGAGAAATTCCACGCACGCGTTCTCGCTGATAGTATTATTGTTGTTAATCACTTTGGACATACGACACGATCGTAGCGCAGGTATGCTTCCATTTTGGTTAAGGTCTTGTAGTTAATCGCTTTGGATATCTTGACACGATGCGTAGCGCCGGGTATGTTTCCATTTGATTATCGCCTTGTGATTTCCTTTTTGGACATACCGACACGATGCGTAGCGCACGTATCGTCCATTTGGAATGCCGTCTATTGTTTCCTCTGGACATACCGACACGATCGTGGCGCTGCGTATCGTCCATTTGGAAAGTTGTCTTATTGTTTCTTTGGACATACCGACACGATCGTAGCGCACGTATGCTTCCATCCGATTGCCGCTGTTGTTGAGGTCACATGGACATGTCTACACCGATGCAAGATTCGGCACGCGCCATGATGCGACCGATTGATGTTGTGGGCGTGAGACCCATAGTTATATTGGAGTGATGATCGCTTTATGTTGTGAATCGTAGTTTGGTTATCATACATGTCTCCCGCTTTATATAGACTAGTATGATTTCATTACGCATTATGCGCCACATACTTGGTACCGTTGTCGACCTCCTTGGGAAATGCTCATGCCGCAGTGAGGTACTCGATCGTGGATCCTCGCCATGGATCACGATTCAACAGATTCAAGCTCCGTTTCTCCGGAGGCTTATCTTTTGGTAGGTGTTCCCTGAGTTGTAGGTTCTTGTACATTCAGGGGTATGGCGGGGCCCTGTCCCGTCATAGTCATTGTATATCTTAGAGGTCTGTAGTACTGTTGTGGGCAGGGTTGTAAAAGGATTAAACTGTTCAGGTTTTATGTATATACTGAAGGCAACTGTTTTGGTTGGCCTGTTTATTTATTATATCTCTTGTATAATGACTCATGTTTTATGTTCCGCTGATTTTTCTCTGATGTATGTATCGCTAGGGTGCCCGGGGTAAGGCACCAGTCACGGGCCCGATTTTCGGGGTGTGACATAGTGGTATCAGAGCAGTTAATCCTCGGAAAGTGTCTGAGCATCGTGTCTAGTAGAGTCTTGATTATCGGTGTGTTGTGCACCACATCTATAATCGTGAGGCTATAGGACATTTAGGATTGGTTTCCATTCTTCTCATTCCGAGATCGTGCCTTAGAGTCAGAAAGTAAGTTGTACCTCTGACGTATCTCGTTTTTACCAGTTATGCCTCCGCGCAAGGCAACCAGAGCCCAGAAGGGCAAGACAACCGAGGGTGTTGCTAGTGAGATACAGAGGAGTACGAGGCGCAGCCCGGCAAGACTGAGGTTGTGCTTGACGGCGGGTTTCGCGATGACGCCACAAGACCAAAGAGAGTTTAGAGCGCAGCCGTGGCCGATGAGACTACAAGCACGAGCCTCCATCCCACACAGGGCGAGGAGATGGGTTACAAGGAGATGGCCCGATTGTTGGCCGTGGTTGTGGCCGATATGAGGACAGCCGACGCAGCAGCCTCCGCCCAGAGCACGATGGTTCACCCCCGAGCAGATAGTTTGAGGCTACGGACTTTACGAGTTGTAGCCCGCGAGTTTTACGGGTCGAGGCTCGAGGATGATCCGCAGGAGTTCATCCGGCGCTACACGATCATGCGCGGTGATCAAGGCTTGAGACCGAGTCGTGACCTTTGGTTCGCATCGCCGCGCGTGATACCGCAGCCGATTGGTTTGATTCACGGAGCTTTCGGGAGAGCATGCACCTCCAGCAGTATGGGATGAGTTTTCCGGCTTTCTCACGCACTTCTTGCCTCCGCAGATGAGGAGGGCACGCCGGCGATTTTTGTTACCGAGACAGAGGCGCGACCGTCGTGAGTACAATGTCGAGTTCGATTCTTTGGCTCGATATGTCCCTCGCGCTTAGTTGCAGATATGGAGGATAGGAGTGCATCGCTACGTCACCGGCTTGATGATTATATGGCCGAGTCTTGTGCGGTGTTTCTCTTCACCGCATGGACATTGCCCGCACGCAGCTCATGCACTAGATGCGAGGCACGGAGGGTCGACGGAATGACCTGGATCAGCAGAAGAGGGCCAGGACGGCAGGGTCCTTTGGTGGCTTTCGAGGCGGACCGCCTCAGCAGCAGGCTAGTTATATACCCCCACCGGTGCAGAGTGGTCCTCCACCGTCTTCAGGAGCAGGTCAGGGCTCCAAGGGTTCAGATTTTCGGCAGAGCAGGGGTGTTAACCAGCTGAAGCCACCCCTACCTCGTTGTGACCATTGTGGTAGACTCCATTTTGGAGAGTGTCGTGCTAGATTGGGAGTTTGTTTTGCATGCGCGGCAGGCCATTTTTCGAGGAACCGTCCACCAAGGGAAGCGCGGATGTTACGACTCACCTTCAGATCTCGTGGTCAGGTTTATCACCTTCATACTATCGCCCTGCGCAGTATGTGCCTATGATTAGAGTGGAGCAGTAGCTTCAGGTATATCCTTAACCCTCTAGAGTTTTGGTATGCTTGTTATGATGATCTCATTATTGTGTGCTATGTACGGATAGCATTGTGATATTGTGAGTTTGAAAACATGTTTAGTTGGGAGGTTACGTATGGGGGCATGGTAAGTATGAACCTTAGACTATGTCACGACTGAGACCTTAGTGGTAAGGTCGTCTTGAGATTAAAGATTCCTTTTATGTTTGACTTAAATCAGAGTAGTAGTATACGTGGGATTTATTTGTGTGATAAGTCCGTGGGTAGTGTGAGATGGAAGTGGTAGCTTTCATGATGTGAATTAGTAAGATTGTTCCGGATCGGGGAACAAGAGTTTGGCACGGTTGTGGGTCGGGTTGAGGACGTGATACGGGTCAACCCGTAGTCTTGATTAAGGTGGGGTCGGTTCAGGTGGTCCCGCCAGTGGTAGGGTCACGAGGATGATAGGCACAAGTTTGTATGATCATCGTATGAGTTCGTTGACGCGTTAGACAAGAAGCGGTTCGTAAGGACTGGAATTGCCTTAAGGAAGTTTGAGGTTATTAAGATGACCAAGTTTTGAGGTGGTGACTCCAAGGTTTTGGGAACCTGGCGATGATCAAGTGTGGTGCGATGCTAGAAGAGTTCAAGTGTTCGAGAAGCGGCACGACGAGTAAGGAAGGAAGATAACGTGTGTTATTTCGTGACCCGCAAGGCGTTGGCAATTTGTTAGAAGAGCTTCTTCGATATCCGTCTTGTGAAGGAACATTCGGACGAATGTTTCGGCGAGGGGGAGAATGTTATACCCCGTATTTCCAGTATGTATGCGAGGACGCACGTGCGAGAATACGGTAAAGATTGGAAAGGAAGAAAGAGGTGATTTTTCCACGAAAAGTTTCCGGTTTTGTGAAGGAAAAAGGTTCGTTAATGGGAATTGATTCCCGTGATTTGGTATTCGGACTTCCTGGAATATTAGAGAATTATGGAATTTTATTTTCGGAATGGTCACGTGGGCCCACGAGAAATTTACTTTGTGGGCCCGCTTTGTTTTTGAGATTTCTAAATTGGATATTTTCGAAGACGAAATATTCTGGCGATCGGGGCGACACGTGTCACCCCATGTGGCACCCTTGGCCGATTTTACATTTGGGCACAACACCGGTTAAGTCGTTTTCGACGAAACGCTTTGCGTAACTGCGAAGGGAAAATTCTGGCTTTGTCTTTTTTTTTTTTTTGCGGATTTTTCCGAGAGACGAAACATTCTGGACCAACGGGAGGGTGACATGTGTCACCCTCACAATGGAGACAAGTGGGGCGGCACTTGGCCGAAACAAGGGGGCAAGTTGGGCTTGATATTTGTGTAGATATTTGTGAGGGTTTTAAGGAGTAGGGTCTAGGGTGCACTTGGCTTGATCTTGGCCTTACACTTGCCTTGCACTTGGCTAGATCTCGCCATTGGTTGGCCTTGGGTTTGCTATAAATACCCTCCCTTGTGAAGACTTATTCATTCACTCCTCACTTTGTCTAAGTCTTGAAATCCCTCCCCTCCCTCTAGTAGCTCTCGTCCTAAGCCTCCTCCTCCTCCTCCTCGTGGCCTTTGGCCGGAAGGGTCCCCTTTGTGGTGCTAGCCACGGGTACCCCTAGGCTAGTTGTTTTCGTATAATACGCATTGTTGTGGTATAGATATACTCCCCTAGTATTGTTATAATTCCGAAAAGACCTGAGCCTTGTACCTTGTATTATTCAAATGATACCTCTTTACGTAGAGTCCTGAAATACTACCTTTTGTCCTAATTAGTCTCAAACCGAAACCCTAACGAAATCTTCAGAGTTGGTTGAAGTATATGAGTAGAAGTGGGTTAGAACTTCTAAGTGTTGTTTGGAGTGGTTTGGAGCGCACTGAGTGAGCTAAACCTTGCTCGTGAGCGACATTAAACTCGGATAATTTTGGGCTTATCGAGGTAATTATCTTGTCCTCTATTGTAATTGTTAATTACATGTTTGTTAGGATATATAGTTGAAGTATTCTATATATGGTACTATACTTAGTATTCGGCAATGTCTTTTGACTTAAGCGTGAAGAATTAAGAACTGAACTAAACTGTATTTACATAGGATTTGCATTGCAAGAGGCTTGTGTAGAATTGTACACGTCCTGTTAGGCGTGTAAACCCCCGGTTGGCTTGGTAGCCTACTCGATAGAGGAGGAGATTTACGCTGCGGGAGAGTCTTCGAATTTTCTATAGAAAGATAGAAACTTATGTTTTGGGGTTAATAGACGTTTGTGACCTTTATAGGTGAAAGTACTAAGAGTAGCGTATTCTACTCGAGGAGTGGAAAGGGCTAGCAAGGTTGTAGTACTTGGAGCATTTTGCTTATTGTCGATAAATCGTCACGAGGTATGTGAACCTCTTCCTATCTTTTCTAGCATGATTGTTGTGAACTATGTAGTACGGTAGACGTACATGTGCTAAGTGATTTGGTTAGTTTAAAACATAGGGTGTTATAATAGCTTTATGGGAAGTTAGTTATAACGACCTTATGTAAGTGAAAATGGTTTACTGATGTTAGAAGTTAAGAGACTTGATCTTATAAGATAAGAGACTTAACTTATTTGTTTTAATGTGGATGTTTGTGTGAAACCTCATTCGTGAGTAATGAGTACTTGGTTTCTAAAGGGATAATGTTTTACTGATTTCGGGAATCAGAATGTGTATCGACAGACCATTGCAGCGTTAATAAAGGAAAATGTATTGAATAATGATGTGTTGTATTAAAACCAGTAGAAACCTCCATCTGCATAGAAGCTAAGATGAGACAAAATGATATTACATTTTCTAGATCATGGCTGCTGTAATAAGATCGTTATAAACAAGAATAAACTACTCACGTATATGACATATGTTACTTAATTGTTCTAAAAAGGAATCAAGTGATTAAGTTTGGGAACTATGAAACCATTTGAAAATGAGAAGCTTGAGTAATTGAAACTAGGCAAACTGGAACTTAGGAAGAGAATGTTGTTACTTGGTTTTGAAAAGGAAGGTGGGTTGGTCATTCTAATACTACGGGTATCGGGTGACTTTTATAAAAGAAATGGATCTCTTTTAAAAAAGAACTTACGTATGTAGTACTTTGGGGTTAAAACCCCGGACTTTGGTATAAAATGAAAGTACTTTGTGTTGTTGTGAAACTTGCCTATGCTTGTTGTGAATCTTGGATATGCTTATTCTGATAAACTATGTTGTGCAAAGCGTTGTATTTACGTGTTACCGCTGCCTCGATGGAGGGTCGGTTGAATTCTTGAGAACTTACTTGGACGCGTCTTAGCGTGTGGAGAAATTCCACGCACGCCTCGCTGATAGTATTATTGTTGTTAATCACTTTGGACATACTGACACGATGCGTAGCGCACGGGTATGCTTCCATTTTGGTTAAGGTCTTGTGGTTAATCGCTTTGGATATACTGACACGATGCGTAGCGCACGGGTATGTTTCCATTTTGATTATCGCCTTGTGATTTCCTTTTGGACATACTGACACGATCGTAGCGCACGCGTATCGCCCATTTGGAATGCCGCCCTATTGTTTCTCTCGACATATCGACACGACGCGCGTAGCGCACGCATGCGTCCATTTGGAAAGTTGTCTTATTGTTTCCCTTTGGACATACGACACGACGCGTAGCGCACGTATGCTTCCATCCGATTCTTGTCTTGTTGTTGAGGTCACATGGACATGTCTACACCGATGCAGTATTCCGGGGGCATGCGGCCATGATGCGACCCTGATTGATGTTGTGGGCGTGAGACCCATAGTTATATTGGAGTGATGACTGTTTTATGTTGTGAATCGTAGTTTGGTTATCATACATGTCTCCGCTTTATATAGACTAGTATGATTTCATTTACGCGATTGATTTCACGCATACTTGGTACTGCTTGACCGACTTTCCTTCGGCCGTTCATGCCGCAGTAGAGGTACCTCGATCGTGGATCCTCGCCATAGGATCACGCCAACAGATTTGAAGCTCCGTTTCTCGAGGCTTATCTTTTAGTAGGTGTTCCTCGAGTTGTAAGTTCTTGTACATTCGTGGTATGGCGGGGCCCCGTCCGTCATAGTCATTGTATATCTTAGAGTGCAGTAATCTTGTTGTGGGCGTGGTTGTAAAAGGATTAAACTGCTCGTGTTTTATGTATATACTAAGGCAACCGCTTTGGTTGCTGCTTATTTATTATATCTCTTGTATAATGACTCATGTTTTATGTTCCGCTGATTTTTCTCTGATGTATGTATCGCTAGGGTGCCCGGGGTAAGGCACCAGTCACGGGCCCGATTTTCGGGGTGTGACAAAAACGACAAGAATTTTACCTTTACAAGCCCTTATAATTTCCAAGATTCAATGTCGCTCCTTAGCAATTCTTAGCTCCTTTCCTGTCACGACCCGAACCCGGCCCGTGGATCGGTGCCTACCCCGGGCACCCTAGTGATACAACATCAGAGTAATCAGTGGAACATAAGACGATAACATGAAATAACAAGAAGTATGAAACAATAGTCTGAGAAAACTTGCCTTACGGCATATATATATAAATCAATTTAAAACCGAACAGTTACATCCCATTACAACTCGCCACAACAAGCATTTACGCACCTCTAAGAATGATACGACAACAATGGCGGGACAGGCCCCGCCAAACCCCGAATGCAAACACCTACTACGGGGGACTATACCATCGATAAGCCTCCGAGAAACGAGCTTCCCAACGCCGAATCGTGACCACGAGAGCTAGGATCAACGATCGTGTACCTCAACTCGCGCAGATTTAACGCAGCTTCGGGCGAGGTCAGACAACAGTACCAAGTATGTGAATCAAAATATCAGAAATGAAATCATAGTAGTCTATATAAAGCAGAGACATGTATGATAACCAAACTACGCTCACAATAAATAAGCGATATGTCAAGTCGTGACTCACGCCCTCAAGTCATCACTCAAATATAACAATGGGTCTCACGCCCACAACATCAATCATGCCCGTGGCATACCTTCTGCACTGCCGGCAGTCTATGATATAATCACACCAAGAAGTACACATGAACACCGTGTCCCACTGTCATCATAAAACCGTGACGGTAAGTACGAAGGCATAGCCGACTACTAAAACTCACCGTACAAACAAGGTCGTAAACTGTATCATGAGATCTGTCTAGACCGTCACATGATCAAAGCTGGCCACTCGCCCGCAGTATCTAATGTGCGCGTCTAGCCCTGGAACTTCCCGTAGCTCCGCATGGGCCATTCCAATGGCCCACATGAGGTATTCCCCGCATCGGTGTAGCTACTCCCGGCGATCCTCGACTCGCCGTCCGCGTAGCCACAAAGACCGCATGACCACAAGGGCCGCAAACTAACCTGGAACTCTCGTAGCTCCGCATAGGCCATACAGACCTGCATAAGGTATTCTCGAATCATAGGTCACTAGACCCGCCTGAGTCTACCCCGCATCGGAAGGCAGCTTAACCTCCGGAAACAATTCAAGGTGAGTGGTATAATACCAACATAACGGTTGAGAGTCAAACAACTTTAAGCGCGATGAGGAAAACCCCTTTACACAAAACATCACAAGATACTAACACACGTAGCATCCTAGCATGTTTACTTATCAAATCAACAAGAAAGTATTACAAGGCTATCACAAACCAACACAATCAAGTTATACACACAAGGTACATTCTAATATATGATTAACAAGATCGGGTATCTATTCCCAAAGTACTTCATACATTATCTTTTAAAAGATACGTTACGTTTATAAAAGTCACACAATACCCGTAGTATATGAAAATAGAGTGATTATCTTTTGAAGTAAATCAAAAACTTCTCTTCAGAAAATCAAGTAACAACATTCTTTTCCAAATGTTTCAAGTTTGCCTAATTTCAATTACTCAAGTTTCTCATTTTGAAAGGTTTCAGTAGTTCATAATTTTAATCACTTAATGATATAATTCTCCTTTAAAAGCAATTTGAGAAACATATGTCGATACGTGAGTAGGTTATTCTTGTTTATAACAATCTTATTTAAGCGCCATGATCTAGAAATGTAACATCATTTTGTCTCATCTTAGTTTCTATGCAGATGGAAGTTTCTCCGGTTTTACTAATACATTATTAGTCAAAACATTTCTTTATTAGCGCCAGTGATTTGTTCGATACTTATTCTCGATTTCCAAATCAAGAAACATTATTGCTTTTAAAATCAAGTACTCATTACTCGCGAATGAGGTTTTACAACATTTTTAACAAAATGTTAATTACTAAGTAAAACAAGTTAAGTCTCTTATCGTTAAGATTAAGCCTCTTAACTTTTAAAATCAGTAAACCATTCTCTTTACCTCTCTTAAAACGTTATACCTAACTTCCCATAAAGCTAGTATAACTCTTATTTATTATCACACATCAAGTCAGTTACCTTTTTAAACCACAAAGCATTTTACACACGTACGCTCACCGTATTACATAGTTATACACATATCATGCTAGAAAAGGTAGGAAGAGGTTCACATACCTCGCGACAATTATCGACTAATAGCAAAACGCCCAAGTACCTCAAACCGCTTGGCTACTCCTTAAGCCAACTAGATCGCGCCACGCATGGTACTTCAACCTATAAGTCCACAAGGCGCTTATTAACATCTAGATCATATCGTAGAACATTCTACGTAAAATTCGCAGACTCTCCCCACGCAAATCACAGAAATCTCCTCCTCTAACGAGGCCGCCATCAAGTCAACCGGGGTTTATACATCTAATCGGACGTGTACAATTCTACTTCACAAGAATGTTACACGCCCATCAGTAATACACCCCATGTAATTACGATTCGCTTCTCTTCTTTATATTCAGCTTAAGTCAAAAGACATTGCCGCAAAGCTAGGTTCGTTCTATATATAGTATACTTCAACTATATAATCTTACAACATGTAATTTCCAATTACAAAGTGGACAAGATATTACCTCGATAAGCCCAAAATTATCCTAGTTTAACGTCGCTCCCGAGCAACGCTTAGCTCAACTCCGCGCTCCAACCCGCTCCAAACCACCTTAGAAGTTCTAACCAACTTCTACTTAATACTCCAACTATCTATGGAGATTTTCCTTAGGGTTTCGTTTTTGTGACCGACGGAAGTATAATAGTATTTCGGCTTTTCAGATAAGTGTAACCTTGGAATACTACAAGGTATAAGGCTAAGGTAATTTGGGTATAGTAACAATACTTTTGAGAGTATTTCTACCAAGAGTGGGTATTTATACGAGACAACACCACAAGTGGGTGTATACCGCCTACCCCCACTGGGGGTACTCTCGACCAGTGGGGAGGAGCTCTCGCCACAAGGCCTCACAAAGTGGGGAGAGGGGTGTTGGACGAAACACCACACAAGGAGGGAGGAATTTTAGACTTAGGAAATATAGGAATGGATGAAGAAGTCTTCAAACTTAGGGGTATTTATAGACAAGCCAAGGCCAACCAATGGCCAAGATCATGCCAAGTGCATAGCAAGTGTAAGGCCAAGATTGGGACAAGTGTGTGGGTCCCACTTTATCAATCAACACACAAAATATCCTACCAACTATACTCTCCAATTCGCCTCATTACTGCCCCATAGGTCCACTAACGAGAGGGTGCCAAGTGGCGCCTCTTGTTGGTCCAACACGTTCGCCTCTGAAAAATCCGCAAAAATTAAAAATGACATAGCCGAATTTTCCCATCGCAGTTATGTAAAACGTTTCGTCGAAAAACGACTCTAATCGGGTGTTGTGCACAAAGTGAAATCAGCCAAGCCACTTTAAAAGCCCAAACTTTTCTACGCACGCCCCACGCATATACTCAAAATACGGGGTATAACATTCTCCCCTCCTTAGAAACATTCGTCCCGAATGTTCCTTCTAAGTCTCAAAACGAACGCGCGCCAGTATAGCCTTCACTACTATACTTACGAGAACAATCCTGCCACACCTGGCCACAGAAACACCCGCGCACATACTTCTATTCAAGTCCACGAGGAAACACCTCTAACATCACCAAAATGATACCACTTTTGTCACCTTGCCGCGAGGTTCACTCCGGCGACCCAACAAACGGTACCGGGCTGCATGCGATCCCTGAGGCTGTCGTACACTCGAACTCTTACCACATTTCTGTTACTGCTTCAGTTTCCAAAACTCGGGGTTTTTATCTCTAACTTGGTCATCATTAACTGGGAACACTGGATGGATCTCGGTTCTTCTCGAACATAACACGAAAGACTGGACGCACTGCCTCTTAAGTCGGACGACAAAGGCTAACATACAGGCAACCTGGCCTATCCCTCTCATGAACTCAACAGGCCTAAAGTAACTCGGGCTAAGCTTCCTCTATTTCTAAAACTCGTCATACCCTAACCGGGGTGGTATCTTCAAGAAGACCGATCGTCAACCTGAACTCTAAGCGTCGTCGCCGATAATCCGCACGATTTCTCTGAGCTGCCAAAAACCTCTTCTAGATAAGCCTCACCCTATCCACAGTCTGTTGGAACAAGCCTGAACCAACTATCTGAACCTTGCCAACATCAAACCAATCGACCGACAACTTACACTTCCGCCCTGCAAGGCGTCATAAAGCGACATCCGAATACTGAAATGGTAGCTACTAAAACACTCCCTCAACAGGAGACAACAATCCTTACAGCTACCCCTGAAATCCACACACTGGCCCGAGGGCGAATACGATACGGAGACTCACCTGAGTTCCTAATCCTGCCTGGTAAAACTTCCAGAAAAAGAAACAGCCGTAACCTGGGCTCCACTGTCTGTCATAAGGTAAAGGTAGGCACCCCGTGCAGCCTTACAACCTTTCTGATATAACGTCTCGCAACTTACTACCGAGTACACGGTTTGGGCTAAAAGATAAGACGGGCTGACCTCATCGGCCCGACTACTGGTCGAATACATCCACGAACTCGTACGCTGGTTAACTAAACATGGGCCTAGAACCCTCGTGACCCCATCACAAGGCGGGACCACCACAAACTGACCCCACCACCATACAGGCCGCGGGTTGACCCGCAACGTGGCCTCAACCCGACCCACTCTCGCGTAAAACACTTGCTCCCCGAACCAGAACAATTTCACTAATTATGTTACGAAAACCTAGCGGTCTTCTTAGCTCAACTACCCTCTTTCATACCACACTACTCAGGGACTTATCCCACAACCATAGCTCACGTGCACTATGCACTCCTATAAGGGTCAAACATAAACATACGTCTTTTACTCGAGATGGCCTTACCTCTAAGGTCTCTACGTATAAAACTCTAAGGCTCACACCTTCTCTATCCCCCAAATCTTACTTGGTTAACTAACCATGATTTCCTAATCACAATTTACACCATGCTATCTGAACATAACACTTAAGGTATACTCACCTTATCACATATGCCAAACTCTAGAGGGTTAAAGATATGCCTGCATCTACTGCTTCACTCCCCTTAGTCGTTCTAATCAAACCTGCCCCGTAGGGCGCATAGCTAAAGAAGATGACAAACTACCCACCGATCCTGAAGGCTAAGTCCTCCTACTAGGACACTCTTCTCGACATCGACCACTCGACGGTCATAGGTACAACAAGTACCATCTAAAAAGACGACATTCCCCGGGATGACATCTGCCACACTGTGAACCGGAAGCCCTGGAGTTCTGACCAACTCCTGCATACCCCGAACGTCCTGAAATCCGTGGAAGACCACTCTGCACTGGCGGAGGTGCATATATAATCTGCTGGTGAGGCGACTTGCCTCGAAAGTTACCAAAGGACCTTGCTGCTCTGGCCCTCTTCTGCTGTCCTTCGTTAACCCGTCGATCTCTACGTTTCTTGGCCTGCCGCGCACAAGCCCGTACACAGGCCATGCTCAAGCTAATCAAGAATTACTCGCGCAACCCTTTCTAAGATATTCATCAAGACTCGCGGTACATCGGTATACTCTCGTAGCCAAATCCATAGCTAGTAATAGGTTGTCTCTTCGCAATCTATATTCTCTGCTTCCGGCCGTGGAATCGGCGTTCAAATGTCATGGCCGCAGAGGAATCTTTGCCGCCGTGCTAAACTCGCTAGAAATGGTGACGTAGCATAACTCCCGAACGGTACCTAACTCAGTGATGGTTGGGTCATGCCTCGTAACCTCTGCAGACTTACTCGCAGCTCCTCGCCGCTTGCCCTCCTGGGCCCGGGTTTGCCCTACGCGGAGGCATAACGGTAAGGGAAAGAAATACGTGAGAGGGTCCAACTTACAACACAGCTCTAAGGCACGATCCCAGAGTGAGAAGAATAGAAACCAATCCTAAATATCCTATAGCCTCCTGATTATTGGTGTGGTGCACAACACCGATAATCAAGACTTCATCGATACGGTCTGTAGACACTTTCCGAGGATTAATCGCTCGATACCACTTTTGTCACGCATCGAACCTGGGTGGATCGTGCCTCCCCGGGCACCCTAGTGATACAACATCAGAGTAATCAGCGGAACATAAGACGATAACATGAAATAACAAGAAGTATGAAACAATAGTCTGAGAAAACTTGCCTTACGGCATATATATATAAATCAATTTAAAACCGAACAGTTACATCCCATTACAACTCTGCCCACAACAGTACTACAGACCTCTAAGAATGATACGACAACAATGGCGGGACAGGGCCCCGCCAAACCCCTGAATGTAAACACCTACTACGACAGGGGACTATACCACTGATAAGCCTCCGGAGAAACGGAGCTTCCCAAACGCTGAACTGTGACCCTGAGAGCTAGGATCAACGACTGGTGTACCTCAACCTGCGGCATGAACGCACTCAAAAGAGGTCAAGATAACAGTACAGTATGTGAATCAAAATATCAGTAAATGAAATCATAGTAGTCTATATAAAGCAGGAGACATGTATGATAACCAAACTACAGTTCACAATAAATAAGCAGTCATGTCAAGTCAGGGACTCACGCCCTCAAGTCATCACTCAAATATAACAATGGGTCTCACGCCCACAACATCAATCATGCCCGTGGCATACCTTCTGCACTGCCGGCAGTCTATGATATAATCACACCAAGAAGTACACATGAACACCAGGTCCCACCTGTGTCATCATAAAACCGTACGGGGTAAGTACGAAGGCATAGCCGACTACTAAAACCCACCGTACAAACAAGGTCGTAAACTGTATCATGAGATCTGTCTAGACCGTCACATGATCAAAGTCGCCACTCGCTCGCAGATCTAATGTCGCGCGTCAGCCCGAACTTCCCATAGCTCTGCATGGGCCACTCCAATGGCCCGCATGAGGTATTCCCCGCATCGAGGGTAGCTACTCCCCGGCAGCGTCCTGGACTCGCCGTCCGCATGGCCACAAAGACCGCATGACCACAAGGGCCGCAAACTAACCTGGAACTCTCGTAGCTCCGCATAGGCCATACAGACCTGCATAAGGTATTCTCGAATCATAGGTCACTAGACCCGCCTGAGTCTACCCCGCATCGGAGGCGACAACCTCCGAAACAAGTCAAGGTGAGTGGTATAATACCAACATAACGGCTGAGAGTCAAACAACTTTAAGCGCAGTCGAGGGAAAACCCCCTTTACACAAAACATCACAAGATACTAACACACGTAGCATCCTAGCATGTTTACTTATCAAATCAACAAGAAAGTATTACAAGGCTATCACAAACCAACACAATCAAGTTATACACACAAGGTACATTCTAATATATGATTAACAAGATCGGGTATCTATTCCCAAAGTACTTCATACATTATCTTTTAAAAGATACGTTACGTTTATAAAAGTCACACAATACCCGTAGTATATGAAAATAGAGTGATTATCTTTTGAAGTAAATCAAAACACTTCTCTTCATAAAATCAAGTAACAACATTCTTTTCCAAATGTTTCAAGTTTGCCTAATTTCAATTACTCAAGTTTCTCATTTTCAAAGGTTTAGTAGTTCATAATTTTAATCACTTAATGATATAATTCTCCTTTAAAAGCAATTTGAGAAACATATGTCCGATACGTGAGTAGGTTATTCTTGTTTATAACAATCTTATTTAAGACCATGATCTAGGAAATGTAACATCATTTTGTCTCATCTTAGTTTCTATGCAGATGGAAGTTTCTACGGTTTTACTAATACATTATTAGTAAAAACATTTCCCTTTATTAGCGCCTTTGTGATTTTTCGATACTTATTCTCGATTCAAATCAAAAACATTATTGCTTTTAAAATCAAGTACTCATTACTCATGAATGAGGTTTTACAACATTTTAACAAAATGTTAATTACCAAGTAAAACAAGTTAAGTCTCTTATCGTTAAGATTAAGCCTCTTAACTTTTAAAATCGAGAAACCATTCTCTTTACCTCTCTTAAAACGTTATACCTAACTTCCCATAAAGCTAGTATAACTCTTCTTTATTATCACACATCAAGTCGCTTACCTTTTAAAACCACAAAGCATTTTACACACGTATGCGTCACCGCACTACATAGTTATACACATATCATGCTAGAAAAGGTAGGAAGAGGTTCACATACCTCGCGACGATTATCGACTAATAGCAAAACGCCCAAGTACCTCAAACCGCGGCTACTCCTTAAGCCAAGTAGATCGCGCCACGCGTGGTACTTCAACCTATAAGGCCACAAGGCGCTTATTAACATCTAGATCATATCGTAGAACATTCTACGTAAAATTCGCAAAGACTTCCCCGCAATCACAGAAATCTCCTCTCTAACGAGGCCGCTATCAAGTCAACCAGGGGGTTTATACATCTAACCGACGTGTACAATTCTACTTCACGATGTCTACACCGCCATCCGTAATACGCCCTATGTAATTACAGATTCTCTTTCTTTATATTCAGCTTAAGTCAAAAGACATTGCCGCAAAGCTAGGTTCAGTTCTATATATAGTATACTTCAACTATATAATCTTACAACATGTAATTTCCAATTACAATAAGGACAAGATATTACCTCGATAAGCCCAAAATTATCCTAGTTTAACGTCGCTCCCGAGCAACGCTTAGCTCCAACTCAGTGCGCTCCAACCCGCCTCCAAACCACCCTTAGAAGTTCTAACCAACTTCTACTTAATACTCCAACTATCTATGGAGATTTTCCTGTGGTTTCGTTTTGTGACCGACGGAAGTATAATAGTATTTACGGCTTTTCAGATAAGTGTAACCTTGGAATACTACAAGGTATAAGGCTAAGGTAATTTGGGTATAGTAACAATACTTTTGAGAGTATTTCTACCAAGAGGGGTATTTATACGAGACAACACCACAGGTGGGGTGTATACCCCTCGGCCTACCCCACTAGGGGTACTCGCCAAAGGGGAGGGGAGGAGCTCTCGCCACAAGGCCTCGCAAAGGGGAGAGGGGTGTTGGACGAAACACCACACAAGGGGAGGGAGGAATTTTAGACTTAGGAAATATAGGAATGGATGAAGAAGTCTTCAAACTTAGGGGGGTATTTATAGGACAAGCCAAGGCCAACCAATGGCCAAGATCATGCCAAGTGCATAGCAAGTGTAAGGCCAAGATTGGGACAAGTGTGTGTGGGTCCCACTTTATCAATCAACACACAAAATATCCTACCAACTACACTCTCCAATTCGGCTCATTACCGCCCCATAGGTCCACCAATGAGAGGGTGCCAAGTGGCGCCCTCTTGTTGGTCCAACCGGTTTCGCCTCTCGGAAAAATCCGCAAAAATTAAAAATGACATAGCCGGAATTTTCCCATCGCAAGTTATGTAAAACGTTTCGTCGAAAAACGACTCTAATCGGGTGTTGTGCACAAAGTGAAATCGGCCAAGCCACTTTAAAAGCCCAAACTTTTCTACGTACGTCCTTACGTACATACTCTGGAAATACGGGGTATAACATTTCCTTTACGCTCCAATCCTCTATTTGAAGCCTTTAGAAGCTCACAACCAACTTCTCTTCCATTTCCAATCAAAACCTATGAAAATGCCTTAGGTTTTCGCCTTGCGACTAGCGTGAAAACGCCGTTTTTCCGGAATCTTTCTATTGAGATATCCTTAAAATACCCTTAGGGACCTTGGGTTAAAGTATTGTGGCTAAAGAACCACAAACGAAAATATTTTCTTGCTCAAAAGGAGCAAACCCGAGAGCAACTAAGAGGGACAAGAGTGTAGTGAAATTTTTCTAAGTGTTCAAGACTTGGTCTTGCTACTAGAGTGCTTATATAATACATTGGAGGGTCTAGATTACAACACATGCTAAATTTGGATGAAAGGGATCAAGCCAAGTGGTTGTTGACTTAGTCAACAATGTCAAGCTCAAGCTTAACAAGACTTTCTCATCTTTACAATGGTCAAATGACCCTTTTGCCCTTGCATTAATTCGACCAAGCCATGTGGGAGGGGTGCCACGTGTCACCCTCCCATTCGTCCATAAAATTCCGTAACCCTCGTGGGCCCCACAAAACGTAAAATTCCTCGGGTGGGCCCCACATGACCAAATCCATACAAATAAATTTCCATAATGATAATACATTCCATAATCCTCAATTAATGCATTTTGAGAATCCAATTCTCTTCAACGAACATTTTTCCTTTCCGACGTTCGGAAGATTTTCCGTCGGAAAAACAATTCTTCCTTTCGTACCCTTTTCAAGTCTTGTGTTCCTTACATACATTCTCTTAAACATGTCTTTGAACTACGGGGTGTAACAATTTTTCTACTTGTCGATAATCGTCGCGAGGTATGTGAACCTCTTCCTCCTTTTGGCATGATTCTATGTATGAAATATACATGTGTGTTATTTCATGATTCATTCTACTCTTAGAAGTTAAGAGGTATGTATGTTGATTTACTCTATGTAAAAGTTATGTCTAAGTTATCCTAAGTTCTTACCAAGTCTTATGGGGGATGTTGGTAAGAGTCGTTAGGAAGTATTTGGAGTCGAGTTGACTTTGCTAATTTCTTCGCACGAATGAGAATAAGTATCGAACAATCCATTGCAGCGTTAATAAAAGAAAATATATCGACAATTAATTATATTAAAATGAGTAGAATTCTCCATCTGCATAGAAACTAAGATAAGACAAAATTGTATTACATTTTCTAGATCATGGCTGCTGTAATAAGATCGTTATAAACGAGTATAACCTATTCACAACGCATAAAAGTATATGTTACTTAATATTAAAGAGTTACGTTATGAAGTTTTAAGACCATGAACCTTAAATTCTTAAAAAGTTAAGAGAATTTATTTTTAAAGTTAAGAGACTTGAAATTCTAAGTTAAAGAGACTCGATATTCTAAGTTAAGAAACTTGATTTATAAAGTTAAGAGACTTGAAGTATTTTGAAAGTTATGTAACTTGATTTGAAAGTATAAGTCTCTTGGTTATAAAAAAAAGAAAGAATGAATTAGTCTAAGGCATAAAGTTAGTATAACGGTTTTATGGGAAGTTGGTTATAACAACTTTATGGAAGGTTAGAATAATGGTTTTCTCTAGTAATGTAAACAAAGAAATGACTTGAAATAAGGAAGGGCAATTTGATTTAAAGGTATCAATTGCTTAAAGTTTTAAAGTACGGGTCACTTGATTTAGAAGCCTAGAAATGTATTTCTAAAAATGTAGTGACTTGTTCGAAATGTAGGCATGCCTTGATACTACGGGTGTTAGTATCTTGGGATTTTATATGAAAAGGAGTCTTTTGAAAAGAATGGAAGTACGTAGTACTTTGGGTTAAATCCTCGGACTTTTATGTGAAACGAAAAGTGCCTTGAGTATATAAAATGAAAGTCTAAAGATTTTATGAACTTGCCTATGCTTGCTTGTGATAGCCTTGAGTGCAAGTATTATATGTTTACGCTGCCGTGACTCTCAGTTGGAGTGGTCATTGCCTTGTTAATAATTTACTTGGACGTCGATTGTGATGAGGCTTCGGGTATGCTTCCATTGTGATTGATCCTTGGACATGCTTATACGATGTGGGATTCTGGGGCATGCGACCAGGATGTGGGTTAGATTTCCGGATTGTTTTTATTACTTCTTGGACATGCTTATACGATGTGGGATTTCGGGGCATGCGACCAGGAGGCGGGTTAGATTCCCGGATTTGTTTTATTACCCCATGGCCATTCTTATACGATGAGGGATTCCGGGGCATGCGACCATGCTATATACGATTATTACTCCATGGACTAGCTCCCCATGAAGACATGTACCCGAGATGAGGGATTCCACGGGCATGTTATATACGATTATTACTGTTACACCCCGTAAATTCAAGAGGATAAGGTAAGAACGTCCGAAAGGAAATAAGATTCGAATTAGGAACCAAAAAAAAAAAAGTTGTTGGCAAAATATTTTTTTGGACAGTTTCTCAGTCAACTTTGGAGCAGTATATCTCCTAGTATATTGGGAGTTTTTAGGTGTTTCAAAATCCTAATATGAAGTTCATTGAGTCTAGTTTCCAACACAACAAACCGCTCGTCGATAGGACATCAGAGTAGAAATTTATGGACGCTACAAGATCAGCTGATAGAAGAGACAGGGGCGGCGCGCCATGGCCCACTGGCGCGGAAAGCTGAAATTGTGCGAAGTTGTAGCCATGGCTGGCCATGGTCGCGCGCCGAGGCGGGATTGTTTGCGGAAATATAGTAAAAATAGAAGACATTTGTTGTAGAGGACCCATGGGTGGGTGACAAGTGTCCCCCCCAACTTGTGGATCAAGATAAGGCTTATATATTGGACAAGTCTTGCAAGATTTGGCCATTATACACTAAAAGATCATCCAAACACTTGCTCTCCTCTATCAAAAGTTGATAAAACCCTAAGCCAAATGAGATTTCCGCTGATTTTCTCTGATGTTGTATCACTAGGGTGCCCGGGGTAAGGCACGATCACGGGCGTCGGTTCGTGACAAAAGTGGTATCGAGCGATTAATCCTCGAAAAGTGTCTACAGACCGTATCTAGTAGAGTCTTGATTATCGGTGTGTTGTGCACCACACCTATAATCAGGAGGTTGCAGGATATTTAGGATTGGTTTCCATTCTTCTCACTCTGAGATCGTACCTTAGAGCTGTGTTATAAGTTGGACTCCCTCTGACGTATTCTTTTCACCCGTTATGCCTCTACGCAAGGCAGCGAGCCCGAAGGGCAAGGCGAGAGGAGTCGCGAGTAGAGCACGAGGGTTACTGTCACGACCGTTAGGGTGGATCGTGCCTTACCCGCACCCAAGTAGTCATACATCGAGAACAATCGCGGAATATAAAACAAGACATGCAACATGATATAACTAGAACATTTTATCTGAAGAAAAGGTTGCCTTTCGATATATACATAAACCAAGTTTTGCGATTACATCCCAACTGCATAAATACGACTGCACTCTAAGGAAAATAACAATTATGGCGGACAGGGGCCTGCCATACCGATCAGCACAAACTATCTACAACAGGAGATCATACCCAAAGTAGAGCCTCGGAGAGAGTGGAGCTCGACACCAACGTAGAGATCCTAAGGATGTGGATCTAGTACCGCTTCCTCTAGAACTGCGGCATGAACGCGGCCCAAGGAGGTCGATAACAGTACCAAGTAAGTAAAACTATAAATTACTTTAAATGAAAACAAAGTCATCAAAAACCTTTTCACAAATACATTGATTCAATTGCACATAGTGCCACATCACAACAATAATAAGAATAGGAAAATCAGAACAGGTCTAGTCTAGGCCGCGAATGATCGAAGCAAGGCCAACCGCCGATAGTATCATTCTGCGTGCCTAGTCCTGGACTTCCGCAGTCCGCATAGGTCACACACAGACCCGCATGATGTATTCCCCGCATCGGGGTAGCTAGCCCGGTACCTCCGGACTTCCGCACCGCGTAGCCTCAAAGACCGCATAGTCCCATGGACCGCATAGGCATCCGCGTGATCGGGCTAAACACCGGAATGATCAATCACGAAGCATACCGCGACTCGCATAGTCTCATAGACCGCATAGGCCGTATAGACCCGCATCAAGGGTGGCAAGCCCTCGGTATAACAAGTCAAGGGGGTAGGTGATACAATAACAGTACAACGGACTTACCGGTTAGCAACGTAAGCACAGCAAGAATGACCCCCTTTCACAACATTACAAGACAATTAACACATGCAGTATCATAGTATGTCTACCTATCAACCAATCTTACTACACTTAACAGAAATCAATACAAGGCTTTTATAAACAAACAAGTAAACAGTTCCTTTTATCATTCTTAAGTTGTTATACCTACTTCCCATAAAGCTAGTATAACTCTTAAGCTTTTGTTTTAAAACCAAATATTACTCTTCTGTTAAAAAATGATTCATTATTCCTTTGACATACTTCAAGGTTCTTATTATTCAGGCTTAAGTCAAAAGACATTGCCGATTATCATATGTACGTCTACCGTACTATATATACTTAACATATCATGCTCAAGGGTATAGGAAGAATCACATACCTTCTCGGCGAAATCCACCTGCCAAGTCGAGTATGTCGCGCGCAGAGAATCAGCCTATAATAGTCACAGACAACTATCAAAGTCTAGACTATTCTCAGAGGTCATTCTAAACAGAGGGTCCTCAATTCTACGGAAAGTCGGGCGGACAACCCTACCCGTGAGCTATATAAGTTCATCAGAAAATAAGTCCCATGTAAGTACAGTCAGATATTCTTCTTTTATACCCTTCTAAGGTGTTACTTCAATTCTATTCTTAACAAACCTTCTAAGTATTTATACATATTTCAATACTTCTACAAGATGCATTCTTTAATTACAAAAGAGGGTTAGGATTATTTACCTCGATAAGCCCAATAATATCCAAGTAAAAAGTCGATCTGAGCGAGGTTTAGCTCACAATCCAAAGCTCCAGTGCTCCAGAATCCTTAGAAGTTTCTCACAACTTCTACTAAGTACTAAGGATTTGGGCTAGGTTAAATTGGGCATTATAACAATACTGAAGGCAACTTTTCTACCAAGAGGGGTAGGTTTCGGCCAGGCTGGGGTGGGTAGCCTCGCCAAGCTTCTCGGAGGAGGGGTGTGTTGGACGAATTGCTCACAAGGAGAGGGAGGGTTTTTCAAGACTTGAAAGCTTTTGTGGATGAAGAACTCTTCATCTCAAGAGGGTATTTATAGGTCAAGACACTGGCCAACCAATGGCCAAGATTTAGCCAAGTGCTAGGCAAGTGTAAGGTCAAGATTAGGGCAAGTGTACCTAGCCAACTTGCACACAAAATATCTATCAACTTTATGACAAGGCTTGGCATCCAATCGCCCTATTGCGTGACAAGTCCACCAATGAGAGGTGGAAAGTGTCGCCTCTCATTGGTCCAAAGTGTTACGTCTCTCGGAAAAATCCGCAAAAATAAGAAATGACATAGCCGAATTTATCCTATGAAAGTCGTGGAAACGTTTCGTGAAAACCGCTCGCTTTGTGAGTTGTGCCTAAAAATCGTCCAAGGCCTAACTTTAAGACCAAAACTTTTTGACGTATTCCTTTACGCATACTCTGAAATACGGTGTAACATTCTCCTCCTTAGAAACATTCGTCCGAATGTTCCTTCCCAAGACGATAACGATAAGGTTCTTCAAAACTTAAACAGCTTTGCAAAAGCCACACACGCCATAAACAACACTTAGGCATAAACGATAATGAAGATTTACAAGTAGGAAAGTGAATTACGGAGGGTGGGAGCGGTGAGGATACTTACGCCTCATGTCCTCCTCGGCTTCCCACGTCATCTCTCCCCGAGCTCGTTCCGCCACAAGACTTTGACGGCCACGCCCTTCGTCCGCAGACGCTAACTCGACGATCGATTATCGCCATGGGAATCTCTCATACGATAACCCTCACACCGACATCGCCAATCGGGTGTACCCTAGATGGATCCCCGATACATCTCCTCAAAGATAGACACGTGAAAACCGGATGTCTTGCTTCCGGATCGGACGGCAGATCCAACTCATAGGCAACCTTGCCTACCTCGCGACAATCAAACGCCCAATGTACCTAGGGCCGAAGTTTCCTTCTTCCGAATCTCATCACACCCTTCACGGGTGACACCTTTAGGAAAACCCAATCATGAACCTCGAACTCAAGATGCCGACGACGATGATCTCGTGATACGACTTGCCGACTCGAAATTTGTCGATAGCCGCCTCGGATAAGCTTCACCTTATCCATCGCTGCTGCACCAAATCTGGTCCCACTAGCTGCACCTCGCCCACCTCGAACCAACCTATAGGCGATCTGCACTTCCTTCCATACAAGGCCTCATAAGGCGCCATCTGAATACTGGAGTGGTAGCTATTATTATACGCGAACTCAACCAGAGGCAAATGATCCTCCCAACTACCATCGGTCAATAACACAAAGCTCGCGGATATCCTCAAGAGTGCGGATAGTGCGCTCGTCTGTCTGTCGTCTGCGTGGATGAAATGCAGACTCGGGCTCACTCGGCCCCTAAACCCCTCGGGAAGGACCTCCAGAAGTTGGCCGTAAACTGGGCTCCTCTGTCTGATATGATCGAAGTAGGGACTCCATGCACCGACGATCTCTGATGTAAAGTCCGCATAATCCTCACTAAAAGTCGCCCCGACGGAAGAAAGTGGGCTGATTTCACACCGTCGACGATAACCCATATAGAATCATGTCTCTCCGAGCGAGGTAATCCCGTGATGAAGTCCATGTTGATTACCTCCCACTTCCGTGTCGGGATCTCTATCGCTGTATAAAACCACCGTGTCTCGGTGCTCTACCTTCACTGCGACAACACGCACTGAGCTACGAACTCGCAACGTCCTCTTCAAGCCATCCCACCAATACACGATCTAAGGTCGTGGTACATCTTGGTCGACTCGATGGATAGAGTAACGCCGCACGGTGCTTCCCCAAGAACTCTGCCAAGTCCTCAAACATCCGAACACACAACTCGCTCAAACCTTAGCACCCCATCGTGCTACTCAAAAGGACCCTTGCCCTCACGAAGAGTCGTATCACGATATCGAATCAAAGTCGATCCTCGAATCAAGGTTTCTTCACCTCCTCAACGATGGAAGACTCGGCAACCTCACGAACTCTAACCCCATCGCTATCGGAATCAATCAAACGGACACCAAGGCTCGCTAATCGATGCAAATCACGAACCATGCCCTCCTCTCAGCTGAATATCCGATAAGCTACCCATAGACCTACGCCAGTGCATCCGCCACAACGTTGGCCTTCCCGTGGTACAGATATCGACGTCATAGTCCTTCAAAGAACTCTAACCACCGCCTCGCCGTGGTTCACTCCTCCGTCAAGATATACCGAGGCTCTTGTGGTCCGTATAAATATCCACGTGAACCCCATACAAATAGTGCCTCGGATCTTCAAAGCGTATCACCGCCGCCATCCAAATCATGGGTGGGTAGTTCCTCTCGTATCTTAAGTCGCTGACGCGTATGCTATAACTCGCCTGCCGCGTCAACACACATCCCAACCCGATGCCCGACGATCACAATACACCACGTAACCATCCGACCTCGGGAAGAGTAAGAACGGGCGTCGTCGCCTCCTTTAGCAACTGGAAACCCTGCTCACACGCATCAGTCCACTGAAACTTAGCTGCCTTCTGAGTCAGCCTAGTCAATGGTGCAGAGATAGAAGCAAACTTCTCTACGAACCGCCGATAATATCCTGCAAGGCCCAGAAAACTACGAACCTCTGTCGGAGTAGTAGGTCTAGGCCAAGTCCTAACTGCCTCGATCTTGGCCGTATCCACTCGAATGCCATCAGCCCCGACAATATGCCCAAGAAAAGCTACCGAAGTCAACCAAAACTCACATTTGGAAAACTTCGCATACAGCTGCTGATCCCGGAGAACTGTCAGCACAGTCCTCAAATGCTCCGCATGCTCCTGCTCTGAGCGAGAATAAACCAAGATATCATCAATGAACACTATCACAAACGTGTCCAAAAATGGTTTGAACACTCGGTTCATCAAATCCATGAATACCACGAGCATCGTCAACCCAAAAGACATGACCCTGAACTCATAATGCCCGTACCGGGTCCGAAATGCAGTCCTAGGGACATCCACCTCTCTAACTCGAACCTGATGATAGCCCGATCGTAGATCAATCTTGGAAAAACATCTCGCGCCCTGCAACTGATCGAACAAATCATCAATCCTGGGAAGAGGGTATCTGTTTAATGGTCACCTTGTTCACCGTCAGTAATCAACACACATGCGCGGCGTCGCCCTTCTTCTTACGAACAATACCGCGCTTCTGGAGAAACACTAGGTCTGATGAAACCCTTCTCCAACAAATCACTCAGCTGCTCCTTCAACTCTCTCAACTCGGCAGGTGCCATCCTGTATGGCGGAATGGAAATAGGCCGAGTGTCTGGCAGCACATCTATACAAAACTCGATCTCCTCTCGTGAGGATACCCGGAGGTCATCCGAAACACGCCTGGAACTCGCCGACCATCGAACCGACGGAAAATCTGGTACCGCAGCCTCGTGATCAAACACCCTAACTAGATGGTAGATATACCCTTCTCGCACCATCTTCCTAGCCTTGAGGTAGAAATAAACCTACCCTTCTGGCGATACCGTGCTCCTTCCCACTCAACAACCTGGCCTCAGAAATGGAACCGCACCACTTTCTCTCTGCGGCTTACATTGGCATAGCAAGAAGCTAGCCAATCCATCCCCATGATCACGCCAAGTCAATCATCTCCAACTCTATCAAGTCGGCATGGTCCGACGATCAGAATGGTCACAGACAAGCTCTATATACCCGCCGAGCTACCACCGAATCACCCACCGGCGTAGCTACCTCGAAAGTGGTCTATGGACTCGTGCTCTATCCCTATCCTACTAGCAACAAGGGGAGATATATAGACAGAGTAGAACCGGATCTATCAAAGCATATACATCAAACCCAGAACCGATAAGGTACCGTGGACGACATCGTGAGGCCTCACGATCCCGCTTACCGACAAAGCATAAATGCGCTCGAGGACCGCTAGAATCGGGACTGCGCCACGACCGCCGCGACTGGCCGATCTCACAGACCGCCCGGGCGAGTAATCGCTGGGATGAAGAAGCGCAACATGCACTGTAGGCCGGGCCCTACCCCGCCACGCCGGCCGCAAACTCGCGAAATGACCTGCGCCACAAGTATGGCAAATTTCGTAGTAGCATAACAGCCTCCCGAATGGAATCTACCGCAACGCACACCGAACAGACTCGAACGGTTAGCACCTCGCTACTCGAAATCCAAGTCCCGGGCCCCGACCGCCCCGATCGCTCGGGCCAGATCTTGTAGAATGATGTAGGAGTGCTCGAGCCATTGTGGTGCAACCGACTTCGCCGACGCCGCCACTCGAGAACCACCAAAGAACCGGCCGCCCCGCCTTCTTCTCGCCGATATCGGCTCTACCCGGCGTCTCTACGCCTCGCATCCTAATGCATGAGCTCGCATACTGTAATGTCCATGCTCGCCGAAGGGACACACCCGCGCAAGACTCGCCATATAGTCGTTTCAGCCCGGTGACGTAGCGATGCACCCGGTCCTCCATATCTCGCTACGGTCAGAACATATCGAGCCAATGAATCAAACTCGACATTGTACTTCTAATCGCGCGCCCTCCCCGCCTCGAATAAAAATCTGCCGATCGCGTGCTCCTCATCTCGCGGAGGCAAGAAGTGTGTGAGAAAAGCCTCAAAACTCATCCCATGCTGCTGGAGGTGCATGCTCTCCCGAAAGCTCCCATGATCGAACCAATCGATCATGTATCACGCAGCCGATGCGAACCGAATGTCACAGCACTCACCAAGCCTTGACCACCCGCATAATCCTTCTCAGAATCGACGGATGAACTCGCGGATCATCCTCCGCCGACCAGAAAACTCGCGGCTACAACTAAGGAAGTCCCGTAGCCTCAAACTATCTCGCCTCGTGAACAACGGTGCTACCGAGCCGAACTGCATCGAATGGCCGCCAAACCTCTCTCATATCCGCCACGACCTTGGCTAGTAATCGCCATCTCTTGTACCTAACTCCTTCCGCCCGGCCGAGGGATCGAGGCGTAGGCACCGTGGTCTCATCACCGCCGCCGTGGCCCTAAACTCGCTGGGGCCGGCGTCGTAGAACTCGCCGCTCGAGGCATTGCTCGTAAAGATCGGGCTCGAGCCCTCGTGAACCTCAGTGTCATACTAGCGCCTCCTCGCCGCTTTGCCCTTCGCCCGGCCGCTTTACGCGAGGCATAATCAGCATAGAAAGGAATACGTTAGAGGGTCCAACCTATAACACGCCTCTCTAAAGCACGATCTCGCAGTGAGAAGAATGGAAACCAATCCTAAATATCCTATAGCCTCCTCGATTA
Organism: Przewalskia tangutica; assembly: GCA_029844215.1. NCBI lineage: Eukaryota > Viridiplantae > Streptophyta > Magnoliopsida > Solanales > Solanaceae > Przewalskia > Przewalskia tangutica. The sequence goes on from CM056720.1 coordinate 112,615,106, forward strand.
TTGGTGTGGTGCACAACACACCGATAATCAAGACTCTACTAGATACGGTCTGTAGACACTTTCCAGGATTAATCGCTCGATACCACTTTTGTCACGACTGCCCGGCCCGTGATCGTGCCTTACCCGCACCCAAGTAGTCATACATCGCAGAACAATCGGAATATAAAACAAGACATGCAACATGATATAACTAGAACATTTTATCTCGAAGAAAAGGTTGCTTTCGTATATACATAAACCAAGTTTTGCGCTATATCCCAACAGATAACATGACTCTGCACTTAAGGAAAATAACAATTATGGCGGACAGGTTCCGCCATACCCTCGATCAGATAAACTATCTACAACAGGAGATCATACCCAAAGTAGAGCCTCCAGAGTGGAGCTCCCGACACCAACGAGATCCTAAGGATGGATCTAGTACCGCTTCCTCTAGAACTCGCGGCATGAACGCAGCCTCGGGCGAGGTCAAGATAACAGTACCAAGTATGTGAAACTATAAAGTACTTTAAATGAAATCAAAGTATTCAAAACCTTTTCACAAATACATTCGCCTAATTGCACATAGTGCCACATCACAACAATAAGAATAGGAAAATCAGAATGTGTCTAGTCTAGGCCGCGAATGATCGAAGCAAGGCCAACCGCCCATAGTATCATTCTGCGTGCCTAGTCCTGGACTTCCGCAGTCCGCATAGGTCACACACAGACCCGCATGAGGTATTCCCCGCATCGGGGGTAGCTAGCCCCGGTACCCTCCTGGACTTCCGCAGTCCGCATAGCCTCAAAAGACCGCATAGTCCCATGGACCGCATAGGGCATCCCCCGCATCGGGCTAAACACCCGGAATGATCAATCCTGGAGCATACCGCACCCGTGATAGTCTCATAGACCGTGATAGCCGATAGACGCATCAAGGGTGGCAAGCCCTCGGTATAACAAGTCAAGGGGGTAGGTGATACAATAACAGTACAACGGACTTACCGGTTAGCAACGTAAGCACAGCAAGAATGACCCCCTTTCACAACATTACAAGACAATTAACACATGCAGTATCATAGTATGTCTACCTATCAACCAATCTTACTACACTTAACAGAAATCAATACAAGGCTTTTATAAACAAACAAGTAAATAGCCTTTTATCATTCTTAAGTTGTTATACCTACTTCCCATAAAGCTAGTATAACTCTTAAGCTTTTGTTTTAAAACCAAATATTACTCTTCTGTTAAAAATGATTCATTATTCCTTTGACATACTTCAAGGTTCTTATTATTCAGGCTTAAGTCAAAAGACATTGCCGATTATCATATGTACGTCTACCGTACTATATATACTTAACATATCATGCTCAAGGGTATAGGAAGAATCACATACCTTCTCGGCGAAATCCACCTGCCAAGTCGAGTATGTCGCGCGCAGAGAATCAGCCTATAATAGTCACAGACAACTATCAAAGTCTAGACTATTCTGTAGGTCATTCTAAACAGAGGTCCTCAATTCTACGGAAAGTCGGGCAAGACAACCCTACCCATGAGCTATATAAGTCTCATCGTGAAAACAAATCCATGTAAGTACATTCAGATATTCTTCTTTATACCCTTCTAAGGTGTTAGTTCAATTCTATTCTTAACAAACCTTCTAAGTATTTATACTTATTTCAATACTTCTACAGTATGCATTCTTTAATTACAAAAGAGGGTTAGGATTATTTACCTCGATAAGCCCAATAATATCCAAGTAAAAAGTCGATCCTGAGCGAGGTTTAGCTCCTAATCCAAAGCTCCAAGGTGCTCCAAGAATCCTTAGAAGTTTCTCACAACTTCTACTAAGTACTAAGGGATTTGGGCTAGGTTAAATTGGGCATTATAACAATACTAGAAGGCAACTTTTCTACCAAGGAGGGGGTAGGTTTCTGGGCTGGGGTGGGGTAGCCTCGGCCAAGCTTCTCAAGGGGAGGGGGGGTGTGTTGGACGAATTGCTCACAAGGGAGAGGGGAGGGTTTTTCAAGACTTGAAAGCTTTTGTGGATGAAGAACTCTTCATCTCAAGAGGGGTATTTATAGGTCAAGACATGGCCAACCAATGGCCAAGATTTAGCCAAGTGCTAGGCAAGTGTAAGGTCAAGATTAGGGCAAGTGTACCTAGCCAACTTGCACACAAACTATCTATCCAACTTTATGACAAGGCGTGGCATCCAATCGGCCCTATTGCCGTGACAAGTCCACCAATGAGAGGGTGGAAAGTGTCGCCCTCTCATTGGTCCAAAGTGTTACGTCTCTCGGAAAAATCCGCAAAAATAAGAAATGACATAGCCGGAATTTATCCTATGAAAGCTGTGGAAACGCTTCGCCGAAAAACTGCTCGCCATGAGTTGTGCCAAAAATCGCCCAAGGCCTAACTTTAAGACAAAACTTTTGTACGTATTCCTTCACGCATACTCTGAAATACGGTAACAACCGCGGCACGCCCGCCATTATCCGAGACAGCCGCTTCATTCGGGAGTTTCGCGACGCCGTGCTTTGCCCCGTGAGAGTTTAGAAGCCTCTAGCCTACCGGAGGAAATGAGGATATGACATGCCGAAGTTCACCGCAGTTCACCTGATAGTTCCGAGACTTCGGACTTCGTCAGTTACCACCCGAGTCCTATGGATTGAGAACCCAAGATCCTCGTGAGTTTATTTACGCACGGATGCGACATGAATGAGACCTCGGGCATTTTAACACTTATTGCCATCGCCCTCGCATTAGCTCGCGAGATAGATTTATGAGGTTGAGCGAGGCAGGCGCTTCGAGAATTTCGTGTAGAGTTTGAGTGCAGAGCTACCGTAGAGCACGACACGGAGCCTGAGTCCCACTACATGACGACATCTAGGATAGAGTTGTACAAGACATTGCCTAGCTGGACAGCTTATTCGCGGCCGGAACAGGACGGATAACGGAGATCGACAGAGATTAACCCAGCATCGCCAGATCACCTTGCAGCGATAGTCCTTTGGCTGGTAACTTCCCGGGCGGACCTTCTTGGTAAGATCTTTGGTAACACTCGAGTCCCACCTTATGCGCCTCGCTTCAAGCAGTGGTCCTCCACGGACATTTCGTGACGCCGGTATTTAGGAGTCGAACTCCGTGGTTTCTGTTCAGATTTACATAGGTTCTAGCCAGCCAGATTCAGTTTTCCCTCAGTGTTCACTATGTGGTAGACGTCATCCCGGGAAATGTCGTCTTTTTACTAATGCTTGTTTTACCAGCGGTCGTCAGGGCCATGTGAGGAGAGAATGTCCTAGTAAGAGGGATACAGGTGGGATGACTTAGCCTACCGTGCCGGGCCATGATTCATGGTTCGAGAGGAAGGGTGTTAGCTGAGAGAGGCCACCCCACCCCGGTATGGCCGTTGTGGTAGGTGTTCTTAGGAGTGTCAGACTACTTAGATAGCTTGTTAGGCTTAGGCACACAGGCCATTTTGGCGAATTGTCCGAACAGGTGGCGCGGATGTTCGACTCACCTTCGAGATCGGTGGTTGGTTCATCACCGTCAGAGTTACGCGCCAGAGTAGGATTTGATTAGCGGCAAGGAAAGTGAGACATGAGTTACAGAGATATCTTCACCTTAAGAGACTTGTTTAGGTCGTTATGGTAGATACGTGAGTGTTATGTTGGTTAGCATTGTGTAAGTTGTGATTAGAAAACATGGGTAGTTGAAAAGGGTAAGTCGGGGACGAGAAAATGGAGCCTTAGAATTTATAATCTGGGACCTTGGATGCAAGGCCATTTTGAAATTGTCCGACTGGCGCGCGGATGTTACGACTAAACTTTCTGGATTAGTGGCCGGTTCATCACCTTCGTAGTTATGCGCCAATGAGCAGATTTGATTAGAGCGACAAAGAAGTGTCACGACCAACCTGCCCGGATCGTGCCTTACCGGGCACCCAAGTAGCCATACATCGAGTAATCACGGAATATAAACAAGACATGAATAAAGTGAAGTGAAAAACAGTTATTCGAGAAAAACTTTGCGGCATATATATATATATATATATATCAACTAGAACATATATCCTTTACAATTCTCGCCACACACAGATCATGCACTCTAAGAATGATACAACAACAATGATACATTGGCCCCGCCATACCTGAATGTAAATACTTACTACGACAGGACTATACCACCGATAAGCCTCCGAGAAACGGAGCTTCCCAAACAATCGTGACTACTAGAGCGAGGATCAACGATCGTGTACTTACCGCGGCATGAACGCACTTCAAGGAGGTCGCGACAACAGTACAGTATGTGAAATCAAAAATCAGAATGAAATCATAGTAGTCTATATAAAGCGGAGACATGTATGATAACCAAACTACGCTTCAATAAACAAGCGAATATGTCAAGTCGTGACTCACACTCAAAGTCATCACCTGATTATAACTATGGGTCTTACGCCCACAACATAAACAAGAGTGAAATAGATATACTCAGAATCGGGTCTTTTAGGCCGCTAATGATCGGGCAAGGCGATCGCTTCATAGTATCATTGCGTGCCTAATCCTGGACTTCCCACCGCATAGTCGTCACATGTAATTCGTAGGTCGTATAGACCGCGACGGGTAGCTAACCCGGTACCTCCTCGATTCCCGCAATCCGCATAGTCTCAATAGACCGCATAGTCACACATCGCATGGGCATCCCCAGACGGATAAAACACCCGAATGATCAATCCGAGCATACCGCCGCTCCGCATGGTCACATAGACCGCATAGGCCGTATAGACCGCATCAAGGGTGGCAAGCCCTGTGATAACAAGTCGGGGTATGTGATATAATAACATAATGACTTATCGTTAAACAACATAAGCACAACAAGGGAAACCCCTTTACACAAACATCACCAGATACTAACACACGTAGCATCCTAACATGTTTACTTATCAAATCACCAAGAAAGTATTACAAGGCTATCACAAACCAACACAATCAAGTTATTCACGCAAGGTACTTTCTACTTTATGTTAACACTTTCGGGTTTTTATCCCCAAAGTACTTCATACATTAACTCTTTAAAAGATCCGTTTCAAAAGTCACACAATACCCGTAGTATTAAGATTGAGTGACTATCTTTTTAAGTAAACCAAAACACTTCCTTTTGTAAAATCAATTAACAACATTATTTTCCAAACGTTCAAGTTTGCCTAATTTCAAATGCTCAAGTTTCTCATTTTCGAAAGGTTTCGTAGTTCATAGTTTTAATCACTTAATGATATAATTCTCCTTTAAAACGATTTGAGAAACATATGCCTTATATGTGAGTAGGTTATTCTTGTTTATAACAATCTTATTAAAGCAGCCATGATCTAGGAAATGTAATATCATTTTGTCTCATCTTAGATTCTATGCATGGAGGTTTCTGGTTTTAATAATACTTAATTATTCAAGACATTTCCTTTTATTAGCGCTGCAATGGTTTGTTCGATACTTATTCTGATTTCCGAAATCAGTAAAACATTATCCCATTTTAAAAACCAAGTACTCATTACTCACGAATGAGGTTTCACACTTATTAACAAAATTTATATTAATTCCTTTAAGTCAAGTCTCTTATCTTTTAAGGTCAAGTCTCTTAACTTCTAAAATTAATAAACCATTCTTTTTATCTTTCTTATACCGTATTTCAGTATGCGTAGGACGTCATGAAAAGTTTGTGCCTTAAAATGCAAGTAGAAAATTATTTGTTCACAACACCGAGAGTCGTTTCGACGAAACGCTTCCACAAATTACGTAGGAAAATTCACTATGTCATTTATATTTTTTCGGATTTTTCCGAGACGAAACATTTTGGACCAATGGGAGGGTGACACTTGTCACCCTCATTGACTGAGAATAGGGTGGTTGGCTCGCCGATTGGTTCACGTTTTGTGCCTTGTTTTGGCCTTGTTTTGTGCAATGTTTTGTGGCTTGTTTTGTGGAGTAGGGACTAGGGCACTGGGCACATCTTGGCCCTCCACTTGCCCCCATGGCTTGATCTCGCCTTGGTTTCCTATAAATACCCTCCCTTTGATGAGTTTCTTCATCCACTCCTCACTCCTCAAGTCTTGAAAGCCCTCCCTTTTCGTGAGGCCCTCGCCGAGTAGCGCCCCTCCTTGTGGTGTGGCCGAGACCCACGTTATGCCCCGTATTTCCAGTATGTACGTGAGGGCGACGTACAATTTGAGCCTTAAGTAGGCATAGTTTCGAAATTTGTACACAAGTGCCGAAAGGAGTCGTTTTTCGACGAAACGTTTCCACAGCTTACGTTGGGAAAATTCCGGCTATGTCATTTAGTATTTTTGCGGATTTTTCCGAGCGACGGAACATTTTTGGACCAACGGGAGGGTGACACTTGTCACCTCATTGACTGCAAAGAGGAGGCTTGGCCTTCGCCGATTGGCTCTCTTTGTGCCTTGCTTTGTGGCTTGTTTTGTGGAGTGTTTTGTGGAGTGTTGTGTGGGTGCACGTGGCGTGATCTGGGCCTTACCCTTGCGTTGCACATGGCTTGATCTGGGCCATTGGTTGGCCTTTGGTTTGGCTATAAATACCCTCTCTTTGAAGACTTCTTCATCCACTCTTCACTTGCCTAAGTCTTGAGAACCCTCCTCCTCTTGTTGACTCGTCCAAGAGCCCTCTCCTTGTGAAGGCCTTTGGCCAAACCTTCCCCTTTGTGAGTTTAAAGCCGAGAACACCCCTCCCTTGGTGTTGTTCTCGTGTGGTACCCCCCTTTTTGTGGTATTGAAATACTCCTCCAAGTATTGTTATAATGCCCAAAATACCTTAGCCTTATACCTTGTAGTATTCCAAAGATACCTCTTTACGTAGAGTCCGGAAATACTACCTTTTGTCCTTTTAGTCTCAAACCGAAACCCTAAGGAAATCTTCATAGTTGGTTGAAGTATGTGAGTAGAAGTTGGTTAGAACTTCTAAGGGTTGTTTGAAGTGGTTTGGAGCGCACGGAGTGGAGCTAAACCTTGCTCAGGCGCGACATTATACTCGGATAATTTTGGGCTTATCGAGGTAAACACTACTGTCCTTCTATTGTAATTGGAAATTACATGTTGTAAGAATATATAGTTGAAGTATACTATATATAGAACTATACTTAGTATTATGGCAATGTCTTTTGACTTAAGCCTGAAGAATTAAGAACTGAACTGTAATTACATAGGATCATTACGAGATCGTAGTAGAATTGTACACGCCCGTTAGGCGTGTAAAACCCTCGTTGGCTTGGTAGCGGCCGATAGAGAAGGAGCTTTACGCTGTGGCGGGGAGGTGCTCTTGAATTTTCTCAGTAGAATATTTAACGATGAGATCTAGATGTTAATAAGCGCCGTTGGGCCTTATAGGTTGAAGTACTACGTGTGGTGCGATCTACGGCTAAGGAGTAAGACGGTTTGAAGTACTTGGAGCGTTTTGCTAGTAGTCGACTCGCCGCGAGGTATGTGAAACTCTTCCTAGCTCTTCTCGCAGGATATGTGTGAACTATGTAGTACGGTAGACGTACATGTGTTAACTATGTTTGATTGGTTTGAAACATAAAGTGTTATAACGGCTTTATGGGAAGTTGGTTATAACAGCTTTATGTAGGTAAGAAAATACTTTGTGGTTTTAAAAGGTAACTGATGTGAATTATAACTGGCTTGTTATAATAAAGAACTTGATGTATTTCAAAAGATTTATAAATCGTTTTGGAATGGACAGTAACACTTTGTTTTAAAAGGTTTTAAAAAGAGTTATACTAGCTTTATGGGAGTTAGGTATAATGTCTTAAGAGAGGTAAAGAAAATGGTTTACTAATGTTAGAAGTTAAGAGACTTGATCTTATAAGACAAGAGACTTAACTTATTTGTTTTAATGTGGATGTTTTGTGAAACCTCATTCGTGAGTAATGAGTACTTAGTTTTTATTTAAAGGGATAATGTTTTACTGATTTCGAAATCGTAATGTATCGACAGCACCACCGCAGCGTTAATAAAGGAAAATGTATTGAATAATGATGAATTGTATTAAAACCAAGAGAAACCTCCATCCGCATAGAAACTAAGATGAGACAAAATGATATTACATTTTCTAGATCATGGTCATTGTAATAAGAATGTTGTAAACAAGAATAACCTACTCTCACGTGAGACATATATTACTCAATTGTTCTAAAAAGAAATCAAGTGATTAAGTTTATGAACTATGAAACCATTTGAAAATGAGAAGCTTGAGTAATTGAAACTAGGCAACCGAACTTAGGAAAAGAATGTTGTTACTTGATTTTGAAAAGGAATATGGGTTGGTCATTCTAATACTACGTATCGGGTGACTTTTATAAAAGTAATGGATCTCTTTAAAAGAACTTAACGTATGTAGTACTTTGGGGTTAAAAACCCGGACTTTGGCATAAAATGAAAGTACTTTGAGTTGTGTGAAACTTGCCTATGCTTGTTGTTGTGAAACTTGCCTATGCTTGTGATGATAGCCTTTGTTGTGCAAGTGTGGTGTTTCTGTGTTACCGCGTCTCTCGATAGAGGGCCGGTTGACTGGTTGAGGTTTCTTACCGCTCGCCTGGGTATCCGTGGTCGCTCGATTCTGCCCCGCCTCGTGACCGATTCGGCCTTGGTATCCGTAGTCACCGCGACTTGCCCTGCTCAAAGATAGTGACGGTTTCGCGATACGCTTGGTCCTCGTGGTCACCCTCGACTTGCCCCGGTCACCGCGTGACCGCCGTATCCGTAGTCGGCTCGCACTTGCCCCGATCGCTTCGTGTTTTGCTGCATTGTATTATTGGTACGGCCGATCCGTAGTTATACTTGTCCTGCACGGTTTTTATAACACAGTGGGACATGGTGTTCATGTATAATCCTTGGTATGGTTATATCATAAATCACGGCAGTGAGGAAGAAATTCCACGCACGAGTGATAATTTGAGGCGTGAGTCCTCGTCTTGATGTAATCGTTATATGTTATATATCGTAGTTTGGTCATCATACATGTCTCCCGCTTTATATAGACTATTATGATTTCATTTACTGATTTATTCCACATACTTGGTACCGTTGCATCGACCTCCTTCGGGGCCGCGTCACGCCGCAGTAGAGGTACATCGGCCGTGGATCCTCGCCATAGGATCACGTCAACATTTGAAGCTCCGCTTCCGAGGCTTATCTTTGGTAGGTGTTCCCGAGTTGTAGGTTCTTGTACATCTGTGGTATGGCGGCCCCGTCCCGTCATAGTCATCAGATATCTTAGAGGTCTGTAGTAATCGCTGTAAGGTGGTTGAAAAGGATTAAACTGCTCGTGTTTTATGTATATCAAGGCAACCGCTTTGGTTGGCCTGCTTATTTACTATATCTCTATTTCATGTGTAAAGTTTTTATTTCCTGGTTTTCTCGATGTATGTATCGCTAGGGTGCTCGGGTAAGGCACCGGACGCCCGATTTTCGGCGCACAAGTGGTATCGAGCGCTAATCCTGAAAGTGTCTACGCACCGTGTTCAGTAGTCTTGATTATCGGTGTGTGTGCACCACATCTATAATCGTGAGGCTATAGGACATTTAGGATTGGTTTCCATTCTTCTCATTCTGAGATCGTGCCTTAGAGCCAGGTGATAAGATCGACCCTCCGACGTGTTTCGCTTTACCGCTTATGCCTCTCGCGAAGGCAACCCGCCCGTAGCGGCAAGGCAGAGGAGTCGCGAGTAGCAAATGGCAGAGACCACAAGACTGAGCCTCCGCCCGCAAATGGAGCAGAGAGATGAGTTACAAGCGAGCTGGCTCCGACGGCCGTGGTCAGGCTGACTTGAGGATAGCCGACGCAGCAGCCCAAAGAGCACCGCGGTTCACCCTAGATCGATAGTTCGAGGCTACGGATTTTCCGAGTCAGGCCGCCAGAGTTTTATTGGTCGAGGCCTGAGTATGATCCGCATGAGTTCATCCGACATTTACAGCTGATCATGAGAGTGATCAAGGCATCGGAGATCGAGTCGGTGACACTAGGATAACATCAACTTCGTGATACCGCAATGATCGGTTTGATTCTCGAGCCGCCCGTGGAGAGCATGCACTTCCACGGATGGAACGAAGTTCTCGTGAGGCCTTTCTTGCACATTTCTTGCCTCCCTGCATGAGGAGGGCTCGGCCGGCGATTTTTGGTGTTACGGCAGAATCGCGACGGTTCGAGTACAATGTGGAGTTCGACTCATTGGCCAAGACGTCCCCGCGTTAGTAGCTAGTATGGAGGATCGAGTGCACCGATATGTTACGGTGGCTCGATGATTGCCTTGCAGAGTTGTTCGGTGTAGCTCTTCACCGTATGGATATCGCTCGCACGCAGCGTATACACTGATGGCGAGCGGATAAATCGACGGAATGACCAAAGTCGCAGAAGAGGCCGAACAGCAGGTCCTTTGGTGACTTTCGAGGCGGACCGCCAAGAGCAGACTAGTTATGTACTCCGCCGCAGAGTGGTCCTCCCGCCAGGACCTTCGGATATTCGTGAGCAGTGCCGGGGCTCCTGTGTTTCAGATTTTCGGGAGCGAGTGCTCGCCGGATGAGGTTGCCCTTGTCTCGCCGCTGTGGAAAGCTTCATAAGGGAGAGTGTCGTACTAACTCGAGATTGTTATTTTTGCGCCAACAGGCCATCCGGCAAGAGACCGTCCGACTGTGAGTAGCACCGGTAGGATAGCACGGGCTACTGTGATTGCAGGGTTCTTCACCTTCCGTAGCCAGCAGATGTTCAGACACCTAAGGCCCTGGTGAGGTCGCGGTGGGAGTTCCCAGTTTTAGCGGTCCTTGAACCGCCTAGTTTCAGGTATATCCTTAACCCTCTAGAGTCTTGTTTGTATTGATGTTGTTGATGTGTTTAATGTTATGTTTGAATAGCTTTGTGCTAAAATGTGATTTAGAAACCTGGTTAGAGAAAAGGGTAAGTCCCTGGGTAGTGTGAGATGGAAGTGGTAGCTTTCATGATGTGAATTAGTAAGATTGTTCCGATCGGGAACAAGAGTTGGCGCGGGTCGGGTTGAGGACCACCGGGTCAACCCAGAACCCGTTTGCCAGCGGTCACTGGTGGTCCCGCCAGTGGTAGGGTCACGAGGGTGCTAGGCCCAAGTTTAGATGACCATCGTATGAGTTCGTGGATGCGTTCGATCGATCAGTTCGTGAAGGCGGGAATGGCCTTAGGGAAATCGAGGTTAGCGAGATGACCAAGTTCGAGGTAGTGACTCCAAGGGTTGGTAATGTTGCTGATGTGTGGTACTGATACTAGAACAAGTTCGAGTGTTCGTGACGAGTACTACGAGTTAGGGAAAAGTGAACGATGTTTTGTGGCCAGTGTGGCATGATTGTTTTCGCACGATAGCGGTGAAGACTATATCGACGCCGGTTTGTTTTGAGACTCAAGGAACATTCGACGAATGTTTCTAAGGGAGAATGTTATGCCCCGTATTTCCGCAGTATGACGTGAGGGCGTCACGTACAATTTGAGCCTTAAGTAGGCATAGTTTCAAATTTGTACACAAGTGCCGAAAGGAGTCGCCGACTAAACGCTTTCCACGCCTTACGCTGGGAAAATTCGCTATGTCATTTAGTATTTTTGCGGATTTTTCCGAGCGACTAACATTTTTGGACCAACGGGAGGTGACACTTGTCACCTCATCGACGGCAAAGAGGAGGCTTGGCCTCGCCGATTGGCTCTCTTTTGTGCCTTGCTTGTGGCTTGTTTTGTGGAGTGTTTTGTGGAGTGTTTTGTGGGTGCACTTGGCTTGATCTTGGCCTTACACTTGCCTTGCACATGGCTTGATCTTGGCCATTGGTTGGCCTTTGGTTTTGCTATAAATACCCTCTTTGAAGACTTCTTCATCCACTCTTCACTTGCCTAAGTCTTGAGAACCCTCCTCCTCTTGTCGACTCTCGCCCAAGAGCCCCTCTCCTCAGCAAGGCCTTTTGGCCAAACCTTCCCTCATGAGCCTAAAGCCGAGAACACCCCCCCTCCCTTAGGGTGTTGTTCTCGTGTGGTACCCCCCTTTTGTGGTATTGAAATACTCCTCCAAGTATTGTTATAATGCCCAAAATACCTTAGCCTTATACCTTGTAGTATTCCAAAGTTACCTCTATACGTAGAGTCCGGAAATACTACCTTTTGTCCTTTTAGTCTCAAACCGAAACCCTAAGGAAATCTTCATAGTTGGTTGAAGTATGTGAGTAGAAGTTGGTTAGAACTTCTAAGGGTTGTTTGAAGTGGTTTGGAGCGCACGGAGTGGAGCTAAACCTTGCTCAGGCGCGACATTATACTCGGATAATTTTGGGCTTATCGAGGTAAACACTACTGTCCTTCTATTGTAATTGGAAATTACATGTTGTAAGAATATATAGTTGAAGTATACTATATATAGAACTATACTTAGTATTATGGCAATGTCTTTTGACTTAAGCCCAAGAATTAAGAATCGAATCAGAATTACATAGGATCAGTATTACGAGATCGTAGTAGTAATTGTACACGTCCGTTAGGCGCGGTAAAACCCTGGTTGGCTTTGTAGCCTGCTTAGATATAGAAGGAGTTTTACGCTATGTGGGGGGGGGGAGGTTCTTCCGAATTTTCTGTAGAATATGGAACGATGAGATCTAGATGTTAATAAGCGCCTTGTGGCCTTATAGGTCAAGTACTACGTGGTGCGATCTACGTGGCTTAAGGAGTAGCCGCGGTTTGAAGTACTTGGAGCGCTTTTGCTAGTAGTCGGCACTCGCCGCGAGGTATGTGAACCTCTTCCTATCTCTTCTAGCATGATATGTGTGAACTATGTAGTACGGTAGACGCGTACGTGTTAATCGTGTTTGATTGTTCTTAAAACATAAAGTGTTATAACGCTTTATGGGAAGTGGTTATAACAGCTTTATGTAGGTAAGAAAATACTTTGTGGTTTTAAAAGGTAACTGATGTGAATTATAACTGGCTTGTTATAATAAAGAACTTGATGTATTTCAAAAGATTTATAAATCGCTTTTGGAATGAGAGTAACACTTTGTTTTAAAAGGTTTTAAAAAGAGTTATACTAGCTTTATGGGGAGTTAGGTATAATGCCTTAAGAGAGGTAAAGAAAATGGTTTACTAATGTTAGAAGTTAAGAGACTTGATCTTATAAGACAAGAGACTTAACTTATTTGTTTTAATGTGGATGTTTTGTGTGAAACCTCATTCGTGAGTAATGAGTACTTGGTTTTATTTAAAGGGATAATGTTTTACTGATTTCGAAATCGTAATGTATCGACAGCACCACCGCAGCGTTAATAAAGGAAAATGTATTGAATAATGATGAATTGTATTAAAACCAAGAGAAACCTCCATCCGCATAGAAACTAAGATGAGACAAAATGATATTACATTTTCTAGATCATGGTCTTTGTAATAAGAATGTTGTAAACAAGAATAACCTACTCACGAGACATATATTACTCAATTGTTCTAAAAAGAAATCAAGTGATTAAGTTTATGAACTATGAAACCATTTGAAAATGAGAAGCTTGAGTAATGAAACTAGGCAACCGAACTTAGGAAAAGAATGTTGTTACTTGATTTTGAAAAGGAATATGGGTTGGTCATTCTAATACTACGTATCGGGTGACTTTTATAAAAGTAATGGATCTCTTTAAAAGAACTTAACGTATGTAGTACTTTGGGGTTAAAAACCCGACTTTGGCATAAAATGAAAGTACTTTGAGTGTGAAACTTGCCTATGCTTGTTGTTGTGAAACTTGCCTATGCTTGTGATGATAGCCTTTGTTGTGCAAGTGTGGTGTTTCGTGTTACCGCGTCTCGATAGAGGGCCGTTGACCGTTGAGGTTTCTACTTGCTCGCCCGGTATCCGTGGTCGCTCGATTTGCCCCGCCTCGTGATCGATTCGGCCTTCGTATCCGTAGTCACCGCACTTGCCCCGCTCAAGATAGTGACGGTTTCGTGATACGCCTTGGTCCCCGGTGGTCACCAGACTTGCCCCGGCCACCGCGTGACCGCCTTGGTATCCTGTAGTCGGCTCGCACTTGCCCCGTGACGGCCGTGTTTTGGTTGCATTGTATTATTGGTACGGTCGGATCTGGTAGTTATACTTGTCCTGACGGTTTTATAACACAGTGGGACATGGTGTTCATGTATAATCCTTGGTATGGTTATATCATAAATCGCCATGAGGAAGAAATTCCACGCACGAGTGATAATTTGGAGGCGTGAGTCCTCGCTCTTGATGTAATCGTTATATGTTATATATCGTAGTTTGGTCATCATACATGTCTCCTCGCTTTATATAGACTATTATGATTTCATTTACGTGATTTAAGCCACATACTTGGTACTGTTGTAATCGACCTCCTTGGGCCGCGTCATGCCGCAGTGAGAGGTACATCGGCCGTGGATCCTCGCCATAGGATCACATCAACAGATTTGAAGCTCCGCTTTCTCGAGGCTTATCTTTGCAGTGTTCCCCGAGTTGTAGGTTCTTGTACATTCAGGTATGGCGGGCCCCGTCCGCCATAGTCATTGTATATCTTAGAGGTCTGTAGTCTTGTTGTGGCGTGGTTGAAAAAGGATTAAACTGCTCGTGTTTTATGTATATCAAGGCAACCGTTTTGGTTGGCCTGTTTATTTACTATATCTCTCATTTCATGTGTAAAGTTTTTATTTCCGCTGGTTTTCTCTGATGTATGTATCGCTAGGGTGCCCGGGGTAAGGCACCAGTGACAGGCCTGATTTTCGGGGCGTCACACCCACCCCCCTTCCTTTAGGGTTAAACCGTGGGGGTACCCCCCCTTGCCTTGTTGTTCTCGTAGAATACACCCCCCCTCTTGGTAGAAATACTCTCCATAGTATTGTTACTATACCCAAATTACCTTAGCCGTATACCTTGTAGTATTCCAAAGATACATCTATACGTAGAGCCCGGAAATACTACCTTTTGTCCTTTTAATCTCAAACCGAAACCCTAAGGAAATCTTCATAGTTGGTTGAAGTATTTAAGTAGAAGTTGGTTAGAACTTCTAACGGTTGTTTGGAGCGGATTGGAGCGCACGGAGTAGGAGCTAAACCTTGCTCAGGGTCGACATTATAACTTGGATAATTTTGGGCTTATTGAGGTAATTATCTTGTCCCCCTATTGTAATTGGAAATTACATGTTGTTAGAATATATAGTTGAAGTATACTATATATATCGGCAATGTCTTTTGACTTAAGCCTGAATAATAAGAAACCTTTTCGAAAGAAGAGTGCTGAACTGTAATTACATAGGACTGTATTACAGTAGACTTGTGTAGCTTTTCTGTGAGATAGAATTGTGCACGTCCGGATTAGACGTATAACCCCCTGGTTGGCTTGGTAGCCGGCCCCGATAGAGGAGGAGATTTACGCTGTTGCGGGGGGGGAGGTGCTGCCGAATTTTCTGTAGAATGTTCTTGTTATACCCCGTATTTCCAGGGTATGTACGTAAAGGAATACGTACAAAAAGTTTTGGTCTTAAAGTTAGGCCTTGGACGATTTTTAGGCACAACTCACAAAGCGAACGGTTTTCCGACGAAACGTTTCCACAGCTTTCATAGGATAAATTCCGGCTATGTCATTTCTTATTTTTGCGGATTTTTCCGAGAGACGTAACACTTTGGACCAATGAGAGGGCGACACTTTCCACCCTCTCATTGGTGGACTTGTCACGGCATTAAGGCCGATTGGAATGCCAAGCCTTGTCATAAAGTTGGCTAGATATTTTGTGTGCAAGTTGGCCAAGGACACTTGCCTAAATCCTCACCCTACACTTGCCTTGCACTTGGCATAATCTTGGCCATTGGTTGGCCATGTCTTGACCTATAAATACCCCCCTTGTTGAAGAGTTATTTCATCCTAAATTGAGCAATCTATCTAAGTCTCAAATCCCTCCCTCTCCCTCTTGTTGTTTCGTCCAAACACACCCCTCCCCTTGAGAAGCTTGGCCGAGGCTACCCCACCCCCGAGCCTAGCCGAAACCTACCCCCCCTCCCTTGGTAGAAAAGTTGCCTTCTTGTATTGTTATAATGCCCAAAATACCCTAGCCCAAATACCTTAGCACTTAGTAGAAGTTGTGAAGAACTTCTAAGGTTTCCTTGGAGCATACAACTTAGGAGCAAAACCTTGCTCAAAGTGCGACTTTTCTAGGATATTATTGGGCTTCTGAGGTAACTAATCCTAACCCTCTTTTGAATTAAAGAATACTTACTGTTGTAGAATAAGAATAGTATAAATACTTAGAAGTATATTACAGAATAGAATTGAAGTGTTAATCACTTAGAAGGGTTTAAAAGAAGAATAATCAAATCAGACTTACATAGAATTTGTTTTCACAAGAGACTTATATAACTCACCGTAGGGTTGTGCTGCCCGACTTTCCGTAGAATTGAGGACCCTCTGCTTAGAATGACCTGCGAATAGTCTAGACTTTGATAGTTGTCGTGACTATTATAGGTGATTCTCTGGCGACATACCGACTTGGCGGTGGATTTCAGGAAGGTATGTGATTCTTCCTATACCCTTGAGCATGATATGTTAAGTATATATAGTACGGTAGACGACATATGATAATCGGCAATGTCTTTTGACTTAAGCTGAATAATAAGAACCTTGAAGTATGTCGAAGGAATAATGAATCATATTTAACGGAAGAGTAATATTTGGTTTTAAACAAAGCTTAAGAGTTATACTAGCTTTATGGGAAGTAGGTATAACAACTTAAGAATGATAAAAGGAACCGTTTACTTGTTTGTTTATAAAAGCCTTGTATTGATTTATAAGAGTAGTAAGATTGGTTGATAGGTAGACATACTATGATACCGCATGTGTTAATTGTCTTGTTGTGAAAGGGGTCATTCTTGCGTGCTTACGCTGCTAACCTAAGTCCGTCAGATCGCTATTTGTATCACCTACCCTCGACTTATTATGCCGAGGGCTTGCCACCCTGATGCGTCTATACGGCCTACGCGTCTGAGACTATGCGAGTGCGGTATGCTCCAGATTGATCATTCCGGTGTTTAGCCCGACGCGGATGCCCTACGCGTCCACGGACTACGGTCTTTTGAGGCTATGCGCGACCGCGAAGTCCGTGAGGGTACCGGCTAGCTACCGTCGCGGGGAATACCTCATGCGGTCTGTGTGTGACCTATGCGACTACGGAAGTCCGTGACTAGGCACGCAGAATGATACTATGGGCGGTTGGCCTTGCTTCGATCATTCGCGCCTGACTAGACTGCTACGCTTTTCCTATTATCATATTGTTGTGATGTGGCACTATGTGCAATTGAACCGAATGTATTTGTGAAAAGGTTTTGAATACTTTGATTTCATTTAAAGTACTTTATAGTTTCACATACTTGGTACTGTTGTCTCGACCTCCTTCGGCCGTTCACGCCGCAGGTTCTAGAGGAAAGCAGTACTAGATCCACATCCTTAGGATCTCTACGTTGGTCGTGAGCTCCACTCTCTCCCGAGGCTCTACTTTTGGGTATGATCTCCCTGTTGTAGATAGTTTGTGCGATCGGTATGGCGGGCCCCGTCCCGCCATAGTTGTTATTTTCCTTAGAGGTCCAGTAGTCATGTTGCACGGTTGGGATGTAATCGCAAAACTTGGTTTATGTATATATGCCGAAAGGCAACCTTTTCTTCAGATAAAATGTTCTAATTATATCATGTTGCATGTCTTGTTTTATATTCCGCTGATTGTTCTCTGATGTATGACTACTTGGGTGCCCGGGTAAGGCACCAGTCACGGGCCCCGGAATGGGTCGTGACAGTTCTACGAAGAGATCTAGATGTTAATAAGCGCCTTGTGGCCTTATAGGTTGAAGTACTACGTGTGGCGCGATCTACTTGGCTTAAGGAGTAGCCGACGGTTGGAAGTACTTGGAGCGTTTTGCTATTAGTCGATACTCGTCGCGAGGTATGTGAACCTCTTCCTATCTCTTCTAGCATGATATATGTGTAACTATGTAGTACGGTAGACGTACAGGTGTTAAATGTATTTGATTGGTCTAAAACATAAAGTGTTATAACGGCTTTATGGGAAGTTGGTTATAACAGCTTTATGTAGGTAAGAAAATACTTGTGGTTTTTAAAAGGTAACTGATTTGAACTATAACTGGCGGGTTATGTGATAATAAAGAACTTGAAGTATTTCAAAAGATTTTTGAATCATTTTGAAAGAAGAGTAATACTTGGTTTTTGAAAACTTAAGAGTTATACTAGCTTTATGGGAAGTTAGGTATAACGGCTTAAGAATGTTTTACTGATTTCGGAAATCAGAATGTGTATCGACAAACCACTGCAGCGTTAATAAAAGGAAATGTTTTGACAGATTAAGTATTATTAAAACCAGTAGAAACTTCCATCTGCATAGAAGCTAAGATGAGACAAAATGATATTTCCTAGGTCATGGCTGCTGTAATAAGATTGTTATAAACAAGAATATCCTACTCACACATAAGGCTTATGTTTCTCAGATGGTTTAAAAGAGAATTATATTCTTAAATGAATAAGGCTAGGAACTACGAAACCTTTCTAAAATAAGAAACGTGAACATTTGAAATTTGGCAAACTTGGACGTTTGAAAAAGAATGTTGTTACTTGGTTTTACAAAGAGAAGTGTTTTGATTTACTTCAAAAGATAATCACTCTATTGTTATATACTACGGGTATTGTGTGACTTTTGTGAAAGTAACATATCTTTAAAGAGTTATTGTATAAAGTACTTTGGGGATAAAAACCCGATCTCGTTAATCATATAGTAGAAAGTACCTTATGTGTGAATAACTTGATTGTATTGGTTTGTGATAGCCTTGTAATACCTTCGTGTTGATTTGATAAGTAATCATATTAGGATGCTACGTGTGTTAGTGATTCGTGATGTTTGTGTAAAGGGGTTTTCCTCGATTGTGCTTATGTTGTTTAAACGATAAACCGTTATGTTGGTATTATACCACTCACCGTGTTTCCGGGTTAAGCCGCTCCGATGCGGTAGACTCAGCGATGCAGGACCGTGATTCGAGAATACCTCAGCGGGTCCCGGCCTGCGCGAGCTACGAGTTCCGTGTTAGTGTGCGCCTTTATGGTCATGCGATCTATGTGGCCATGCGGATGCGAGTCCAGGGCGATGCCGGAGTAGCTACCGATGCGGGGTTATACCTCATGCGGGCCTATGAGATTGGCCTATGCGAGTCGGGGAGTTCGTGGCTAGACGCGCACATTTGATATTGCGAGCGGCGACCGGCTTTGATCATGCGACGGCCAGACAGATATCATGATACGATTTATGACCTTATTAGTACCGCTGGTGTTAGTAGTCGGCTATGCCTTCGCACTTACCCCGCATCGCTTTATTTGGACACAGTGGGACCCATTGCTCATATGTATTCCTTGGTGCTTTTCTATCATCGATCGCCGCGGTGAGGAAGGTATTCCACGCATGATTGATGTTGTGGGCGTGAGACCCATTGTTATATTGGAGTGATGACTTTGAGGGCGAGTCCCCGACTGAACATATCGCTTATTTATCGTGAATTGTAGTTTGGTTATCATACATGTCTCCCGCTTCTATAGACTACTATGATTTCATTTACGATCTTCATGTTTCACATACTTGGTACTGTTATCGACTCCTTCGGGCTGCGTTCATGCCGCAGTAAAGGTACACGATCGTTGATCCTCACTCTTAGGGTCACAGTTCAGCGTTTGGGAAGCTCCGTTCCTCCGGAGGCTTATCTTGGTATAGTCCCCTGTTGATTGTAGGTGCTTACATTCAAGGGTATGACGGGGCCCTGTCCCGTCGTTGTTGTCATATCATTCTTAGAGGTCTGTAGTACTGTTATGGGCAGAGTGGTAGAAAGGGATGTAACTGTTCAAATTGTTATTTATATATACCGACAGAACCGCTTTTGGTTAGCTTTGTCTTCTTATTTCACCGTCTTATTACATTGGTTTCATGTATTGTCTTTATGTTCGTGATTACTGATGTAGTATCACTAGGGTGCCCGGTAAGGCACGATCCACGCCCCGAACGGGTCGTGAAGTGGTATCGTGAGCGATTAATCCTCGGAAAGTGTCTACGCATCGTATCCGATGAAGTCTTGATTATCGGTGTGTTGTGCACCACACCAATAATCGTGAGGCTATAGGATATTTAGGATTGGTTTCTATTCTTCTCACTCGAGATCGTGCCTTAGAGCCGTGTTGTAAGATGGACCCTCTCACGTATTTCTTTCCTTATCGTTATGCCTCCGCGTGGCAACCCGGCCTGGGAGGCAAAGCGCAGGCGGAGCCGCGAGTAAGTCTGCAGGTTACGTGGCACGCACTCCAATCATCACCGGGTGGTGCTTCATTCGGGAGTTTTGACGTCACTAGCCCCAGCAGAGTTTAGCACGGCGCGCGCTTCATCGCGCCATGATATATGAACCTTCGCCCACGATCGGGGACAGAGAATATAGATTGCAAAAGGCGACCACATTAGCTATGGATTTGGCTACCGAGAGTATACCGATGTACCGCGAGTCTTGATGACTATCTAAGAGAGGTTGTGCGAAAGTAATTCTTGATTAGGCTTGAGCATGGCCTCGTACGCTTATGCGCAGCAGCCGAGAAACGTAGAGATCGACAGGTTAACCGAGGACGCGATAGATGGCGTAATCGCAGGTCCTTTGGTAACTTTCGAGGCGAATCGCCTCACCGCCGATTGATATGCATATCCACCGGTCGAAGGTCCTCCGCGGGGTTCGGGGCGTTCGGGTATGCGAGAGTTGGTGAGCTCCAGAGCTTCCGTTCACGCCACACGCAGTTCCGGCCACCGGATTCGATTTCTCCCGGATTCACAATGCGATGACGTCATCCCGGGGAATGTCGTCTTTTGTTGGTACTTGTTTTACCTGCGTCCGTCAGGGCCATGTGTCGAAATGATGTCTAGTAAGAGGACTTAGCCTTGAGATCGGTGGGTAGTTCGTCATCTTCCTTAGCTGCGCCTACAGGCGAGTTTTATTAGAACGACTAAGGGAGTAAAGCGAGAATACGGATAGATCCTTAACCCTCTGAGATCAAGAGGTGTGATAAGATGGGTATATCATAAGGGCTATGTTCTGATAGCAGTGTGTTATTTGTGATTAGAAATCATGGTTAGTAACCGGGAAAGATTGGGGGATAGAGAAAGTGTGAGCCTTAGAGTGTTATACGTGGAGACCTTAGAGGTAAGGCCATCTCGAGTAAGAGATGTATTGTTTATGTTTGACCCTTATAGGAGTGCATAGTGCACGTGAGTTATGTTTGTGGGATAAGTCCCTGAGTAGTGTGGAATGAAAGAGGGTAGTTGAGCTAAGAAGACCGCTAGGTTTTCGTAACGTGATTAGTGAGAGTGTTCCTTCGGGGAGCTAGCGTTTTGCGCGTTCAGTCAGGTCGGTTGAGGCCACGTTGCGGGTCAACCCGCGGCATGTTTGGTGGTGGGGTCAGTTTGTGGTGGTCCCGCCTTGTGGTAGGGTCACGAGGGTGTTAGGCCCAGGTTTAGTTAACCAAGTCTGAGTTCGTGGATGACGTTCGACCATGGTCGGCGAGGAGGTCACCGCCTTGTCTTCTAGCAAAGACCGTTTACTCGGCGATGTTGATTAATCGAAGGTTGTAAGGCTGCAGGGTGCCTACCTTCACCTTATGACGATGGAGCCAGTGGCAGTGTTTTTGTTTGGAAGTTTTACCAGCGTGGTTAAGAACTCGTGAGTCTCAGATCGCGTTCGCCTCGCGGTGTGTGGATTTCAGGGGTAGTAGTGGGGATTGTTGTCTCCTGTGGAGGGAGTGTTTAAGCTACCATTTCAGTGTTCGGATGTCGCCTTATGAAGCCTTGTAGGGGCGGATGTGTAAGTCGCCGGTCGATTGGTTCGATGTTGGCAATATTCAGATAGTTGGTTCAGGCTTGTTCCAGCAGACTGTGAATAGGGTAAAGCTTGTCTAGAAGAGATTCTGGCAGCTCAGAGAAATCGTGCGGATAATCGTCGACGACGCTTAGAGTTCAGGTTGACGGTCGGTCTTCTTGAAAGTACCACCCGGGTTGGGTGTGGCGAGTTTTGGAAAACAGAGGGAACTTAGCCCGAGTACTTTGGGCCCTTTTGAGTTCATGTGAAGAATAGGCCAGGTTGCCTATATGTTAGCAATTGCCGTCCGACTTAGGAGGCAGTACGTCCGGTCTTTCGTATTGTTATGATCGGGGAAGTATCGGAGATCCATCCAGAGTGTTCCCAGTTTATGATGACCACGTTAGAGGTAGTAACCCCGAGTTTTGGAACCGGGCGATCGAAGTGTGATAGGTTATAAGAAGGAGTTCAAGAAAGTGTCACGACATCCTCGGGAATGCATAGCGATCCGTACCATTGTTGGGTCGCCGGAGTGACACTAGAACCTCGCGGCAAAGTGACAAAAGTGGTATCGGGAAGAAGCGAGCATGTATGGCGAGCATAGATGTGATCAATTTTTTTTATGAAGAGAAGGTGCGGGAAGTATATTCTAGACCCAGGAGAGGTGTTGGTGGTGATGTTAGAGGTGTTTCCTCGTGGACTTGGATGTAAGTATTTGCGCAGTGTTTCTATGGCAGTGTGGCGGGTTTGTTCTCGTAAGTATAGTAGTGAAGACTATCTTGGCGTGGCGTTGTTTGGGACTTAGAAGGAACATTCGACGAATGTTTCTAAGGAGGAGAATGTTATACCCGTATTTCCAGTATGTACGTGGGGCGTGCGTAGAAAAGTTTGTGCCTTAAAATTCAAGTAGAAAATTATTTGTTCACAACACCCGATTAGAGTCGTTTTCGACGAAACGTTTCCACACTTACGTGGGAATATTCCGACTATGTCATTTATATTTTTCGGATTTTTCCGAGAGACGAAACATTTTTGGACCAATGGGAGGTGACACTTGTCACCCTCATTGACTGTAAATAGTGGTTGGCCTGGCCGATTGGTTCACGTTTTTGTGCCTTGTTTTGGCCTTGTTTTGTGCAATGTTTTGTGGCTTGTTTTGTGGAGTAGGGACTAGGGCACTTGGGCACATCTTGGCCCTCCACTTGCCCCCACGTGGCTTGATCTTGGCCCTTGGTTTCCTATAAATACCCTCCCTTTGATGAGTTTTCTTCATCCACTCCTCACTCCTCAAGTCTTGAAAGCCCTCCTTTTCGTGAGGCCCCCCTTGGCCGAGAGTAGCGCCCCCCCCTCCTTGTGGTGTGGCCGAGACCCACCCCCCCTTCCTTTAGGGTTAAACCGTGGGGGTACCCCGCCTGGCCGTGTTGTTGTCGTAGAATACACCCCCCTCTTGGTAGATATACTCTCCCAAGGATTGTTACTATACACAAATTACCGTAGTAGATACCTTGTAGTATTCCAAAGATACCTCTATACGTAGAGCCCGGAAATACTACCTTTTGTCCTTTTAATCTCAAACCGAAACCCTAAGGAAATCTTCATAGTTGGTTGAAGTATTTAAGTAGAAGTTGGTTAGAACTTCTAAGGGTTGTTTGGAGCGGATTGGGCGCACTGAGTAGGAGCTAAACCTTGCTCGAGTCGACATTATAACTTCGATAATAGTGGGCTTCTCGAGGTAATTATCTTGTCCCCCTATTGTAATTGGAAATTACATGTTGTTAGAATATATAGTTGAAGTATACTATATATAGAGCTGAACGTAGTTATCGGCAATGTCTTTTGACTTAAGCCTGAATAATAAGAAACCTTTTCGAAAGAAGAGTGCTGAACTGTAATTACATAGGGCGTATCAGACATGAGACTTGTGTAACTTTTCGTGAGATAGAATTGTGCACGTCCGATTAGACGTATAACCCCTGGTTGGCTTGGTAGCCTACCGATAGAGGAGGAGATTTACGCTGCCATGGGGAAATCGTGCCAATTTTCGTAGAATGTTCTACGAAGAGATCTAGATGTTAATAAGCGCGTGGCCTTATAGGTGAAGTACTACGTGTGGCGATCTACTTGGCTTAAGGAGTAGCCGACGGTTGGAAGTACTTGGAGCGTTTTGCTATTAGTCGATACTGCCGCGAGGTATGTGAACCTCTTCCTATCTCTTCTAGCATGATATATGTGTAACTATGTAATGTGACGCATTGTGTTAAATGTATTTGATTGGTCTAAAACATAAAGTGTTATAACGGCTTTATGGGAAGTTGGTTATAATACTTTATGTAGGTAAGAAAATACTTGTGGTTTTTAAAAGGTAATCGATTTGAACTATAATCAAGGGTTATGTGATAATAAAGAACTTGAAGTATTTCAAAAGATTTTTGAATCATTTTGAAAGAAGAGTAATACTTGGTTTTGAAAACTTAAGAGTTATACTAGCTTTATGGGAAGTTAGGTATAACGGCTTAAGAATGTTTTCTTGATTTCTAAATCGAATGTGTATCGACAAACCACTGCAGCGTTAATAAAAGGAAATGTTTTGTGATTAAGTATTATTAAAACAAGAGAAACTTCCATCTGCATGTGCTAAGATGAGACAAAATGATATTTCCTAGGTCATGGCTGCTTAATAAGATTGTTATAAACAAGAATATCCTACTCACACATAAGGCTTATATTTCTCAGATGGTTTAAAAGAGAATTATATTCTTAAATGAATAAGGCTAGGAACTACGAAACCTTTCCAAAATAAGAAACGTGAACATTTGAAATTTGGCAAACTTGGACGTTTGACAAAGAATGTTGTTACTTGTTTTTACAAAGAGAAGTGTTTTGATTTACTTCAAAAGATAATCACTCTATTGTTATATACTACGTATTGTGTGACTTTTGTGAAAGTAACATATCTTTAAAGAGTTATTGTATAAAGTACTTTGGGGATAAAACCCGATCTCGTTAATCATATAGTAGAAAGTACCTTATGTGTGAATAACTTGATTGTATTGGTTTGTGATAGCCTTGTAATACCTTCGTGTTGATTTGATAAGTAATCATATTAGGATGCTACGTGTGTTAGTATTCTGTGATGTTTGTGTAAAGGGGTTTTCCCTTGATTGTGCTTATGTTGTTTAAACGATAAACTGTTATGTTGGTATTATACCACTCACCGTGTTTCCGGGTTAAGCCGCTCCGACGCGGGTAGACTCGAGCGGTGCAGGACCATGATTCGAGAATACCTCACGCGGGTCCCGGCCTATGCGAGCTACGAGTTCCGAGTTAGTGTGCGGCCTTTATGGTCACGCGGTCTATGTGGCCATGCGGATCGCGAGTCCGGGCGATTTACGGGAGTAGCTACCTCGATGCGGGTTATACCTCATGCGGGCCTATGAGATTGGCCTATGCGAGTCGCGGGAGTTCCGGGGCTAGACGCGCACATTTGATATTGCGAGCGGCGACCGGCTTTGATCATGTGACGGCCAAGACAGATATCATGATACGCTTTATGACCTTGTTAGTACCGCTGGTGTTAGTAGTCGGCTATGCCTTCGCATTACCCTGCATCGCTTTATTTGGACACGTGGGACCCGCTGTTCATATGTATTCCTTGGTGCTTTTCTATCATCGATCGCCAGTGAGGAAGGTATTCCACTGCATGATTGATGTTGTGGGCGTGAGACCCATTGTTATATTGGAGTGATGACTTTGAGGCGTGAGTCCACGACTAGACATGATCGCTTATTTATTGTGAATCGTAGTTTGGTTATCATACATGTCTCCCGCTTATAGACTACTATGATTTCATTTACGATATCTTCATGTTTCACATACTTGGTACCATTGTCTTGACCTCTTCGGGCCGCGTTCATGCCGCAGTAAAGGTACACCCGCCGTTGATCCTCACTCTTAGGGTCACAGTCAGCTTGGGAAGCTCCGTTTCTCCGAGGCTTATTCGTATAGTCCCCGCTGATTGTAGGTGCTTACATTCAGGTATGACGGCCCCGCCCCGTCGTTGTTGTCATATCATTCTTGAGGTCCGTAGTATCGCATGGGCGAGTGGTAGAAAGGGATGTAATCGCTCAAATTGTTATTTATATATACCGATGAACTGCTTTTGGTTAGCCTGTCTTCTTATTTCACCGTCTTATTACATTGGTTTCATGTATTGTCTTTATGTTCCGATTACTGATGTTGTATCACTAGGGTGCCCGGTAAGGCACCATCCACGCCCCGAACGGTCGTGACACTTTCTGCCGTTATACCTAACTTCCCATAAAGCTAGTATAACTCTTAAGTTTTAAAACCAAGTATTACTCTTCATAAAATGATTCGATTCTTTGAAATACTTCAAGATTCTTATTATTCAGCTTATGTCAAAAGACATTGCCGCAATTATTATTCGTGCTTAAGTCAAAAGACATTGCCGCAATTATTATTCGATTAACACACGACGTCACCGCATATATATATATATTCTTTAAAATATCATGCTCAAGAGGATAGGAAGAATCACATACCTCGCGACGATTATCGACTATTAGCAAAACGCTCCACGGCTATAACCCGGCTAGCCTTGTCCACCTTTCAAGTAGTACATGCTACTCGCAGAACATTCAACCTATAAAGGTTATACAAGTCTATCAATGACTAGACTACTCTGTAGATTATTCTTCTGATGTGATTTCAGTTCAAGTCTTTTCTGTAATATCCTTCTATTACAGTTCAAATCTCTTCTATGAATCTTATATTCATTTCTATGCTACAACAGTATGTAATTTCCAATTACAATATAAGGACAAGAGTATTTACCTCGATAAGCCCAAAATTATCCAAGTTTAATGTCGATCCTGAGCAACGTTTAGCTCCTACTCCGGGTGCTCCAACCCGCTCCAAACAACCCTTAGAAGTTCTACGCAACTTCTTCTTAATACTCCAACCAACTATGGAGATTTTCCTTAGGGTTTCGTTTTTGTGACTGAAGGGAATAGTATTTCTGGGCTTTTCGTATAAGTGTAACCTTGGAATACTACAAGGTATTTGGGCCAAGGTATTTTGGGAATAGTAACAATACTTGGAGAGTATTTCTACCAAGAGGGGGGTAGTATTTTACGAGAACAACTAGGTGGGGTACTTCTCCAAGGCTACTAGGAGGGGGTGTACTCTGCCAACGGCCTACTCAAAGAGGAGGGGAGGTTGGGACGAACCTCTACAAGAGAGGGGGAAAGGTTTTCAAGACTTAGGGATTTTTGTGGATGAAGAAGTCTTCAAAGGGGTATTTATAGGTCAAGCAAGGGCCAACTAATGGCCAAGATCATGCCAAGTGCAAGGCAAGTGTAGGGTCAAGATTCATCCATGTGTACCTTATCCATCTACCACACAAATATCACAAAATATCCTACCTACTCCCACTCTCCCTTTCGTCCAACTTGCCGCCCATAAGCCCACCAATTAGAGGGTGCCAAGTGTCGCCCTCTTGTTGGTCCAAAATATTTCGTCTCTCGGAAAAATCCGCAAAAATACTAAATGACATAGCCGGAATTTTCCCTTCGCAGTTGTGTAAAAGCGTTTATCGAAAAACGATTCTAATCGGGGGTTGTGAACAAAATTCGAACCTTGCCTAACTTTAAGGCTTAAATTTTCCTACGTACGTCCTCACGTACATACTCTGGAAATACGGGGTATAACATTCTCCCCTCCTTAGAAACATTCGTCCCGAATGTTCCTTCTCAAGACGGATAACGATGAAGTTCCTCATAGCTTAACAAGCTTGCAAATGCCACACATGGCCACAGAAAACACCCGCCAAATCGACATCCAAGTCCACGAGGAATCACCTCTAACATCACAAAAACTCCCACCCAAGGGCTAAAAGGTACTCCCCTCGCACCTTCACTTTACAAAAGAAAAGATCACATCTATGTTCTTAACACATGCTCGCTCCTTCCCTTACTCGTCGTACCCTTCTCGTACACACGAACTCCTTCTCATAACTTACCACATTTCTGTTACTGCATCAATTTCAAAAATCTCTGGGTTACTACCTCCAACTTGATCATCATAACCGAATACTCTGGATGGATCTCCATACTTTTCCGAACCTAACAACATGAAGGGCCGGACATCGCCTCCTAAGTCGGACGGCAAAAGCTAACATATAGGCAACCCGCCTACTCTTCACATGACTGAAAAGGCCCAAAGTAACTCGGGCTAAGTTTCCTCTTTTTGAATCTCGTCACACCGCCGGGTGGTATCTTCGAAGACCCACCGACTGAACTCCAAGCGTCGCCGTAGATCATCCGTCGACTTCGCTGATTACGAGCCGCCGATAACCTCTCCGGATAGGCTTCACCCTATCCCATCACGCCAAAACAAGTATGAACCCACTATCCCGAACTTTGCCAACATCGAACCAATCGGCCAAGCAACACTTCCGCCCCTACGAGGCTTCGTGGGTGATATCGAATCTTGAAATGGTATTTATAAAAGCACTCCCTCAATAGGAGGCAACAATCCTCATAGCTACCACGAAATCCAAACACACGGGCAGGGTGAATGCGATCTTGAGACTCACTGAGTTCGCCAACCTGCGTGGTAAAACTTAGGAAACGAAATAGCCACAACGGGCTTCACTGTCATAAGGTGAAAGTAGGCGCCTCGTGCGACCTTACAACCTTCCTGATAAATAACATCTCGCATAACCTGAAGGACAAGATGGGCTGACCTCATCGGCCCGACTACTGGTCGAACGCATCCACGAACTCGTACGCTGGTTTACTAAACTTGGGCCTAACACCCTCGTGACCCTACCACCTGGAGGGACCACCCCGAACTGACCCCACCACAAAATAGGTCGCGGGTTGACCCGCGATCGGTCCTCAACCCGACCCGCTATCGCGCAAAAACTCTTGTTCCCCGATCCGGAACGATCTCACTAATCAAGTCACGAAAACCTAGTGGTCTTCTTAGTTCAACTACCCACTTTCATTCCACACTACTCAGGGACTTATTATACAACTATATCTCACGTGCACTATGCACTCCGATAAGGGTCAAAACACATAATAATAATAAAAAAAAATATACATCTTTTACTCGAGATGGCCTTACCTCTAAGGTCTCTACGTATAAAACTCTAAGGCTCACACTTTCTCTGCCCCCCAATCTTACCCGGTTAACTAACCATGATTTCTAATCACAATTAACACTTATGTTATCTGAACATAACACTTAAGATACGCTTATCTTATCACACCTACAATCTCTGAGGTTCAAGGATATACATGTATCTACCGCTTCACTTCCTTTGTCGTTCTAATCAATCACCTCGCAGTGAGCGCATAGCTAGGAAGGTGATTAACTAGCCACCGATCTGAAGGTGAGTCTCTACATCCGCGCCACCTTTAGTCGGACAATTCCTGCAAAATGGCCTGTTGGCGTAAGTATAACAAGCTCCAACAAAAGACGACATTCCCGGGATGGCGTCATTACATCGTGAACACCGGGAAAATCAATCGGTGGCTAGAACTATGTAAATCGTGAACGAGAAACCCCGGAGTTCGACCAACTCCTAAATACCGAACGTCCGAACCCTGCGGAGGACCACTGCTCGCGGGCGCATATCCGGTCTGGCTGGAGGCGATTCGCCTCGAAAGTTACCAGGACCTGCCGTCGGCCCTCTTACGCTGATTTTGGTTAACGTTGATCCCTACATTTCTCGACTGCGTGCTAAGCCCGTCTGCGAGC
Source organism: Przewalskia tangutica (assembly GCA_029844215.1). NCBI lineage: Eukaryota > Viridiplantae > Streptophyta > Magnoliopsida > Solanales > Solanaceae > Przewalskia > Przewalskia tangutica. Next base: position 112,644,796 of record CM056720.1, read on the forward strand.
CATGCTCAAGCTTGATCAAGATCTACTCTTGCACATCCTTTCTTTAGATAGTCATCAAGACCAGTGATATATCGGTGCACTCTATATTCTCGGTTGCTAAAATCCTAGCTAATGTAGTCCATTCCTTTTAATCCATATTCTTTGTTCCCGGTCGTGGGCAAGACTCATCATCATGGCCGCGATGGGAATTCTTTGCGTGTGCAAACTCTTTGAAATTTGGTGGCGTCGCAGAACTCACTGAATGAAGCACCACCAGTGATGATTGGGCTGCGCCAGAATCGTTAATCACGACCCGAAGGGCCGTGGATGATGCCTACCGGCACTCGTGATACAACATCGAGAGAATCGGCGGAAATAAAAACATAAACATGAAACAAGAGACATAATAAATAAGCAGGCCAACCAAAGCAGTTGCCTTCAGATATATTCATAAAACGACGATTATCCTTTTACAAACTACGCCCACATTACTCTAGACCTGAAGTGACAATAACTATGACGACAGGCCCCATACCACGAATGTACAAGAACCTACACTCGTGGTAACATACCAAAAGATAAGCCTCCGAGAAACGGGGCTTCCAATCTGTTGACGTGATCCTATGAGCGAGGATCCACAACCGATGTACCTCTACACTGCGGCATGAGCAGCGGCCCAAGGAGGTCGATCTGGTACCAAGTATGTGGCCCGAAAAATCGTAAATGAAATCATAACAGTCTATATAAAGCAGAGACATGTATGATAACCAAACTACATTTCATAACATAAAAGCGATCATGTCAAGTCGGGACTCACGCCTCAAAGTCATCATCCTTCATGTGGAACTCCTTCCATCACTGGCGATCTAGGTACAAACCATGTGATACGATAACATGTCTCGGCCCATCTCATGGACCCGATGTAAAGCGTGTGAAATACATTCCGGTTCATCTCATGAACTCGGTAGTCGGATGGAATACATTCCCGTCCATCCATGGGCCTTGATGGTCGAGTGAAATACATTCGGTTCATCCCATGAACGCGGTGATCGAGTGAAATACATTCGGTTCATCCCATGAGCGGTGGTCGAGTGAAATACATTCGGTTCATCCCATGAACCGGTAGTCGAGTAAAATACGGACTTGCACAACAAGGCTATCACCACGCAAACATAGGCAAGTTACACACAACTTAAGGTACTATCATTTTATGCCAAAATCCTGCCTTCGACCTAAAGTATTACATACATTAACTCTTTTAAAAAAATACGTTTCTTTCACAAAAGTCACACAATGTTCGTAGTATAAAATAGAGTGACTATCTTTTAAGTAAAACTAAAACACTTCCCTTGTAAAATCAAGTAACACATTATTTTCCAAACGTTCAAGTTTGCCTAATTTCAAATGCTCAAGTTTCTCATTTCGAAAGGTTTCGTAGTTCATAGTTTTAATCACTTAAGAATATAATTCTCCTTTAAAACAAATTTGAGAAACATATGCCTTATGTGTGAGTAGGTTGTTCTTGTCTATTACAATCTTATAAGCAAACATGATCTAGGAAATGTAATATCATTTTGTCTCATCTTAGCTTCTATGCGGATGGAGGTTTCTCTTGGTTTTAATAACAATTAGTCAATACATTTCCTTTATTAACGCTGCAATGGTTTGTTCGATACTTAATCTCATTTCAAATCAAGAAACATTATTCTTTTAAAACCAACTACTCATTACTCGCGAATGAGGTTTTTACAACATTTTAACAAAATTCATAACAAGTCAAACTAAGTCAAGTCTCTTATCTTTCAAGATCAAGTCTCTTAACTTGCAAAATCAAGTCGTGTATAAGTCAAGTCTCTTATCTTTCAAGATCAAGTCTCTTAACTTTCAAAATCAAGTCGTGTATAAGTCAAGTCTCTTATCTTTCAAGATCAAGTCTCTTATCTTTCAACAATCCATAAACCATTATTTTACCTACATAAAGTTGTTATAACTAACTTCCCATAAAGCTATTATAACACCTATGTTTTAAACCAACCAAATCACTTAGCACATGTACGTCTACCGTACTACATAGTTCACAACAATCATGCTAGAAAAGATAGGAAGAGGTTCACATACCTCGCGACGATTATCGACAAATAGCAAAACGCTCCAAGTACTTCAACCCGTCGGCTACTCCTTAAGCCAAGTAGATCACGCCACACGTAGTACTCCACTCCTAAAATGGTCATAGTACTTCTATCAAACCTTTCTTACCATTGAAGACTTATACCAATAAAAAGCCCTCTAATTCTACGGAAAATTCGGCAGCACTTCCCCCGTTTTTACTCACTTTTCCATCTTTCTCCAAGGCGAATAACGTAATATATATACCATATATATATAAGGCGTAATAATTAAACAACATAAAGAAGGGGATTACACGCCCAAACGGTAACGCGGTTTACTATCACGCCTCCATAATAACAACAAGTAAAAGAAGGGGATTACGCGCCCAAACGGTAACGCGGTTTACTATCACGCCTTCATAACAATACAATAATTAAAAAGGGGATCACACGCCCAAACGGAACGCGATTGAACAATCTTCCCCTTAACAGAAATGTAAATACAGTCCAAAGTAAATCATCCAAAGTAAATCATGTCCAAAGTAAATACTGATCCAAAGTAAATCTTGTCAAAGTAAATACAATCCAAAGTAAATCTGATCCTTAAGTTGGGGTCCTTGGCCAACTTTGTCCATTTACTTATCCAATTACTTCATTAGTCATCCAACTTATATTCCATCTTAATATAAGTTATAGTTACTTGTTAATTACTTCTTCACAAGTAAGATACGTTTTACCATTTTAATGGCAAACGGCCAATCCTTTCTTTTAACAAGTTAACAAGATCCAACTTTTCCAAACTTTACTCCATATTTTATATACTCCATAATATACTTATAATATATGTATAATGACCAATTCACAAAGAGGTTAAGGTTTCCTACCGCAAATAGCCCACAATTATCCAAGAACTTAATGTCGCTCCACGCAAGTCTTAGCTCCAACTCTTTCCGTTCCAATCCGCTTCACGCAACCCATCTAAGCTCCTCACCACCTTCTCTTCAAGAACCAACTCCACAAAGTGAAGAACACTTAGGGTTTCCAACTAGTAACTTTCGGCCAAGGCATGAACAATAGGTTAGGGGTGAAATCTTTTCCAACTCTTGGTACACAATCTTCCTAACACCTTGGGAAGAACACTTGAGAGTTTAAGAATTGTTGGACAAATTTAGGTCAAGAAATGGGCTAAAAACGAGAGCAAGGTCAAGGGAGAAGGGAGGGAATTTCTTGTCTTGAAATGGTTAAGTGTGGAAGTTTTCATCAACTAAGGGTGCATATATAGGACAACCAAGGGCTAGGATGAAGGCAAGTGTGTGGTTGAGATTGGGGACAAGTGTGTGTGGGTCCCACAAGCCACTTGTCCACACAAAATATCTAGCAAGACTTGGCCACTTGTCCATGAAATATCTAGCAAGACAAGGCCACTTGTCTTGCCACTTGTTAGCAAATTTCGGCCATGAGGCCACCTGGGGGTGACACGTGTCGCCTCCTACTGATCAAAATATTTCATCTTCCGAAAATATCCAAAAAGGCAAAAATCTCGAAAACAAAGTGCGCCCCACAAAACCGTAAATATCTCCCGTGGGCCACACGTGACCAATTCAGGAAATAAAATTCCATAATTCTAATATAATTCAAGAAGCCCAAATACCAAATCTGGGAATCCAATTCCCATCAACGAACCTTTTTCCTTCACAAAACCGAAACTTTTAGTCGAAAAATCACATCTTTCTTTCTTTCCAAAATTTACGTATTCTGCATCGTCATCCTCACCTATATACCACGGAACTACGGGTATAACGGTAACCCTCTGTACTCAACTCGCAGCTCCTCGCCGCCTTGCCTCTTGGGCGGGTTGCCTTACGCGGAGGCATAGCGGTAAGGAAAAGAAATACGTTAGAGGGGTCCAACTTATAACACAGCTCTAAGGCACGATCTCAGAGTGAGAAGAATGGAAACCAATCCTAAATATCCTATAGCCTCCTGATTATTGGTATGGTGCACAACATACCGATAATCAAGACTCTACTAGATACAGTCTGTAGACACTTTCCGAGGATTAACTGCTCTGATACCACTTTTGTCACGACCCGAACCCGGGCCCGTGACTGGTGCCTTACCCCGGGCACCCAAGTAGCCATACATCAGAGTAATCAGCGGAATATAAAACAAGACATGAATAAAGTGAAGTGAAAATGCTTATTCGAGAAAAAGCTTGCGGCATATATATATATATCAACTAGAACGATTATATCCCTTTACAATTCTCGCCACAACATTTCTGCACTCTAAGAATGATACGACAATGGCGGGACGGGGCCCGCCATACCCTGAATGTAAATACTTACTACGACAGGACTATACCACCGATAAGCCTCCGAGAAAGCGGAGCTTCCCAAACGCCAATCGTGACCCTAAGAGCGAGGATCAACGGCCGGTGTACCTCTACTGCGGCATGAACGCAGCCCGAAGGAGGTCGATCAACATGTACCAAGTATGTGGCGAAAATATCGTAAATGAAATCATAGTAGTCTATATAAAGCGGGAGACATGTATGATATCCAAACTACGATTCACAATAAATAAGCGATGTCAAGTCGGGGACTCACGCCTCAAAGTCATCACCCAATTATAACTATGGGTCTTACGCCCACAACATAAACAAGAGTGAAATAGATATCATCAGAATCGGTCTTTTCTAGGCCGCTAATGATCGAAGCAAGGCGATCGCCATAGTATCATTATGCGTGCCTAATCACGACTTCGCGGCCGCGCATAGGTCGCGCATAGACCGCATAGTCGTATAGACGCGTCGGGGTAGCTAACCCCGTACTCTCCGCAATCCGCATAGTCTCGATAGACCGCATAGTCACACGACGCGCATGGGCATCCCGCGTGGGATAAAACACCGAATGATCAATCACCGGAGCATACCGCTGCTCGCATGGTCACATAGACCGCGTAGGCCGTATAGACGCATCAAGGGTGGCAAGCCCTCGGTATAACAAGTCAAGGGTATGTGATATAATAACATAACTTATCGTTAAACAACATAAGCACAACAAGGAAACCCTTTACACAAACATCACGGATACTAACACACGCATCCTAACATGTTTACTTATCAAATCACCAAGAAAGTATTACAAGGCTATCACAAACCAACACAATCAAGTTATTCACGCAAGGTACTTTCTACTTTATGTTAACACTTTGGGTTTTATCCCCAAAGTACTTCATACATTAACTCTTTAAAAGATCTGTTTCAAAAGTCACACAATACGTAGTATTAAGATAGTGTGACTATCTTTTAAGTAAACCAAAACACTTCCTTTTGTAAAATCAATTAACAACATTATTTTCCAAGCGTTCAAGTTTGCCTAATTTCAAATGCTCAAGTTTCTCATTTTGAAAGGTTTCAGTAGTTCATAGTTTTAATCACTTAATGATATAATTCTCCTTTAAAACGATTTGAGAAACATATGCCTTATATGTGAGTAGGTTATTCTTGTTTATAACAATCTTATTAAGCGACCATGATCTAGGAAATGTGTTACACCCGTAAGTCGAACATGTATAAGAGAGAATGTACGAAAGGAAACAAGACTTGGAAATTAGTACGAAAGGAAGAATTGTTTTTCGACGGAAAATCTTAGGACGACGGAAAGGAAAAATGCTCGTTGTTGAGAATTGGATTCTCAAAAGACAATATGTGTAAAGTATGGAACTTATTAACACTATGGAAATTTATTTTTACTGTTTGGTCACGTGGGGCCCACCCGAGAAATTTTACATTTTGTGGGGCCCGAGGTTCTAATTTTATGGACGAATGAGAGGCGACCGTGGCACTCCCACATGTGGTGTTGGACGAAATATTGCAAGGGTGTTATGGTCATTTGACCTATGTAGATGATAAGTCTTAAGCTTGATATTGTTGACAAGTCAACTTGTCCACCTAGGCTTGATCCAAGTGAAACCCATCCTAACCTCACATTTGTGGACATCTAAACCCTCCATTGTGTTTTATAAGGTTACTACTAGTGCAAGACTAGCTCATTTACACTTAGAAATTTTAGAGAACCCTTGTTTTTCAAAGGAGACCTCTCGGGTTTGGCTAAGCTCTCACATGAAATTTTTGTAGTTTTGATCCATTAGCCACAAGACTTTAACCCAATGTCCCTAAGAGTGTTGTAAGGATATCTCAATAGAAAGATTTCGGAAAAACGGAGTTTTCACGTTAGTCGCAAGGCGGAAACTAAGGGAGTTCTTCAACTTTGAAGTTGGAACTTGAAGATGGGTTCTTCATAGGCCTCTAAGGAGTGCTTGGAGCGGATTGGAACCTAAGGAAAGGAGCTAAGAATTGCTAAGGCGCGACTTTGAATCTTGGAAATTTTAAGGGCTTTGAAAGGTATAATTTTGTCGTTTTAGCAATTAAGTTTACTTATTTATTGTAGCTATGGTTATTAGCAAGCATAAGTTATATATTACGAAGTTTGATTATTATATTGGCTATTGGAACCCTAATCCGAAAACTAGCATGTTTAGCCTTAAGATTACAATTCAAGTCGATTATTAGTTTAAGCGTCGCATGTTGTATAAAGAAGGAAAGTGTAGTTGTTGAAGTTGTTTAGACTATATAACATGTTAGACCTTAGAACTTGGAATTTGAAAAAGGATTGGAAAAGACTTTGAATTGTTAGTATGTAGTAGCCGAGAATGGCTTTAATTATGGAACTACTTTGTATGAATTGTGGTGAATTTTACACCTATTGTAAGGCGTGTAATCCCTTTGGTTGGTTGTTGTTTGGAGCCTTAAATGTGGCATGTTTGGTTATTGTATTCGGCCTTGAAAAAGGTGGCAAAGTGAGTAGAAACAAAGGAAGTCTTTGCCCGATTTTCCGTAGAATTAGAGACCGTATACTTAGTATTATTCGTTAGAGGCTAGAAGTTGATAGTCTTGTTGTGACCATTATAGGTTGACACTTCTAAATGCAGCGTATTCGGCAGCTTGTGGATATTAGCCAGAAAGGTATGTGAACTATCTCCTTCTAGCATGATTCCTTAAGATTAAGAAAGTATGTTCTACTCCTTAAATGATCCATTCCTTGGTTGTATTTGGATTGCCTAGAATAGAATTTGTTCTATGTATTTCCTTGATTGTACTTTGATGTTTAAATTGTAAGTTGTAAAATCCATTTTCTTAGTGAAGTTTGGATTCTTAAAAGTGAAAGTATTTTACTTAAAGTACATAGAGTCTTGAAAAGGAAGTGGTTTCCAAATCTTTTGGACTAGTGCCTTAGTCCCAAAATCCTAAAGGTCATTATAATGACTTTAGGGGAGTCAAAGGAGTGAGTTACTTGAGGTTTAAAAGTAGAAGAAACTTGTTTTCTATATATTAAGAGACTTGAAGTGTTTGAAAGTTAAGAACTTGATTTGTAAGTATGTGATACTTGGTTTTAATAGTATAAGTCTCTTGGTTATAAAAGGAATGGATATGTCTAAAACCATAAAGGGTTATAACGGCTTTATGGGAAGTTGGTTATAACGGCTTTATGGAAGGTTTAGAAAGTTGTCTATTTTGATTAAAGGGCATAAGTTGCCTAGATTGTGAAAATTTGAAGTTACTTGATTTCAAGCCTTGAAATAAGTTTTCTAAGCGTAGTAACTTACTTTGAAAAATAGACATGTCTTGATACTACGGTGTTAGTATCTTGGGATTTTACACAAAAGGAGTCTTTTGAAAAGAATGTATGCGTAGTACTTTGACCTGTTTAATTGAGAATAATTCTATGTGATGCCTTGATTAGTACTTTGGCTTGATAAATTGAGAATTTGTCTAAGAGTGCCTTGATAAGTACTTTGGCTTGTTAAATGAGAGTTATTCTATGTGTGCCTTGATAAGTACTTTGGCTTGTTAATTGAGAATTATTCTATTTGTGCCTTGATAAGTACTTTGGCTTGATTAATTGAGAATTAGTCTAAGGGTGCCTTGATAAGTACTTTGGCTTGCTAAATGAGAATTATTTTATTTGTGCCCTGATAAGTACTTTGGCTTGTTAATTGAGAATTATTCTATTTGTGCCCTGATAAGTACTTTGGCTTGTTAATTGAGAATTATTCTATTTTGTGCCCTGATAAGTACTTTGGCTTGTTAATTGAGAATTATTCTATTTTGTGCCCTGATAAGTACTTTGGCTTGTTAAATGAGAATTATTCTATTTGTGCCCTGATAAGTACTTTGTCCTGTTAAATGAGAATTATTCTATTTGTGCTCTGATAAGTACTTTGGCCTGTTAAATGAGAATTATTCTATTTGTGCCTTGATAAGTACTTTGGCCTGATAAATTGAGAATTTGTCTAAGTGTGCCTTGATAAGTACCTTGGCTTGATTAATTGAGAATTATTCTATGTGTGCCTTGATAAGTACTCTGGCTTTTTTTAGTTGAGAATTGCCTATGTGTGCTGGAAATAGCCGTTGTGTGCTATTGGTATATCGGTCGTTTGGTCATTCCGGGTTTGTGGCATTTGCAGATTCCGTGGAATTGCTACACACGATGCGAGGAATACCTCATGCGGGTCCGTAAGGACTTATGCGGGTGAAATAGTCCCATGCGGGCGGGTCCAGCCTATGCGATGAATACCTCATGCGAGTCCGTAAGGGCTTATGCGGGTGAAATAGTCCCATGCGAGGAATACCTCACGCGGGTCCACGCCTATGCGGTGAAATAGTCCCGAGTAGGATGGTTAAATGATCTTTGCGCGGATGGTCTGTTTTGATCATGAGCTTCCTATTTTATATTGTAAAGATACTACTGTTTACTCTCATTGTTAGTAAGGCACAATGTGTTGTAATTTGATTATCATATATGTCCCCGGATTTGGTTGTGTTACCCTATGGTCATGCTTTTACGATGTGGGATTCCGGGGCATGAGACCACGAGGCATTTAGGACACAGGGGGGACTTGGTGTTTATGTATCCTTATTGGTGTTATTACATCATGGACTGCCGGCAGTGAGGAAGGATTCCACGGGCATGATTGATATGATGGGCGTGAGACCCATAGTTATATTTGAGTAGTGACTTTGAGGGCCTGCGTCCCTGACTTGATATGACTGCTTATGTGTTATGTCTTGTAGGTTGGCTATCGGACATGTCTCTGTTTTGTTTAGGTATTATGATTTTATTACAATACTTACTGTTCACATACTTGGTACATTCTTAGTACTTACCTCCTTCGGGGTGCTGGGTTCATGCCGCAGGTTTAGGTAAGCTGTTCGGTGATCGGCAGGTGTAGAACCACCTTTCGAGTTTTGGATAGCTCCTTACATTGGAGTTATCTTTTTGGTATAAGTTCTTTCAGTCTGTGCTTTTATGCAGATTATAGATGCAGCGGGGCCTTGTCCGTCATATTTGATAAAACTCTTAGAGTGCATATTCATATGTGGGATTGGACTCATGTACATTGTAGTGTCTTTTATTATGTATATTACATGGCAGCGCTTGTCGGCTTTGCCTTGCGTCACGATTGGTTTTAAAAAAAAAGGTGTTATTTCATTTCCTGATTTACTTAGTGGTTAGGTAGAAGGTGCCCGGTAGGGCACGATCCAGCCCGGATCGGGTGTGACAGTGGTATCGAGCGATCGGTCCTCGGAATGTTTACTGAGCCGTGTCTAGTAAGTCTTGATTATCGGTGTGTTGCGCGCCACCCATAAACAGGAGGCTACGGGACATTTAGGAGTTGGTTTCTATTCTTCTCACTCTGAGATCGTGCCATAGAGGCGTGTTAGTAAGATAATTCCTCTCGGCGTATTGTTGTGTTCTGATTATGCCTCGAGGAGGGCAACCTTGAAGGGCAAAGGAGTAGCGAGCTACTAGTCGGACTCGAGAGAGTTGATAGGGCTTATGCCTGGTTGTCACGACCGAATCGGGCTCGTGGTGTGCCTATGTCACGACCGGCCCGGGCGTGGTGCCTTACCGGGCACCCTAGTGACACAACATCGAGTAACCGGAACATAAAACAACAACATGAGATAATGTAAATATAAAACAATAATCAGGAAAACTTGCCTTTCGGCATATATATAACCATCAACTCTTTTACAAATGAACGACTTAATCCTTTTTACCAACCGCCACAACGATTACTACGGACCTCAAGAATGATCGACCACAATGGCGGGACGGGGCCCGCCAAACCCCTGAATGTAAACACTTACTACGGCAGGACTATACCACTGATAAGCCTCGAGAAAGCGGAGCTTCCCAAACGACTGACCACGAGAGCTAGGATCAACGATCGATGTACCTCAACTGCGGCATGAACGCGGCCCGAAGGAGGTCGATTACAACATGTACCAAGTATGTGAAAGCGTAAAGTATCATGGCGAAATCATAGTAGTCTATATAAAGCGGAGACATGTATGATAAGCAAACTACGATTCACAACAACTAAGCGATCATGTCAAGTCGAGGACTCACGCCTCAAAGTCATCACAATAAGGCCGTGCGGGGTAAGTGCGAAGGCATAGCCGACTACTAAGACCCCGACCACAAATGCCACAAAGCGTATCACGAGGTCTCTGGACCGCACCGAGATCGAAGGCGGCCACGGCGCGATATCAATGTGGCGTCTATTCCTGGAACTCTCGCGACTCGCGTAGGTCACACAGACCGCGTAAGGTATTCCTCGAATCCTGGTCCTAGACCACCGAGGTATACCCGCGTCGGCGACCCTAACCTCGGTATCCGTCACGGACTTCGCGGCCGCGTAGCCCTCGAGGACCGCATAGTCCTCGGAGACCGCATAGGAATCCCACATCGGCTAAACACCGGAATGATCGGTCGATCACGGAGCATACCGCGGCTCGCGTAGTCTCGGGACCGCATGGCCGTATAGACGCGTCAAGGGTGGCAAGCCACCGGTATACGATCGAGGGTAGGTGATATAATAACGATCTGATGGACTTACCTTTTAATAATGTAAGCACAAAGAGAATGACCCCTTACATAACAATCACAAGATACTAACACAAGTAGCATCCTAACATGTTTACTTATCAAATCAACAAGAAAGTATTACAAGGCTATCACAAACCAATACAATCAAGTTGTTCACACGAGGTACTTTCTACTAACAAGTTCGAGTATCTAACCCAACGTATTTCATACATTAAATCTTTAAAAGATCCGTTCCTATCACATAAGTCACCTGATACGTAGTATAAAATAGAGTATTGTCTTTTAAGTAAACCAAAACACTTACCTTTGTAAAATCAAGTAACAACATTATTTTCCAAGCGTTGAGTTTGCCTAATTTCAAATGTTCGATTTCTTATTTTAAAAAGGTTTCGTAGTTCATAGTCTTATTCATTCAAGAATATAATCCTTTTATTAACCAATTGAGAAACATAAGCCTTACATGTAAGTAGGTTATTCTTATTTATAACAATCTTATTACGGACCATGATCTAGGAAATATCATTTTGTCTTATCTTAGCTTCTATGCGGATGGAAGTTTCTCTTGGTTTTAATCATACTTAATTATTCAAAACATTTCCTTTTGTTAACGCTGCGGTGGTTTGTCGATACACATCCGATTTCCAAAATCGATAAAACATTCTTAAGCGTTATACCTAACTTCCCATAAAGCTAGTATAACTCTTAAGTTTTCAAAAATACATTACTACATATTCTTTCAAAATGATTTATAAACCTTTTGAAATACTTCAAGTTCTTCATTAACACATAACAAGTCGGTTATAATCAAATCGATTACCTTTCAAAACCACAACCCATTTTCTTACCTACATAAAGTCATTATAACCAACTTCCCATAAAGCCGTTATAACACTTTATGTTTTACAACAATCAAACACATGTATGCGTCTGCCGTACTACATAGTTCACACATATCATGCTAGGAGAGATAGGAAGAGGTTCACATACCTCGCGGCAGTATCGACTAATAGCAAAACGCTCCCAACAGTCGGCTACTCCTTAAGCCAAGTGGATCATTCCACACGTAGCACTTCAACCTATAAGGCCACAAGGCGCTTATTAACATCGTAGAACATTCTACAGAAAATTCGGCAGCACCTCCCCCCCCCGCAACAGCGTAAATCTCCTCCTCTATCGAGGCCGGCTACCAAGCCAACCAGGGGGGGGTTATACATCTAACCCTAACGGGTACAATTCTACTCCACGGTACTACTACAAGTGCATGTCGATCCTATGTAATTCTGATTCGATTGATTCCTTATTCTTGGGCTTAAGTCATAAGACATTGCGTAGAACTACGTTCTGTTCTATATATAGTATACTTCAACTATATATTATAACAAAATGTAATATCCAATTACAATAGGGGTACAATATAATTACCTCGATAAGCCCATAATTATCCGAGTTTAAAGTCGATCCTTAGCAATGTTTCGCTCTACACCGGTGCTCAGTCGCTCAAACAACCCTTAGAAGTTCTAACCAACTTCTACAAAACACTCCAACTAACCATGGAGATTTTCCTTAGGGTTTGGTTTTGTAGTGGGAAGTATGATAGTATTTACGGGCTTTTCAGATAGATATAACCTTAGAATACTACAAGGTATAAGGCTAAGGTATTTGGGCATTATAACAATACTTTTGAGAGTATTTCACAACCAAGGGGTACCCAGAACACCCCAGGTAGGGGGTGCTCTCGTGAAGAACTACTAGGAAGGGAGAGGGTGCTCTCGGCCACAAGGCCATGAAAGGGGAGGAAGAAGCTTTCAAGACTTAGGCAATTTGTGAATGAATTAGTCTTCAAAGGGAGGGTATTTATAGGTCAAGTGAAAGCCAACCAATGGCCAAGATTACACCAAGTGTTAGGCAAGTGTAGGGCCAAGATTCACCCATGTGTACCTAGCCAACTTGCACACAAAATATCTACCAAAAATATCTCCCACTTGTCTTCCCAAATCGTCGTATGCGCCCACTTTGCCCACTGATGAGAGGGTGCCAAGTGCCTCTCGTTAGTCCAAAATGTTCCGTCTCTCGGAAAAATCCATAAAAATAAGAAAAGACATAGCCGAATTTTCCTCTACGCAGTTATGTAAAGCGTTTAGTCGAAAAACGACTCTAACAGGGTGTTGTGCACAAATGCCATTCGGCGAGCCACACTGGCGGGGTGACACGTGTCACCCTCCTATTAGCCCAAAATAAAACATCTTAGAAAATATCCACAATGGCCAAAATCTAGAAAACAAAGTGGGCCCCACAAAGCCAGTAAATTTCTCCGTGGGCCCACGTGACCATTTCAAAATAAAATTCCATAATTCTCTAATATTCGGGAAGTCAGAATACCAAATCGGGAATCCAATTCCCATTAACGAACCTTTTTCCTTCACAAAAACTGAAACTTTTCCGTGGAAAAATCGCTTCTTTCTTCCTTTCCAATCTTTTACGTCAGATTCTCGCACGCACGTCGCATACATACCACTGGAACTACGGGGTATAACATTCTCCCTCGTAGAAACATTCGTCCGAATGTTCCTTCTAAGTCTCAAAACAAGCGTGCTTGATATAGTCTTCATTACTATACTTACGAGAACAATCCGCCATACAGCCATGGAAACACTGCGCCAAAACTTACATCCAAGTCCACGAGGAAACACCTCTACATCACCACAAATAATACTACTTTGCCACTTTGCACGAGATACCACTTTGTCACTTTGCGCGAGCCTTGCTCCAACGACCCAACAAATGGTACCGCCGTGCGTCACGATCATTTGGCATCGTACACTCGAATTCTTACCACATTTACGTCGCTTTAGTATCCAAAACTCGGGGTTACTATCTCTAACGTGGTCATCATTAATCGGGAACATTCGGATGGATCTTGATACTTTCCCGAACATAACAATACGAAAGGCGGACGTCCTTCCTCCTAAGTCGGACGGCAAATGCTAACATATAGGCAACCGCCTATTCTTCACATGAACTCACAAAGGCCCAAAGTAACTCGGGCTAAGTTCCTTCGTTTCAAAACTCGTCACACTGTCCGGTGGTACTTTCAAGAAGGCCGACCGTCAACTGAACTCTAGCGTCGTCGTGGATTATCCGCGATTCCTCCGAAATGCGGAACTTCTTCTAGACAAGCTTCACTATCCACGATCTGCTGGAACAAGCTGAACCAACTATTCGAACCACCTTGACATCGAACCAATCGATGGCAACTTACACTTCCGCCCTACAAGGCTTCAAAAGGCGACATCCGAACAACGAAATGGTAGCTTAAACACTACCTCCACGGGAGACAACAATCCCCAACTATCCCTAAAATCGAAACACCGCCCGAAGCGAATGCGGTCGAGACTTACGAGTTCTTAACACATGCACAGCAAAACTTCGAAACAAAAGCAGTAGTGCACAGGCTCCATCTGTCATAAGGTGAAGGTAGGCACCGTGCAACCTTACAACCTTACGATAACCCAACACATGCAGTAAAAGCGGTCTGGCCAGAAGAACACGATGGGCTGCCCCATCGGCGACCAGGTCGACGCGTCCACGAACTCATCTGGTTAACTAAACTGGGCCTAACACCTCGTGACCCTACCAGGCGGGACCACCACAACTGACCCGCGCATACACGCGGGTTGACCGCAACACGGCCTCAACCCGACCCGGCGTTCGCAAAACACTAGCTCCCGAAGGAATAATTTCACAATTCATATTACGAAAACCTAGCGGTCTTCCTAGCTCGACTACCTTCTTTCAAATCACGCTACTCAGGGACTTATCCCACGAACATAGCTCACGTGCACTATGCACTCCTATAAGGGTCAAACATAACACTACACCTTATCTCGAGATGGCCTTACCTCTAAGGTCTTTACGTATAACACTCTAAGGCTCACACCTTCTCTATCCCCCAAAATCTTACTCGGTTAACCCACCATGATTCTAATCCCAACTAACACCGCTATCGTAACATAGCACTTAAGGTATACTCACCTTGAAAGTTACCAAAGGACGCTGCTGCCGCCCTCTTCTGCTGTCCTTGGTTAACCCGTCGATCTCTACGTTTCTCGGTCTGCTGCGCATAAGCCCGTACACAGGCCATGCTCAAGCCTAACTGAAGGATTACTCTTGCACAACCTTCTCTTAGGTAGTCATCAAGATTCGCGATACATCGGTATACTCTCTGGTAGCCAAATCCATAGCTAGTAACAAGGTTGTCTCTTGCAATCTATATTCTCTGTTCCCGGTCGTGGAACTGAAGGTTCAAATATTATGGTCATTGTAGGCACTGCTGCCGCCGTGCTAAACTCTGCTGGGGCTAGTGACGTCGCAAAACTCCCCGAATGAAGCACTACCCTAGGTAATGATTGGGCCTGTGCCCTCGCCACCCTCACGAACTCTACTCGCGGCTCTCTCGGTGCCTTGCCCTCACGGGCGGGTTGCCTGCACGCGGAGGCATAGCGATAAGGAAATAATTTCGTCGGAGGTCCAACTTACAACAGCTCTAAGGCACGATCTCGAGTGAGAAGAATAGAAACCAATCCTAAATATCCTATAGCCTCACGATTATTGGTGTGGTGCACAACACCCGATAATCAAGACTCATCGATACTGATGTAGACACTTTCAGAGGATTAATCGCTCGATACCACTTTTGTCACGACCGGCGGGCCGTGGTAGTGCCTACCGGGCACCCTAGTGACACAACATCAGAGTAATCAGCGGAACATAAAACAACAACATGAGATAACAGAAATATAAAACAATAATCTGTGAAAACTTGCCTTTCGGCATATATATAACCATCAACTCTTTTACAAATGAACAACTTAATCCTTTTTACCAACTCGCCACAACGATTACACGGACCTCTAAGAATGATCGACGCAATGGCGGGGCGGGGCCCACAAACCCCGAATGTAAACACTTACTACGACGGACTATACCGTGATAAGCCTCGAGAAACGGAGCTTCCCAACAATGCGTGACCACGAGAGCTAGGATCAACGGCGATGTACCTCAACTGCGGCGTGAACGCGGCCAGGAGGTCAATGCAACATGTACCAAGTATGTGAAATCGTAAAGTATCAGAATCGAAATCATAGTAGTCTATATAAAGCGTGAGACATGTATGATAACCACACTTCAGTTCACAACAACTAAGAAGTCATGTCAAGTCAGGGACTCACGCGCTCAAAGTCATCACAATAAGCCCGTACGGGGTAAGTACGAAGGCATAGCCGACTACTAAGACCCCCAGTACCACAAATGCCACAAACTGTATCACGAGGTCTCTCTAGACCGCACCACAGATCGGGCGGCGGCGCGGTATCAATGTCTTGGCGTCTATTCCTCGAACTCGCAGCTCGCATAGGTCACACACGTACCGCGCATAAGGTATTCCTCGAATCCTGGTCCTAGACCACGAGTATACCGCGTCGAAGCGGCCTAACCACCGGTATCCGTCACCGACTTCCGCGGCCGCATAGCCCTCAAGGACCGCATAGTCCTCGGAGACCGCATAGGAATCCGCATCGGGCTAAACACCGGAATGATCATCGATCACCGGAGCATACCGCGCTCGCATAGTCTCAAGGACCGCGTAGGCCGTATAGACGCATCAAGGGTGGCAAGCCTCGGTATACACGGTCAAGTGGGTAGGTGATTTAATAACGATCTGATGGACTTACCTTTTAATAATGTAAGCACAAAGAGAATGACCCCCTTACATAACAATCACAAGATACTAACACAAGTAGCATCCTAACATGTTTACTTATCAAATCAACAAGAAAGTATTACAAGGCTATCACAAACCAATACAATCAAGTTGTTCACACAAGGTACTTTCTACTAACAAGTTCGAGTATCTAACCCCAACGCATTTCATACATTAAATCTTTAAAAGATCCGTTCTATCACATAAGTCACACAATACGTAGTATAAAATAGAGTATGTCTTTTTAAGTAAACCAAAACACTTACCTTTGTAAAATCAAGTAACAACATTATTTTCCAAACGTTCGAGTTTGCCTAATTTCAAATGTTCCAGTTTCTTATTTTAAAAAAGGTTTCGTAGTTCATAGTCTTATTCATTCAAGAATATAATCCTTTTTATTAACCAATTGAGAAACATAAGCCTTACATGTAAGTAGGTTATTCTTATTTATAACAATCTTATTACAAGCACCATGATCTAGAAATATCATTTTGTCTTATCTTAGCTTCTATGCGGATGGAAGTTTCTAGTTTTAATCATACTTAATTATTCAAAACATTTCCTTTGTTAACGCAGCGGTGGTTTGTCGATACACATCCCGATTTCCAAAATCGAGAAAACATTCTTAAGCCGTTATACCTAACTTCCCATAAAGCTAGTATAACTCTTAAGTTTTCAAAAATACATTACTACACATATTCTTTCAAAATGATTTATAAACCTTTTGAAATACTTCAAGTTCTTCATTAACACATAACAAGTCAGTTATAATCAAATCGATTACCTTTCAAAACCACAACCCATTTTCTTACCTACATAAAGTCATATAACCAACTTCCCATAAAGCCGTTATAACACTTTATGTTTTACAACAATCAAACACGTATGCGTCTACCGTACTACATAGTTCACACATATCATGCTAGGAGAGATAGGAAGAGGTTCACATACCTCGCGGCGAGTATCGACTAATAGCAAAACGCTCCAAACAATCGGCTACTCCTTAAGCCAAGTGGATCATTCCACACGTAGCACTTCAACCTATAAGGCCACAAGCGCTTATTAACATCGTAGAACATTCTACGTAAAATTGGCACCTCCCCGCAAC
Source organism: Przewalskia tangutica (assembly GCA_029844215.1). Lineage (NCBI taxonomy): Eukaryota > Viridiplantae > Streptophyta > Magnoliopsida > Solanales > Solanaceae > Przewalskia > Przewalskia tangutica. Next base: position 112,662,709 of record CM056720.1, read on the forward strand.
AGCGTAAATCTCCTCCTCTATCGCAGGCTACCAAGCCAACCAGGGGGTTATACATCTAACCTAACGGTACAATTCTACTCCACTGCTACTACACAAGTCTCATGTAATACGCCCTATGTAATTACGATTCGATTGATTCCTTATTCTTCAGCTTAAGTCAAAAGACATTGCCAACAACTACGTTCAGTTCTATATATAGTATACTTCAACTATATATTCTAACAACATGTAATATCCAATTACAATAGGGGGACAAGATAATTACCTCGATAAGCCCATAATTATCCGAGTTTAAAGTCGATCCTTAGCAATGTTTCGCTCCTACACCGGGTGCTCCGTCCCGCTCCAAACAACCCTTAGAAGTTCTAACCAACTTCTACAAAACACTCCAACTAACCATGGAGATTTTCCTTAGGGTTTCGGTTTTGTGACTGACGGGAAGTATGATAGTATTTCTGGGCTTTTCGTATAGATATAACCTTAGAATACTACAAGGTATAAGGCTAAGGTATTTGGGCATTATAACAATACTTTTGAGAGTATTTCACAACCAAGGGGGGGGGGTACCCCACGAGAACACCCCAAGGTAGGGGGGGTGCTCTCGGCCGAAGGGCCTACTAGGAAGGGGAGAGGGTGCTCTCGGCCACAAGGCCACATGAAAGGGGGAGGGAAGAAGCTTTCAAGACTTAGGCAATTTGTGAATGAATTAGTCTTCAAAGGGAGGGGTATTTATAGGTCAAGTGAAAGCCAACCAATGGCCAAGATTACACCAAGTGTTAGGCAAGTGTAGGGCCAAGATTCACCCATGTGTACCTAGCCAACTTGCACACAAAATATCTACCAAAAATATCTCCCACTTGCCTTCCCAAATCGTCCATGTGCCGCCCACTTTGCCCACCAATGAGAGGGTGCCAAGTGCCGCCCTCTCGTTGGTCCAAAATGTTCCGTCTCTCGGAAAAATCCGCAAAAATAAGAAAAGACATAGCCGGAATTTTCCTCTCGCAAGTTATGTAAAACGTTTCGTCGAAAAACGACTCTAACCGGGTGTTGTGCACAAATGCCATTCGGCGAGCCACTGGCGGGGGTGACACGTGTCACCCTCCTATTGGCCCAAAATAAAACATCTTCCGAAAATATCCACAATGGCCAAAATCTCGAAAACACAGTGGGCCCCACAAAACCGTAAATTTCTCCCGTGGGCCCCACGTGACCATTTCCGAAAATAAAATTCCATAATTCTCTAATATTCCAGGAAGTCCGAATACCAAATCGGGAATCAATTCCCATTAACGAACCTTTTTCCTTCACAAAACCGGAAACTTTTCCGTGGAAAAATCGCCTCTTTCTTCCTTTCCACCTTTACGCCGTATTCTCGCACGTCGTCCTCGCATACATACCACGGAACTACGGGTATAACACCTACCCCGCACCCTAGTGATACAACATCGAGAAAATCGAAATAAAAACATGAACATGAATTAAGAGACAAGATAAATAAACAGGCCAACCAAAACAGTTGCCTTCATCATATATACATAAATACCCGAACAGTTATCTTTTTTACAAACCCTGCCCACAACAGTGCTACAAACCTCTAAGATTTTTACAACAGCTATGACGGGACAGGGCCCCGCCATACCCCTGAATGTATAAAAATCTACAGACTCAGGGTAACATACCAAAAGATAAGCCTCCGAAGAAATGGGGCTTCCCGACTCGCTAAACTGTGATCCTATGAGCGAGGATCCACAACCGATGTACTTCCACCTGCGGCATGAACGCAGCCCCCCGAAGGAGGTCAGTACAACATGTACCAAGTATGTGAAACTGTAAAAGACTGTAAATGAAATCATAATAGTCTATATAAAGCAGGAGACATGTATGATAACCAGATGAAATACGTGTCCTGGCCCATCCTGTGGGACTCGGTGTATAATCAGATGAAATACGTGTCCCTGTCCATCTCGTGGGACTCGGTGTAAAATCAGATGAAATACGTGTCCCTGCCCATCTCGTGGGACTCGGTGTATAATCAGATGGAATACGTGTCCCTGCCCATCTCGTGGGACTCAGTGTATAATCAAATGAAATACGTGTCCCTGCCCATCTCGTGGGACTCGGTGTAGAATCGTTCATAACAAATCAACCGGCCCTCCATCGAGACGCGGCGAGTGCAAATACAACAAAGGCTATCACAACAAGCATAGGCAAGTTTCACAACAACAAGCATAGGCAAGCTTCACAACAAGCATAGGCAAGCTTCACGACAACAAGCATAGGCAAGTTATACACAACTCAAAGTACTTTCATTTTATGCCAAAGTCGGGTTTTAACCTCAGTACTACGTACGTTAAATTCCTTTTAAAGATCCATTTCTTTTACAAAGGTCACCCGACACCCGTAGTATAAAAAATAGAGTGACTAACATTGTTAAGTAAACCAAAATGCTTTCCTTTGTAAAATCAAGTAACAACCTTATTTTCCAAACGTTCAAGTTTGCCTAATTTCAAATGCTCAAGTTTCTCATTTTAGAAAAGGTTTCGTAGTTCATAGTTTTAATCCTTTAAAACATAATTCTCCTTTAAACGTTTTGAGAAACATATGTCTTATATGTGAGTAGGTTATTCTTGTTTATAATCAATCTTATTAAGCAGCCATGATCTAGGAAATGTAATATAATTTTGTCTCATCTTAGCTTCTATGCAGATGGAGGTTTCTACTGGTTTTAATACCATACTTCATTATTGAATACATTTTCCTTTATTAACGCTGCATTGGTTTGTCGATACTCATTCTGATTTCCGAAATCAGTAAAACATTATTCCTTTTAAAACCCAGTACTCATTACTCACGAATGAGGTTTCACACTTTTAACAAAATTCATATCAATACCATTAAGTCAAGTCTCTTATCTTCTAAAAATCAGTAAACCATTCTTTTTATCACTCTTAAGACGTTATACCTAACTTCCCATAAAGCTAGTACAACTCTTATGTTTTCAAAGCCAAGTATTACTCTTCTTTCAAAAAGGACCTTTTGAAACACTTCAAGTTCTTTGTTACTACACATCAAATCCGTTATAAGTCAAATCAGTTATCCTTTGAAACCACAAAGCATTTTCTTACCTACATAAAGCTGTTATAACCAACTTCCCATAAAGCCGTTATAACACTTTATGTTTCAAACCAATCAAATACATTAAACACCTGTACGTCTACCGTACTACATAGTTATACACATATCATGCTAGAACAGATAGGAAGAGGTTCACATACCTCGCGACGATTATCGACTAATAGCAAAGTGCTCCAAGTACCTCAAACCGTCGGCTACTCCTTAAGCCAAGTAGATCACGCCATACGTAGTACTTGACCTATAGAGGCCACAAGGCGCCTATTAACATCCTAGATCTCAATGTAGAATATTCTACGAAAATTCGAAGACCTCCCCCCGCAACAGCGTAAATCTCATCCTCTATCGAGGCCGGCTACCAAGCCAACCAGGGGGGGGTTTGCACGTCTAACCGGACGTGTACAATTCTACTCACAGTAATACTACACAAGTCTACTGTAATACAGTCCTATGTAATTACAGTTCAGTTCACTTCTTAAAATTCAGGCTTAAGTCGCAAGACATTGCCGTAAGTATTATTCAGGCTTAAGTCAAAAGACATTGCCGCACAACTATGCTCAGTTCTATATATAGTATACTTAACTATATACTCCTACAACATGTAATTTCCAATTACCACAGAAGGTCAAGAATGTTTACCTCGATAAGCCCAAAATTATCCGAGTTTATATGTCGATCTGAGCAAGGTTTAGCTCCTACTCCGTGCGCTCCAACCCGCTCCAAACAACCCTTGAAGTTCTAACCAACTTACTTAACACTTCAACCGACTATGAAGGTTTTTCCTTAGGGTTTCGTTTTTGTGACTGAGGGAAGTATAATAGTATTTTCTGGGCTTTTGTATAAGTGTAACCTTGGGAAAACTACAAGGTATTTGGGCCAAGGTATTTGGGCATTATAACAATACTTGGAGAGTATTTCTATACCACAAAAGGGGGGTATTTATACGAGACAACAAGGCTAGGGGGGGTGTACCCCACGGCTAGGGCACTACAAAGGGGAGGGGGTGGCTCTCGGCCAAGCTCACTCAAAGGGGGGGTGTGGTGGACGAAAACTTCACAAGGGAGAGGGAGGGATTTTTAACACTTAGAAAATATTTGGATGAAGAATTTCATCAACAAAGGGTGGGTATTTATAGGTCAAGCCATGGCCAACCAAGGGCCAAGATTCTTCCAAGTGTATAGCAAGTGTAAGGTCAAGATTTAGCCATGTGTACCTTATCCATCTACCACACAACTTGCACAAAATATCCTACCTACTACAAGCCACATTTCGTCCAAGCTTGCCGCCCCACTTGCTTCCAATGTGAGGGTGACACATGTCACCCTCCCGTTGGTCCAAAATGTTTCGCCTCTCGGAAAATCCGCAAAAATTATAAATGACATAGCCGGAATTTTCCCTACGAAAGCTGTGGAAACGTTTCGTCGAAAAACGACTCCTTTTGGTAGTTATGTACAATTTCGAACCTTGCCTAACTTTAAGGCTCAAATTTCTACGTACGTCCTCACGTACATACCATGGAAATACGGGGTATAACATTCTCCCCTCCTTAGAAACATTCGTCCCGAATGTTCCTTCTAAGCCTCAAAACAAACATGCGCCAAGATAGTCTTCACTACTATATTTACGAGAACAAATCACCGCCACACTGCCACGAAACACCCGCAAATACTTACATCCAAGTCCACGAGGAAACACCTCTAACATCACAAACTTTTGTCACTTTGCGCGAGGTTCTGAGTGTCACTCGCGACCAACAAATGGTACCGGACTGCATGCGATCCCTGAGGTCTAAAATATACATCCTTCGCACCTTCTCTCTTCACAAGAAATGATCATATCTATGCTCGCAATACATGCTCGCCTCTACCCTTACTCGTCGTACTCTTCTCGAACACTTGAATTCTTCTAGTATACGTACCATACTTCAGTTTCCAAAACGTTGGAGTCACTACCTCCAAACTTGGTCATCTTACTAGCCTCGATCTTCCTTAAGGCCATTCCCGGCCTTCACGATCCGCTTCTGGTCGGACATATCCTCGAACTCATACGATGGTCATCTAAACTTGGGCCTAGCACCCTCGTGACCCTACCATCTGGCGGGACCACCCAGAACTGACCCTACCTTAAACCGGGCTACGGGTTGACCCGCAACACGTCCTCAACCCGACCCACAATCGCGACAAACCCTTGTTCCCCGATACAGAACAATTCTTACTAACTCACATCATGAAAGCTACCACTTCCATTTCACACTACCCATAGACTTATCACACAAATATATCCCATGCATACTACGCACTCTGATAAAGGTCAAACATAAAATGAATCTTTTACTCAAGGCGACCTTATCTGTAAGGTCTCAATCGTGAAATAATCTAAGGTTCACACTTTCCATGCCCCCATACATATCCTTTCAACTAACCATGCTTTCTAACTCATAACCAACATAAATCGCTATCCGAACGTAGCACACAATAAGAAGGTCATTATATCATGCATACAAATTTCTAGAGGGTTAAGGATATACCTGAATCTACCGCTCCACTCTAATCATAAGCACGCCTGCAGTGGCGTATAGAAGGCGATGAACACTGCCAGAGCGCATTGTGAAAGCGATGAACACCGCCATCGATCCGTGAGGTGAGTCATGTTGCGCATCCTTCCTACTAGGACGATTCCTCGTCACATGCCTGACGGCGCAGCAAAACAAGCACCGCAAAGACGACATTCCGGGATGGCGCCGCGCATCGTGCACACCGAGGAAAACTCGAACTCGTGGCTAGAACCCATGTATATCTATGAACGTAAGCCTGGAGCTCGACCGGCTCGAATACCTGAGCGTCACGGCGTGGTGGACCACTCTGCATCGTGGAGGTACATAACTAGATCGCTGAGGCGGTCCGCCTCGAAAGTTACCAAAGGACCTGCTGCTCGCCTCTTCTGCGATCTCGGTCATTCCGTCGACCTCTCCGTGCCTCACATCCTAGTGCATGAGCTTGCATGCGGGCAATGTCCATGCGGTGAAGAGCTACACCGTGCAAGCCTCGCCAGTAATCATCCGGCCGGTGGCGTGGCGGTGTACTGCATCCTCCATATCGGCTACCACGGGAACATACCGAGCTAATGAGTCGAACTCACATTGTACTCTCTAACCGTCCGTCCCGCCTCAGCGTCAAAAATCTGCGGCCCGAGCCCTCCTCATTTGTGGGGGCAAGAAATGTGCAAGAAAAGCCGCCGAGAACTCGTCCCATACGGCCGGAAGTGCATGCTCTTCCCGGGACAACTCCACGAATCAAACTACCAATCGCGAGATCACGCGGTGATGCAAACCAATACCACCGACTGCGCCTCGAGACTGATCACTCTCATGATCCGTAGCTGTCGGATAAACTCTTGAGGTCATCCTCGGCTCGATCCATAGAACATCAAGGGCTGACTCGTAAAGTCCCGTAGCCTCAAACCGCTCGCTCGGGGTGAACTACGGGTGCTCTTTGGGGCCGGAATCTGCGTCAGCCTATCCTCATATCTCGGCCACGACCACGGCGATGGCGCCATCTCTCGCGTACCCATCTCATCTGCTCCGGTGTGGGGACCGGAGGCTCAGTATCAGTAGTCTCGGCAGCCCATCGCTGCGGCTCTAAACTCGCTGGTCTTTGGCGACGTCGCGAAACTTCGCCGTCGGAAGCTTTGTCTCGAGCAGCCAGGGCTGCGCCCTCGTCTCTCAGATCTCACTACGACTCCTCATTGCCTTGCCCATCGGGCTGGGTTGCCTTACGCGAGGCATAATCGGTAAAGGAAAGGAATCGTCGGAGGGTCCAACTTATCACACAGCTCTAGGCACGATCTCGTAATGAGAAGAATGGAAACCAATCCTAAATGTCCTATAGCCTCGATTATAGATGTGGTGCACAACACACCAATAATCAAGACTCTACTAGACACGGTGCGTAGACACTTTCAGAGGACTAAGCGCTCGATACCACTTTTGTCACGACCGAACCGGGCCGTGGTAGTGCCTTACCCGGGCACCCTAGTGATACAACATCGGAGAAAATCGTGGAAATAAAAACATGAACATGAATTAAGAGACAAGATAAATAAGCAGGACAACCAAAACAGATTTGCCTTCATCATATATACATAAATACCGACGATTATCTTTTTACAAACCACACTTGCAGCAATTACTCTGGACCTCTAAGATTTTTACAGCTTATGACGGACAGGGCCGCCATACCCCGAATGTATAAAAATCTACGCACTCGAGTAACATACCAAAAGATAAGCCTCAAGAAATGGGGCTTCCCGACGCTAATCAGTGATCCTATGAGCGAGGATCCACAACCGATGTACTTCCACTGCGGCATGAACGCAGAAGGAGGTCGATGACAAGTACCAAGTATGTGAAACGTAAAGCGTAAATGAAATCATAATAGTCTATATAAAGCGGGAGACATGTATGATAACCGGATGAAATCGTGTCGGCCCATCCGTGGGACTCGGTGTATAATCGGATGAAATACGTGTCCACCTGCCCATCTCGTGGGACTCGGTGTAAAATCGGATGAAATACGTGTCCTGCCCGTCGTGGGACTCGGTGTATAATCGGATGGAATACGTGTCCTGCCCGTCGTGGGACTCGGTGTATAATCAAATGAAATATGTGTCCACTTCTCGTGGGACTCGGTGTAGAATCGCTCATAACAAATCAACCGCCCTCCATCGAGAGGCGAGTACGTAAATACAACAAAGGCTATCACAACAAGCATAGGCAAGTTTCACAACAACAAGCATAGGCAAGCTTCACAACAAGCATAGGCAAGCTTCACGACAACAAGCATAGGTAAGTTATACACAACTCAAAGTACTTTCATTTTATGCCAAAGTCGGGTTTTAACCTAAAGTACTACGTCGTTAAATTCCTTTTAAAGATCCATTTCTTTTACAAAGGTCACCCGACACCGTAGTATAAAAATAGAGTGACTAACATTGTTAAGTAAACCAAAATGCTTTCCTTTGTAAAATCAAGTAACAACCTTATTTTCCAAGCGTTCAAGTTTGCCTAATTTCAAATGCTCAAGTTTCTCATTTTAGAAAAGGTTTAGTAGTTCATAGTTTTAATCCTTTAAAACATAATTCTCCTTTAAAGCGTTTTGAGAAACATATGTCTTATATGTGAGTAGGTTATTCTTGTTTATAATCAATCTTATTAAGCGGCCATGATCTAGGAAATGTAATATAATTTTGTCTCATCTTAGCTTCATGCGGATGGAGGTTTCTCTTGGTTTTAATACCATACTTCATTATTCAATACATTTTCCTTTATTAACGTTGCGGTGGTTTGTCGATACTCATTCGATTTCAAATCGGTAAAACATTATTCCTTTTAAAACCCATTACTCATTACTCACGAATGAGGTTTCACACTTTAACAAAATTCATATCAATACCATTAAGTCAAGTCTCTTATCTTCTAAAAATCAGTAAACCATTCTTTTATCACTCTTAAGACGTTATACCTAACTTCCCATAAAGCTAGTACAACTCTTATGTTTTCAAAGCCAAGTATTACTCTTCTTTCAAAAGGTCTTTTGAAACACTTCAAGTTCTTTGTTACTACATCAAATCCGTTATAAGTCAAATCGGTTATCCTTTGAAACCACAAAGCATTTTCTTACCTACATAAAGTTATAACCAACTTCCCATAAAGCGGTTATAACACTTTTATGTTTCAAACCAATCAAATACATTAAACACACGTATGCGTCTACACTACATAGTTATACACATATCATGCTAGAGCAGATAGGAAGAGGTTCACATACCTCGACGATTATCGACTAATAGCAAAGTGCTCCAGTACCTCAAAGCGTCAGCTACTCCTTAAGCCAGTAGATCACGCCATACGTAGTACTTCAACCTATAGAGGCCACGCGCCTATTAACATCCTAGATCTCAATGTAGAATATTCTACGAGAAAATTGACGACACCTCATTATACCCGTATTTCCGGTATATGCGTAGGCGTACGTATAATAATTTGAGCCTTAAAGTTAGGCTAGGTTCGAATTTGTGCACAAGTGCCGAAAAGAGTCGTTTTTCGACGAAACGTTTTACTAAACTTGCGAAGGGAAAATTCCGGCTATGTCATTTATAATTTTTGCGGATTTTTCCAAGAGACGAAACATTTTGGACTTGTCACCCTCACATTGGAAGGAAGGGGCGACATAGTGGACGAAAAGGTGGCATTGTAGTTGGTAGGATATTTTGTGCAAGTTGGTGTGGTAGATGGATAAGGTGCACATGGCTTAATCCTAGCCCTACACTTGCCTAACACTTGGAAGGATCTTGGCCATTGGTTGGCCTTTCCTTGACCTATAAATACCCCCCTAAGTGATGAACTTTCTTCATCCAAAAATCATTTTCCAAGTCTTGAAATCCCTTCCCCTTTTGTAGTTAAGTTCGTCCAAAGCCCCCCCCCCCCCCTTGAGTGAAGCCTTGGCCGAGAGCCTCCCCCCTCCCCCTTTGTAGTGTCTAGCCAGTGGGTACCCTAGCCTAAATTGTTTTCGTATAATACCCCCCCTTTGTGGTGTATAAATACTCTCCAAGTATTGTTATTATGCCCAAATACTTTAGCCCATATACCTTGTAGTACTTTCCAAAGTTACCTCTATACGTAGAGCCCGGAAATACTATTATACTTCCCTCAGTCACAAAAATGAAACCCTAAGGAAAACCTTCATAGTCGGTTGAAGTGTTAAGTAGAAGTTCGTAGAACTTCTAAGGGTTGTTTGGAGGCGGGTTGGAGCGCGGAGTAGGAGCTAAACCTTGCTCAGGATTGACATTAAACTTGGATAATTTTGGGCTTATCGAGGTAAACACTCTTGACCTTCTGTTGTAAATTGGAAATTACATGTTGTAGGAATATATAGTTGAAGTATACTATATATAGAATTGAACATAATTGTGCGGCAATGTCTTTTGACTTAAGCTGAATAATACTTACGCGATGTCTTGCGACTTAAGCTGAATTTAAAGAAGAAGCTGTAATTACATAGGGTGTATTACAGAGACTTGTGTAGCATTCTTTGTGTAGTAGAATTGTACACGTCCGGTTAGACTTGCAAACCCCACTGGTTGGCTTGGTGGCGGCCTCGTTAGAGGAGGAGATTTCTGTTGTTGCGGGGAGGAGGGAGGTCTTCGAATTTTACGTAGAATGTACTACATTGAGATCTAGATGTTAATAGGCGCCTTGTGGCCTCTATAGGTTGAAGTACTACGTGTGGCGTGGCTTGGCAAAGGTGTAAGCGGTTTGAGGTACTTGGAGCGTTTTGCTATTAGTCGATAATCGTCGCGAGGTATGTGAACCTCTTCCTATTTTTCTAGCATGATATGTGTATAACTATGTAGTACGGTAGACGTCATGTGTTAAATGTATTTGATTGGTTTAAAACATAAAGTGTTATAACGGCTTTATGGGAAGTTGGTTATAATGACTTTATGTAAGTAAGAAATGCTTTGTGGCTTTTAAAAGATAACTGATTTGACTTATAACTGACTTGATGTGTGATAATAAAGAACTTGAAATATTTCATTAAGAAACCCTTTTTGAAAGAAGAGTAATACTTGGTTTTGAAAACATAAGAGTAATACTAGCTTTATGGGAAGTTAGGTATAACATCTTAAGAGAGATAAAGTGTTATACCCCGTATTTCCAGAGTATGTACGTATGGACGTACGTACGAATTTTGAGCCTTAAGTTAGGCATGTTTCGAAATTTTTGTGCACTGACCCGTAGAAGTCGTTTTTCGGCGAAGCGTTTTCCACTTTCGTAGGAAAATTCCGGCTATGTCATTTAGTATTTTTGCGAATTTTTCCGAGAGGCGAAATGTTTTGGACCAATGGGAGGTGACACTTGTCACCCTCAGTGAAGCGTTGGGTTGGCCGAATTGGTCACGGGTTTGAGGCCTATTGGCCCCTTATTTTGTGCCTTGTTTTGGCCTTGTTTTGTGCCTTGTCTTGTGCCATGTTTTGTGGAGTAGGGTTTAGGGTGCACTTGGCTTAATCTTGCCCTTACACTTGCTATACACTTGGGAGGATCTTGGCCCTTGGTTGGCCTTTGGTTTTGCTATAAATACCCCCCTAGATGTGGAGACTTCATCCATTCCAAAACTTCCAAGTCTTGAAACCCTCTCCTCCCCCTTTGTGAGCTCTAAACCGAGAGCCTTCACCTCCACCGTGTGGCCTTTGGCCGAGAACACCCCCGCCCCCTAGCCGCGTTGTGCTCGCCAGGCCTACCCCCTTGGTAGAAAGTTGTCTTCCAAGTATTGTTATAATGCCCAAAATACCTTAGCCTTGTACCTTGTAGTATCCCAAAGATACCTCTATACGTAGAGTCCGGAAATACTACCTTTTGTCCCTTTAGTCTCAAACCGAAACCCTAAGAAAATCTTCATTGATTGATTGAAGTATTTAAGTAGAAGTTGGTTAGAACTTCTAAGGGTTGTTTGGAGCGGGATGGAGCACCCGGAGTTGGAGCTAAACGTTGCTAAGGATCGCCCTTTAACTTGGATAAGGATGGGCTTATCGAGGTAATTATCTTGTCCTCTAGTTGTAATTGGAAATTACATGTTGTTAGAATATATAGTTGAAGTATACTATATATAGAACTAAGCAATCTTTGCGGCAATGTCTTTTGACTTAAGCTGAAGAATGAAGAATTGAGCAGTAATCACGTAGAAGGATAATAAAGAGAAGAATCGACGTAATTTACATAGACTGTATTGCGGTAGACTTGTGTAGAATTGTACACGTCCAGGTTAGGCGTGTAAACCCCCTGGTTGGCTTGGTAGCGGCCTCGTTAGAGGAGGAGATTTCTGTTGTTGCGGGGAGGTCTTCTTGAATTTTACGTAGAAAGATGAAAACATGTGTTTAAAAGTTAATAGCGTTTGTGGCCTTTATAGGTGAAAGTACTAAGAGTAGCGTATTCTACTCGAGGAGTGGAAAGGGCTAGCAAGGTTGTAGTACTTGGAGCTTTTTGCTTATTATCGATAATCGTCGCGAGGTATGTGAACCTCTTCCTATCTCTTCTAGCATGATATGTGTGTAACTATGTAGTGCAGTGAGCGTACGTGTGTTTAATGTATTTGATTGGTTTGAAACATAAAGTGTTATAACGGCTTTATGGGAAGTTGGTTATAACGACTTTATGTAGGTAAGAAAATGGGTTGTGGTTTTAAAAGATAATTGATTTGATTTATAAGCGGCTTGGGGCGTTATAATAAAACTTGAAGTATTTCAAAAGATTTATGAATCGTTTTGAAAGAAGTGTAGTATTGTGCTTTGAAAACTTAATAGTTATACTAGCTTTATGGGAAGTTAGGTATAACGGCTTAAGAATGGTTTACTGATGTTAGAAGTTAACAGACTTGATCTTATAAGATAAGAGACTTAACTTATTTGTTTTAATGTGAATGTTTGTGTGAAACCTCATTCGTGAGTAATGAGTACTTGATTTTTTTTAAAGGGATAATGTTTTACTAATTTCGGGAATCAGAATGTGTATCGACAGGACCATGCAGCGTTAATAAAGGAAAATGTATTGAATAATGATGTGTTGTATTAAAACCAGTAGAAACCTCCATCTGCATAGAAGCTAAGATGAGACAAAATGATATTACATTTTCTAGATCATGGCTGCTGTAATAAGATCATTATAAACAAGAATAAACTACTCACGTATATGACATATGTTACTCAATTGTTCTAAAAAGGAATCAAGTGATTAAGTTTATGAACTATGAAACCATTTGAAAATGAGAAGCTTGAGTAATTGAAACTAGGCAAGCGGAACTTAGGAAAGAATGTTGTTACTTGATTTTGAAAAGGAATATGGGTTGGTCATTCTAATACTACGGGTATCGGGTGACTTTTATAAAAGTAATGGATCTCTTTTAAAAGAACTTAACGTATGTAGTACTTTGGGGTTAAAAACCCGGACTTTGGCATAAAATGAAAGTACTTTGAGTTGTGTGAAACTTGCCTATGCTTGTTGTTGTGAAACTTGCCTATGCTTGTGATGATAGCCTTTGTTGTGCAAGTGTGGTATTTACGTATTCTGGCGTCTCTCGATGAAGTAGGTCGACTTGTTGAGAACTTACTTGGGCGTCTTTGGCGGTGATGGAGAATTCCACGGGTATGCTCGCATTGATAGTGTTATTCCATGGACTAGCTCTCCATGAGGTTTATTCTTGTTCGGCCTTGGTCCCGGTGGTCGCTCGCACTGCCGTCTGCGTGGTGATTCGGCCTTGGTATCGGTAGTCGACCCTCGCACTTGCCCGTTCGATTATAGTGGCGAAGTTTCGTGATCTGACCTTGGTCCCAGTGGTCGACCCTCGTACTTGCCGGTCGGTGCGTGGCCGGCCTTGGTATCCGATGATCGGCTCTGCACTTGCCGTATCGGCCGTGTTTTGGTTGCATTGTATTATTAGTACGGTCGGATCTGGTAGTTATACTTGTCTGTGCGGTTTTATAACACGGTGGGACATGGTGTTCATGTATAATCCTTGGTATTGTTATATCATAAAGCTGCCGGTGAGGAAGAAATTCCACAGACACAGTGATAATTTGGAGCGTGAGTCCACTGTCTTGATATGGCTCGTTATATGTTATATCTTGTAGTTTGGTCATCATACATGTCTCTGCTTTATATAGACTATTATGATTTCATTTCTGATGTTGTGATTTCACATACTTAGTACTGTTGTCTTGACCTCCTTGAGTGCGTTCATCTTGCGAGTAAAAGGTACATCGGTATCGATCCGCTTTTAGGATCACCTTTCAGCGTATTGAAAGCTCCGTTCCTTGGAGGCTTATCTTTTGGTATGTTACCACAGTGCAGTAGATGCTTATACATTCGGGGTATGGCGGGCCCTGTCCGTCATAGTTGTTGTAAATCTTAAGTGCATTTGCCTTTGTTGTGGCGGGGTTGTAAAAGGATTAAAGCTGTTGGGTTTTATGTATATCTTTGAAAAGCTGTTTTGGTTGGCTGTTTATTTATTATATCTCTTGTTTCATGATTCATGTTTTATTTTCCGCTGGTTTTCTCGATGTTGTATCACTAGGGTGCGGGGTAAGGCACGATGCGGGCCGAGTTGGGCGTTACAAAGTGGTATCGAGCGATTAATCCTCGGAAAGTGTCAACGACCGTGTCTAGTAGAGTCTTGATTATCGATGTGTTGTGCACCACATCTATGTCGAGGCTATAGGACATTTAGGATTGGTTTCCATTCTTCTCATTACGAGATCGTGCCTTAGAGGCGTGTGATAAGATTGGACCCTCGGCGTGTTTCGTTTTACGATTATGCCTGCGAAGGCAACCCGGGCGAAGGCAAAGCGTGAAGGAGGCTGCGAGTAAACGTGGCGAGAGACCGATACTGAGCCTCGATCCGCGATGCAGGCGAGAGGAGATGAGTTACAAGGAGTGGGCGATTAATGGCGGGGTTGTGGCGAACTTGAGGATAAGTGGGCCGCGGCGATTCGATAGCACCGATGGTTCACCCTAGATCGAGATAGTTCGAGGCTACGGGATTTTACGAGTTGTAGGCGCGAGTTTTATGGGTGAGGCACGAGGATGATCGCGAGTTCATCAAGCGATTCTGATGGATCGTAGAGTGATCGAGGCATCGGAGATCGAGTCGGTGGCCACAGGTTCACATCAACTGCGTGATACCGCGATCGATGGTTTGATTCTTGGGAGCTGTCGAGGAGAGCATGCACTTCCGGTATGGAGCGAGTTCTCGAGGCCTTTCTTGCACATTTCTTGCCTCCCGGATGAGAGGGCTCGGGTAAACAGTTTTTGGTGTTCTGGCGAGCAGGCGTGCGGTTCGGGAGTACAATGTGAGTTCGACTCATTGGCGTCGTCCGCGTTAATGCGATATGGAGGATCGAGTGCACCGATATGTTCTGAGGCTCGATGATTGCCTTGCGAGAGAGTTGTTGGTGTAGCTCTTGTGGGCATGGACATTGCCGCGTGCGTATACACTTGGATGTGAGGAGCGGATAAATCGGCGGAATGACCAAAGTCAACGAAGAGGCGAGCAGCGGGGTCCTTTGGTGACTTTCGAGGCGGACCGCCTCGGCCGAACTAGTTATGTACCTCCGTCGATCTGAGTGGTCCTCCGGCTTTCGGGACGCCGGGATATTCGGGAGGCGGTCGGGGCTCCCGGGTTTCAGATTTTCGGAGAAGCGAGTGCTCGCCGGATGAGGTGCCCTTGTCTCGGTGTGGCGTTGTGGAAAGCTTCATAAGGGAGAGTGTCGTACTAACTTTCGGAGATTGTTATTTTGCGGCCAGCGGGGCCATCGGCAGAAGGCGTCAGTAGCGAGGGCGCTGTAGGATAGCATGGACTCTTAGAAGCGATTGCGGGTTCTTCACCTTCCGTAGCCAGCGGGATGTTTGTACAGGAGGCCCGGTAGAAGTCGCGTGGAAGTTCCGATTTTAGCGGTCCTTGAACCGCCTAGTTTGAGTATATCCTTAACCCTCAGAGTTTTGTTTATGTTGTTGATGTGTTTAATGTTATGTTTGGATAGCTTTGTGCTAAAATGTGATTTAGAAACACAGTTAGTGAAAGGGTAAGTCCACAGGTAGTGTGAGATGGAAGTGGTAGCTTTCATGATGTGAAATAGTAAGATTGTTCGGATCGGGGAACAAGAGTTGGCGATTGGGGGTCGGGTTGAGGACCATTTGCGGGTCAACCCGTAACCCGGTTTGGGGTGGGGCCAGTTAGGTGGTCCCGCAGTGGTAAGATCACGAAGATGCTAGGCCCAAGTTTGTATGACCATCGTATGAGTTGGTGGATGTGTTCGACGAGCGGATCGTGGGCGGGAGCGGCCTTAGAAGATCGAAGTTAGTAAGATGACCAAGTTTGGAGGTAGTGACTCCAAGGGTTGGAAACAGAAGCGTTGACAGAAGTGTGGTACGGATACTAGAACGAGTTCGAGTGTTCATGACGAGTTCTACGAGAAGGGAGAAGTGAGCGTGTGTTTTGTGGCGGTGTGGCATGATTGTTTTAAATGCGTATAGCAGTGAAGACTATCCTGACGCCTGTTTGTTTTGAGACCTTGAAGGAACATTCGGGACGAATGTTTCTAAGGGGGGAAGAATGTTATACCCCGTATTTCCAGTATATGCGTATGGGCGTGCGTGCAATTTTGAGCCTTAAGTTAGGCATGTTTGAAATTTTTGTGCACAACCCCGTAGAGAGTCGTTTTTCGGCGAAACGTTTTCCACGACTTTCGTAGGGAAAAATCCGGCGATGTGATTTAGTATTTTTGCGAATTTTTACGAGGGACGTAATGTTTTTGACCAATGGGAGGGTGACACTTGTCACCCTCAGTGGCGTTGGGTTGGCGAATTGGTCACGGGTTTGAGGCCTATTGGCCCCTTATTTTGTGCCTTGTTTTGGCCTTGTTTGTGCCTTGTCTTGTGCCATGTTTTGTGGAGTAGGGTTTAGGGTGCACTTGGCTTAATCTTGCCCTTACACTTGCTATACACTTGGGAGGATCTTGGCCCTTGGTTGGCCTTTGGTTTTGCTATAAATACCCCCCTAGATGTGGAGACTTCATCCATTCCAAAACTTCCAAGTCTTGAAACCCTCTCCTCCCCCTTTGTGAGCTCTAAACCGAGAGCCTTCACCCTCCCCCTTTTCGTGTGGCCTTTGGCCGTGAACACCCCCCCCCCCGTGCCGAGTTGTGGTATCCGCCCCTACCCCCCCCCCCCCTTGGTAGAAAGTTGTCTTCCAAGTATTGTTATAATGCCCAAAATACCTTAGCCTTGTACCTTGTAGTATCCCAAAGATACCTCTATCGTAGAGTCAGGAAATACTACCTTTTGTCCCTTTAGTCTCAAACCGAAACCCTAAGAAAATCTTCATTGATTGATTGAAGTATTTAAGTAGAAGTTGGTTAGAACTCCTAAGGGTTGTTTGGAGCGGATGGAGCACCGGAGTTGAGCTAAACGTTGCTAAGGATCGACATTTAACTTGGATAATTATGGGCTTATCGAGGTAATTATCTTGTCCCTCTAGTTGTAATTGGAAATTACATGTTGTTAGAATATATAGTTGAAGTATACTATATATAGAACTAAGCTTAGTACTGCGGCAATGTCTTTTGACTTAAGCCTGAAGAATGAAGAATTGAACAGTAATCACATAGAAGGATAATAAAGAGAAGAACTGAACTGTAATTTACATAGGATTTGACGAGAGACTTGTGTAGAATTGTACACGTCCGGTTAGGCGTGTAAAACCCCCCCCTGGTTGGCTTGGTAGCCGGCCTCGTTAGAGGAGGAGATTTACGCTGTTGCGGGGGGGGGAGGTGCTGCCGAATTTTCTGTAGAAAGATGAAAACATGTGTTTAAAAGTTAATAGACGTTTGTGGCCTTTATAGGTGAAAGTACTAAGAGTAGCGTATTCTACTCGAGGAGTGGAAAGGGCTAGCAAGGTTGTAGTACTTGGAGCTTTTTGCTTATTGTCGATAATCGTCGCGAGGTATGTGAACCTCTTCCTATCTCTTCTAGCATGATATGTGTGTAACTATGTAGTACGGTAGACGTACATGTGTTTAATGTATTTGATTGGTTTGAAACATAAAGTGTTATAACGGCTTTATGGGAAGTTGGTTATAACAGCTTTATGTAGGTAAGAAAATGGGTTGTGGTTTTTAAAAGATAATTGATTTGATTTATAACTGGCTTGGGGCGTTATAATAAAACTTGAAGTATTTCAAAAGATTTATGAATCGTTTTGAAAGAAGTGTAGTATTGTGCTTTGAAAACTTAAGAGTTATACTAGCTTTATGGGAAGTTAGGTATAACGGCTTAAGAATGGTTTACTGATGTTAGAAGTTAAGAGACTTGATCTTATAAGATAAGAGACTTAACTTATTTGTTTTAATGTGAATGTTTGTGTGAAACCTCATTCGTGAGTAATGAGTACTTGATTTTTTTTAAAGGGATAATGTTTTACTAATTTCGGGAATCAGAATGTGTATCGACAGACCACTGCAGCGTTAATAAAAGGAAAATGTATTGAATAATGATGTGTTGTATTAAAACCAGTAGAAACCTCCATCTGCATAGAAGCTAAGATGAGACAAAATGATATTACATTTTCTAGATCATGGCTGCTGTAATAAGATCATTATAAACAAGAATAAACTACTCACGTATATGACATATGTTACTCAATTGTTCTAAAAAGGAATCAAGTGATTAAGTTTATGAACTATGAAACCATTTGAAAATGAGAAGCTTGAGTAATTGAAACTAGGCAAACTGGAACTTAGGAAAAGAATGTTGTTACTTGATTTTGAAAAGGAATATGGGTTGGTCATTCTAATACTACGGGTATCGGGTGACTTTTATAAAAGTAATGGATCTCTTTTAAAAGAACTTAACGTATGTAGTACTTTGGGGTTAAAACCCGACTTTGGCATAAAATGAAAGTACTTTGAGTTGTGTGAAACTTGCCTATGCTTGTTGTTGTGAAACTTGCCTATGCTTGTGATGATAGCCTTTGTTGTGCAAGTGTGGTATTTCAGATACCGTCTCTCGATAGAGTGGTCGACTTGTTGAGAACTTACTTGGACGTCTTTGGCGGTGATGGAGAATTCCACGTATGCTCCCGCTGATAGTGTTATTCCATGGACTAGCTCTCCATGAGGTTTATTCGTTCGCCTTGGTCCCTGGTGGTCGGCTCGTGCGCCTGCCTCGTGGTGATTCGGCCTGGTATCGGTAGTCACCGCACTTGCCCCTGTTCGATTATAGTGACGAAGTTTCGTGATACGCCTTAGTCCCAGTGGTCACCGTACTTGCCCGGTCGGTGCGTGGCCGGCCTTGGTATCCGATGTCGGCTCGCACTTGCCCCGTATCGGCCGTGTTTTGGTTGCATTGTATTATTGAGTACGGTCGGATCTCGTAGTTATACTTGTCTGTGCGGTTTTATAACACGTGGGACATGGTGTTCATGTATAATCCTTGGTATTGTTATATCATAAACTTACGGCAGTGAGGAAGAAATTCCACGGGCACGAGTGATAATTTGGAGGGCGTGAGTCCCTGTCTTGATGTAACTGGTTATATGTTATATACTGTAGTTTGGTCATCATACATGTCTCCTGCTTTATATAGACTATTATGATTTCATTTACGATGTTGTGATTTCGCATACTTAGTACTGTTATCTTGACCTCGCTTCGAGCTGCGTTCATGCCGCAGGTAAAAGGTACATCGGCTGTCGATCCCCGCTTTTAGGATCACCTTTCAGCGTATTGGAAAGCTCCGTTCCTTCGGAGGCTTATCTTTTGGTATGTTACCCTGAGTCTGTAGATGCTTATACATTCAGGGGTATGGCGGGGCCCTGTCCCGTCATAGTTGTTGTAAATCTTAGAGGTTGCCTTGTTGTGGCGGGGTTGTAAAAGGATTAAAGCATTGGGTTTTATGTATATACTGAAGGCAACTGTTTTGGTTGGCCTGTTTATTTATTATATCTCTTGTTTCATGATTCATGTTTTATTTTCCGCTGGTTTTCTCTGATGTTGTATCACTAGGGTGCCCGGGGTAAGGCACCAGTAACGGGCCCGGGTTCGGGGCGTTACATAAAGAGAATGGTTTACTGATTTTTAAAAGATAAGAGACTTGACTTGATATGGATGTTAGTGTGAAACCTCATTCGTGAGTAATGAGTACTTGGTTTTAAAAGGAATAATGTTTTACTGATTTGGAAATCAGAATAAGTATCGAACAAACCACTGCAGCGCTAATAAAGGAAAATGTAGTGACTAATGAAGTATTATTAAAACCAGTAGAAACCTCCATCTGCATAGAAACTAAGATGAGACAAAATGATATTACATTTTCTAGATCATGGCTGCTTAATAAGATTTATTATGAACAAGAATAACCTACTCGCCTATGGCATATGTTACTCAAGTGTCTTAAAAAGAGATTAAGACATTGGTGGATCGGGTATAGGTTATTGCACTTGCCACGTGTCAGCTTCGCGAGTCAGTATAGTGACGAGGTCTCGTGGTACGGCTTTGGCATCAGGTAGGACTGGTGTTCATGTATACTCCTTGGTGTCGTTATATCATAGACTGCCGGTGAGGAAGGGATTCCACGCACGCAGTGAAGATTTGGAGGGCGTGAGTCCCTGACTTGATATGACTGGTTATATGTTGTGTACTGTAGTTTGGTTATCATACATGTCTCCTGCTTTATATAGACTATTATGATTTCATTTACATTCTGATTTCGTACTTAGTACATATGCGCCCCCTTCGGAAGTGCGTCATGCCGCAGTAAGGTACATTTGTCGATCCCCGCTTTTAGGATCACCTTTCGTCTTGGGAAGCCGTTCCTTCGAGGCTTATCTTTGGTATGTTACCACCGAGTGCAGTAGGTTCTTGTGCATTGGGGTATGGCGGGGCCTGTCCGTCATAGTTGTTGTAAAAATCTTAGAAGTGCATGCCTTTATTGTGGCGGGGTTGTAAGGATTGTAACTGTTCAAATGTCTATGTATATATATATATATATGCTGAAAGGCAACCGTTTTGGGTTGGCCTATTTTCTTTTATCTTGATCCTTATCTATTTATATGTTTAAAGTTTTTATTTATTGGTTTTCTACGATGTTGTATCACTAGGGTGCGGGTAAGGCACGATCCTGCCCGGGTTGGGTCGTGACAAAAGTGGTATCGAGCGATTAGTCCTCGGAAAGTGTCTATAGACCGTGTCTAGTAAGTCTTGATTATCGGTGTGTTGTGCACCACATCTATAATCGTGAGGCTGCGGGACATTTAGGATTAGTTTCCATTCTTCTCATTACGAGATCGTGCCTTGTGTGATAAGTTGGACCCCTCCGACGTGCTTCGCCGTTTTACGATTATGCCTCGCCGGCAACCCGGCCCGGGCGAAGGCGCAGCGTGAGAGGAGCCGCGAGTAGAGCGTGGCGATCTACGAATACCACAAGACACGAGCCTCCATCCCGATGCGGAGCGGAGAGATGGGTTCTGAGAGATGGCGATTCGGCGGGATCGTGGCGCATACGAGATGATGGCGCCACGATAATTCGAGCACCGATGGTTCACCCTAGATCGGATAGTTGGAGGCTACGAGATTTTACGAGATGTAACCCGCCTTGAGTTTTATGGGTCGAGGCACGAGGATGATCGCAAGAGTTCATCCGGCGATTCTGACGGATCATGAGTGATCAAGGCATCGGAGACCGAGTCGGTGGTCCTAGGTTCGCATCGTTTGCGTGATACCGCGATCGTAGTTTGATTCGTGAGCTGTCCCGGGAGAGAATGCACTTCCGGTATATGGGACGAGTTCTCAAAGGCATTTCTTGCTCACTTCTTGCCTCGCGAGATGAGAGGCTCGCCGGCAGTTTTTGGTGTTGCGGCGCGAAGCGGGCGTGCGGTTCGGGAGTACAATGTGAGTTCGACTCATTGGCGAGACGTCCCGCGTTAGTAGCTATTATGGAGGATCGGGTGCACCGATATGTTCTGAGCTCGTGATTACCTAGCGAGTTGTTAGTGTAGCTCTTCACCGCATGGACATTGCCCGCATGCAGCTTATGCACTTGGATGTGAGCGGAGAAATTGTGAATGGCCAGAGATCGGAGAAGGGCGAGCAGCGGGTCCTTTGATGACTTTCGAGGCGGACCGCCTTCGCAGCGAGCGATTATGCGCCTCTGTCGACAAGTGGTCCCCACCGTCGTCGACGTTTAGAATATTCGTGAGCAGTCGTGGCTCCCGTGTTTGATTTTCAGGGGAGTAGGAGTGCTCGCCGGATGAGGCCACCCGTATCTCAGTGTGACCATTGTGGTAAAGCCCATAGGGGGGAATGTCGTACTGGTTTGGGAGATTGCTATACTTGCGGCCGACAGGGACATTTGACGAGGCTGTCAGGCTCGGGTAGCACGGTGGGATAGCACAGACTACTAGATCGGGCCATGGTTCTTCACCTTCCATAGCTAGGCAGGATGTTCATACACCGGCAGGCCACGGTAGAGGTCGCGGTGGAAGATTCCAGTTTTAGCGGTCCTTTGAACCGCCTATTTTCAGGTATATCCTTAACCCTCTAGAGTTTTGTATGTATTGATGTTGATGATGTGTTTAGTGTTATGTTCGGATAGCTTTGCGCTAAAATGTGATTTAGAAACCTGGTTAGTGAAAAAGGGTAAGTCCCTGGGTAGTGTGAAATGGAAGTGGTAGCTTTCATGACCTGTATAGGTAAGATTGTTCCGGATAGGGGAACAAGAGCGTAATGCGTTAAGTGGGTCGGGTTGGGGCCATGTTGAGGGCCAACCCGCGGCTGCTTCAGTGGGGTCAGCTCTGGGTGGTCCCGCCAGGTGGTAGGGTCACGAGGGTGCTAGGCCCAAGTTTAGATGACCATTGTATGAGTTCGTGGATATGTTCGACCAGAAGCGGATCGTGAAGGCCGGGAATGGCCTTAAGGGAGATTGAGGCTAGTAAGATGACCAAGTTTGGAGGTGGTGACTCCAAAGTTTTGGAAACTGAAGCAGTGACTGAAGTGTGGTACGTACTGGAAGAGTTCAAGTGTTCAAGAAGGGTACGACGAGTAAGGAAGGAAGAGAACGTGTGTTATTTCGTGGCCAGGCGTGGCGTTGACAACTTGCTGGAGGAACTTTATCGTTATCCGTCTTGAGAAGGAACATTCGGGACGAATGTTTCTAAGGAGGGGAGAATGTTATACCCCGTATTTCCAGAGTATGTACGTAAGGGCGTACGTATAATAATTTGAGCCTTAAAGTTAGGCTAGGTTCGAATTTGTGCACAAGTGCCGAAAAGAGTCGTTTTTCGACGAAACGTTTTACTAAACTTGCGAAGGGAAAATTCCGGCTATGTCATTTATAATTTTTGCGGATTTTTCCGAGAGACGAAACATTTTGGACCAACGGGAGGCAAGTGTCACCTCACATTGGAAGGAAGCGGCGCATTGTTATACCGTAGTTCCGTGGTATGTATGCGAGGACGCACGCATGCGAGAATCGGCACGAAAGATTGGAAAGGAGGAAAGAGGTGATTTTTCCACGGAAAAGTTTCCGGTTTTTGTAAAGGAAAAAGGTTCGTTAATGGGAATTGGATTCCCAGATTTGGTATTCGGACTTCCTGGAATATTAGAGAATTATGGAATTTTATTTTCGGAAATGGTCACGTGGGGCCCACGGGTGAAATTTACGGTTTTGTGGGGCCCACTTTGTTTTCGAGATTTTGGCCATTGTGGATATTTTCGGAAGATGTTTTATTTTGGGCCATTAGGAGGGTGACACGTGTCACCCCCCCCTAGGTGGCTTGGCCGAATGACATTTGGGCACAAGTGCCGATTAGAGTCGTTTTTAGACGAAAAGTTTTAAATAAAATGCGAGGGGAAAAATACGGCGATGTCTTTTGTTATTTTTTCGGATTTTTACGAGAGATGAAATGTTTTGGACCAACGAGAGGGCGACACTTGTCACCCTCAAGTTGGTGGAGTTGGACGGCCACCCTTGGACGTTTGAAGGGTCAAGTTGGTGAGATATTTTGTGAGGGATTTGTGGAGTAGGGACTAGGGGGCACTTGGGCACATCTTGGCCCTACACTTGCATAGCACTTGGCTAGATCTTGGCCCTTGGTTGGCCTTTGCTTACCCTATAAATACCCCCCTCCCTTTGAAGACTTCTTCATCCCTCAAATCTCTAAGTCTTGAGAACCCCTCTCCTCCCTCTTGTTGACTCTCGTCCAAGAGCCTCCCCTCCCCCTTTCATGTGGCCTTGTGGCCGAGAGCACCCTCTCCCCTTCCTAGTAGGCCCTTCGGCCGAGAGCACCCCCCCCTACCTTGGGGTGTTCTCGTGGGGTACCCCCCCCCTTGGTTGTGAAATACTCTCAAAAGTATTGTTATAATGCCCAAATACCTTAGCCTTATACCTTGTAGTATTCTAAGGTTATATCTATACGAAAAGCCCAGAAATACTATCATACTTCCCGTCAGTCACAAAACCGAAACCCTAAGGAAAATCTCCATGGTTAGTTGGAGTGCTTTGTAGAAGTTGGTTAGAACTTCTAAGGGTTGTTTGGAGCGGGACGGAGCACCCGGTGTAGGAGCGAAACATTGCTAAGGATCGACTTTAAACTCGGATAATTATGGGCTTATCGAGGTAATTATCTTGTCCCCCTATTGTAATTGGATATTACATGTTGTTAGAATATATAGTTGAAGTATACTATATATAGAACTGAACGTAGTTGTTGGCAATGTCTTTTGACTTAAGCCTGAAGAATAAGGAACTGAACTGAACTGTAATTACATAGGACTGTATTACAGTAGACTTGTGTAGTATTACGGTATAGTAGAATTGTACCCGTTCGGGTTAGATGTATAACCCCCCCCTGGTTGGCTTGGTAGCCGGCCTCGATAGAGGAGGAGATTTACGCTGTGGCGGGGGGGGGAGGTGCTGCCGAATTTTCTGTAGAATGTTCTACGATGTTAATAAGCGCCTTGTGGCCTTATAGGTTGAAGTGCTACGTGTGGAATGATCCACTTGGCTTAAGGAGTAGCCGACTGTTTGGAGCGTTTTGCTATTAGTCGATACTCGTCGCGAGGTATGTGAACCTCTTCCTATCTCTCCTAGCATGATATGTGTGAACTATGTAGTACGGTAGACGTACATGTGTTTGATTGTTGTAAAACATAAAGTGTTATAACGGCTTTATGGGAAGTTGGTTATAACAGCTTTATGTAGGTAAGGAAATGGGTTGTGGTTTTCGAAAGGTAACTGATTTGATTATAACTGACTTGTTATGTGTTAATGAAGAACTTGAAGTATTTCAAAAGGTTTATAAATCATTTTGAAAGAATATGTGTAGTAATGTATTTTTGAAAACTTAAGAGTTATACTAGCTTTATGGGAAGTTAGGTATAACGGCTTAAGAATGTTTTACTGATTTTGGAAATCAGGATGTGTATCGACAAACCACTGCAGCGTTAACAAAAGGAAATGTTTTGAATAATTAAGTATGATTAAAACCAGTAGAAACTTCCATCTGCATAGAAGCTAAGATAAGACAAAATGATATTTCCTAGATCATGGCTGTTGTAATAAGATTGTTATAAATAAGAATAACCTACTTACATGTAAGGCTTATGTTTCTCAATTGGTTAATAAAAAGGATTATATTCTTGAATGAATAAGACTATGAACTACGAAACCTTTTTAAAAATAAGAAACTGGAACATTTGAAATTAGGCAAACTCGAACGTTTGGAAAATAATGTTGTTACTTGATTTTACAAAGGTAAGTGTTTTGGTTTACTTAAAAAGACAGTCACTCTATTTTATACTACGGGTATTGTGTGACTTATGTGATAGGAACGGATCTTTTAAAGATTTAATGTATGAAGTACGTTGGGGTTAGATACTCGAACTTGTTAGTAGAAAGTACCTTGTGTGAACAACTTGATTGTATTGGTTTGTGATAGCCTTGTAATACTTTCTTGTTGATTTGATAAGTAAACATGTTAGGATGCTACTTGTGTTAGTATCTTGTGATTGTTATGTAAGGGGGTCATTCTTGCTGTGCTTACATTGTTAAAAGGTAAGTCCATTGTACTGTTATTATATCACCTACCCCCTTGACTGTGTATACCGAGGGCTTGCCACCCTTGATGCGGGTCTATACGGCCTATGCGGTCCTTGAGACTATGCGGAGCCGCGGTATGCTCCAGGATTGACTGATCATTCCGGGTGTTTAGCCTGATGCGGGGGATTCCCTATGCGGTCTCTGAGGGACTATGCGGTCCTTGAGGGGCTATGCGGGCTGCGGAAGTCCAGGACGGATACCGAGGGTTAGGCTGCCTTCGATGCGGGGTATACCTCAGGTGGTCTAGGACCAGGATTCGAGGAATACCTTATGCGGGTCTGTGTGTGACCTATGCGGAGCTGCGAGAGTTCCAGGAATAGACGCGCACATTGATACTGCGGGCCAGTGGCCAGCTTCGATCCTGTGGTGCGGTCTAGAGAGACCTCGTGATACAGTTTGTGGCATTTGTGGTACTGGGGGTCTTAGTAGTCGGCTATGCCTTCGTACTTACCCCGTACGGTCTTATTGTGATGACTTTGAGGGCGTGAGTCCCTGACTTGACATGACTGCTTAGTTGTTGTGAACTGTAGTTTGGTTATCATACATGTCTCCTGCTTTATATAGACTACTATGATTTCATTCTGATACTTTACGCCACATACTTGGTACATGTTGTACTGACCTCCTTCGGGGGGCTGCGTTCATGCCGCAGGAAAAGGTACACCAGTCGATGATCCTCGCTCTTAGGGTCACAGTTCAGCATTTGGGAAAGCTCCGTTTCTCCGGAAGCTTGTCGGTGGTATAGTCCCCTGTCGTTGTAGGTATTTACATTCAGGGGTATGGCGGGGCCCTGTCCCGTCATAGTTGTTGCAAATCTTAGAGGTCTGTAGTACTGTTGTGGGCAGGGTTTGTAAAAAGGATTAAACTGTTCTCTTTAAAAGATTGTTTATATATGCCGAAAGGCAAGTTTTCACAGATTATTGTTTTATACTTCTGTTGTCTCATGTTATGTTTTTATGTTCCGCTGATTACTCTGATGTTGTATCACTAAGGTGCCCGGGGTAAGGCACCAGTCACGGGCCCGGGTTTCGGGGCGTGACAGAGTGGTATCAGAGCAGTTAATCCTCGGAAAGTGTCTACAGGCCGTATCCAGTAGAGTCTTGATTATCGGTGTGTTGTGCACCACGCCAATAATCAGGAGGCTATAGGATATTTAGGATGGTTTCTATTCTTCTCACTCGAGATCGTGCCTTGGCGGTGTTGAAAGTTGGACCTCCGGCGAAATTCTTTCCTTATCGTTATGCCTCCGCGTATGGCAACCCGCCCGGGAGGGCAAGGCGCCGAGGAGCCGCGAGTTGAGTTCGAGGGTTGCGTGGGCACAGCCCACTACCACCGGGCGGTGTTTTGTTCGGGAGTTATGCTACGTCACTAGCCCCACAGAGTTTAGCACGGCGGCAGCCTCCTAACGGCCATGATATTTGAACCTTCGCCCACGATTGGGAGCAGAGAATATAGATTGCGCAGAGACGACCACATTAGCTATGGATGTGGCTACCAGAGAATATACCGATGTCTGCGAGTCTTGATGACTATCTAAAGAGAGGGTTGTACAAGAGTAATTCTTGACTAGGCGTGAGCATGGCCTATGAACGGGCTTATACGCAGCGCCGAGAAAGCGTATAGATCGACGGGTTAACGGCGACATCGAAGGGGGCGAGCGCTAGGTCCTTTGGTAACCGAGGCAAGTCGCCTCGCGGCAGATTAGATTATGCACATCCGCCAGTGCAAAGAGGTCCCCACGGATTGATGCTCGGGGTATGCAGGAGTTGGTCAGGACTCCAGGGTTTTCGATTCATCAGGCGATGACGTCATCCCGGGAATGTCGTTTTTAGATTGATACTTGTTGTACTGTGGCGTCGGGGCCATATGTCGAATAGGTGACCTAGTAGAAG
Organism: Przewalskia tangutica; assembly: GCA_029844215.1. Classification (NCBI taxonomy): domain Eukaryota; kingdom Viridiplantae; phylum Streptophyta; class Magnoliopsida; order Solanales; family Solanaceae; genus Przewalskia; species Przewalskia tangutica. The sequence goes on from CM056720.1 coordinate 112,690,432, forward strand.
GATTTTGTCTTGATCAGGTGGGTAGTTCGTCACCTTCCTTAACTGCGCCTGCGGGCAGGTTCGATTAGAACGACATAGGGGAGTGAAGCAGTAGATGCAGGCATATCCTAAACCCTCTAGAATTTTGTTTATGTGATAAGGTGAGTATACCTTAAGTGCTATGTTCTGGTAGCAGTATGTTAGTTGTGATTAGAAATCATGGTTGTTTAACCGAGTAAGATGTTGGGGGATAGAGAAAGTGTGAGCCTTAGAGTTTTACGCGTAGAGACCTTAGAGGTAAGGCCATCTCGAGTAAGAGACGTATGTTGATGTTTGACCCTTATAGGAGTGCATTGTGCACGTGAGCTATGTTTTTGGGATAAGTCCCTGAGTAGCGTAAAATGAGAGAGGGTAGTTGAGCTCAGAAGACCGCTAGGTTTTCGTAACGTGATTAGTGAGAGTTTTCCTCCGGGAAGCTAGTGTGTTGCGCGTTGCCGGGTCGGGTTGAGGCCACGTTGCGGGTCAACCCGCGGCCTGTATGGTGGTGGGGTCAGTTTGTGGTGGTCCCGCCTTGTGATAGGGTCATGAGGGTGTTAGGCCCAAATTTAGTTAACCAGCGTACGAGTTCGTGGATGCGTTCGACCAGTGGTCGGGCCGATGGGGGGTAGCTGTGAGGATCGTTGTCTCCGGTTGGGGGAGTGTTTAAGCTACCATTTCAGTGATCGGATGTCGTCTTATGAAGCCTTGTAGGGGAAGAAATGCAAGTTGCCGGTCGATTGGTTCGATGTTGGCAAGGCTCAGGTAGTTGGTTCAGGTTTGTTCCAGCAGACGGTGGTTAGGGTGTGACGAGTTTTGAGAGCAGAGGAACTTAGCCCGAGTTACATTGGGCCTTTTGAGTTCATGTGAAGAATAGGCGGGTTGCCTATAGGTTAGCATTTGCCGTCCGACTTAGAGGCAAGACGTCGTCCTTCCGTATTGTTATGTTCGGGAAGTATCGAAGATCCATCCGAGTGTTCCCATAATAATGACCACGTTAGAGATAGTAACCCGAGTTTTGAATCAAGCGATCGTAAATGTGGTAAGAGTTCGAGTGTGCGACAGCTTCAGTGATCGCATGCAGTCCGGTACCATTTGTTGGGTCGCCTGAGAAGGTTAATGCCTCAGGCAAAGTGACAAAAGTGGTATCATTTTGGTGATGTTAGAGGTGTTTCCCCGTGGACTTGAGGTAAGCATTTTTTTGCGCAGATTGTTTCGGGGCCGGTATGGCGAGATTGTTCGTAAGTATAGTAGTGAAGACTACATCGGCGCACGGTTGTTTTGAGACTTAGAAGGAACATTCGGGACGAATGTTTCTAAGGAGGGGAGAATGTTATACCCCGTAGTTCCAGGGTATGTATGCGAGGACGTACGTACGAGAATACGACAGAAAGATTGGAAAGGAGGAAAGAGGTGATTTTTCCACGGAAAAGTTTCCGGTTTTTGTAAAGGAAAAAGGTTCGTTAATGGGAATTGGATTCCCAGTTGTGGTATTCGGACTTCGGGGGATATTAGCGAATTATGGACTTTTATTTTGGAAATGGTCACGTGGGGCCACTGTGAAATTCTACGGTTTTGTGGGGCCCACTTTGTTTTCGAGATTTTGGCCATTGTGGATATTTTCGGAAGATGTTTTATTTTGGGCCATTAGGAGGGTGACACGTGTCACCCCCCCCTAGGTGGCTTGGCCGAATGACATTTGGGCACAAGTGCCGATTAGAGTCGTTTTTCGACGAAACGTTTTACATAACTTGCGAGGGGAAAATTCCGGCTATGTCTTTTCTTATTTTTGCGGATTTTTCCGAGAGATGAAATGTTTTGGACCAACGAGAGGGCGACACTTGTCACCCTCAAGTTGGTGGAGTTGGACGGCCACCCTTGGACGTTTGAAGGGTCAAGTGGGTGAGATATTTTGTGAGGGATTTGTGGAGTAGGGACTAGGGGGAACTTGGGCACATCTTGGCCCTACACTTGCATAGCACTTGGCTAGATCTTGGCCCTTGGTTGGCCTTTGCTTACCCTATAAATACCCCCCTCCCTTTGAAGACTTCTTCATCCCTCAAATCTCTAAGTCTTGAGAACCCCTCTCCTCCCTCTTGTTGACTCTCGTCCAAGAGCCTCCCTCCCCTTTCATGGCCTTGTGGCCGAGAGCACCCTCTCCTTCCTAGTAGGCCCTTCTACGAGAGCACCCCCTACCTTGGGGTGTTCTCAGGGTACCCCATGGTTGTGAAAGACTCTCAACAGTATTGTTAGAATGCCCACAAACCTTAGCCTTATACCTTGTAGTATTCTAAGGTTATATCTATCTGAAAAGCCCGTAAATACTATCATACTTCCCGTCACCACAAAACCGAAACCCTAAGGAAAATCTCCATGGTTAGTTGGAGTGCTTTGTAGAAGTTGGTTAGAACTTCTAAGGTTGTTCGGAGCGACTGAGCACCTGTAGGAGCGAAACATTGCTAAGGATCGACTTTAAACTCGGATAATTATGGGCTTATCGAGGTAATTATCTTGTCCCCCTATTGTAATGGGATATTACATGTTGGTAGAATATATAGTTGAAGTATACTATATAGAATCAACGTAGTTGTTGGCAATGTCTTTTGACTTAAGCCAGAAGAATAAGGAATCGAATCAATCTGTAATTACATGGGGTGTATTACATTAGACTTCTGAAGTATTACGGTATACTAGAATTCTACCCGTTCGTTAGATGTATAACCCCGTTGGCTTGGTCGCCGGCCTCGATAGCGGAGGAGATTTACGCTGTGGCGGGGGGGGGAGGTGCTGCCGAATTTTCTGTAGAATGTTCTACGACGTTAATAAGCGCCTTGTGGCCTTATAGGTTGGGATGCTACGTGTGGAATGATCCACTTGGCTTAAGGAGTAGCCGACTGTTGGAGCGTTTTGCTATTAGTCGATACTCGTCGCGAGGTATGTGAACCTCTTCCTATCTCTCCTAGCATGATATGTGTGAACTATGTAGTACGGTAGACGTACATGTGTTTGATTGTTGTAAAACATAAAGTGTTATAACGGCTTTATGGGAAGTTGGTTATAACAGCTTTATGTAGGTAAGAAAATGGGTTGTGGTTTTGAAGGTAATCGATTTGATTATAATCGACTTGTTATGTGTTAATGAAGAACTTGAAGTATTTCAAAAGGTTTATAAATCATTTTGAAAGAATATGTGTAGTAATGTATTTTTGAAAACTTAAGAGTTATACTAGCTTTATGGGAAGTTAGGTATAACGGCTTAAGAATGTTTTACTGATTTTGGAAATCAGGATGTGTATCGACAAACCACTGCAGCGTTAACAAAAGGAAGTGTTTTGAATAATTAAGTATGATTAAAACCAGTAGAAACTTCCATCTGCATAGAAGCTAAGATAAGACAAAATGATATTTCCTAGATCATGGCTGCTGTAATAAGATTGTTATAAATAAGAATAACCTACTTACATGTAAGGCTTATGTTTCTCAATTGGTTAATAAAAAGGATTATATTCTTGAATGAATAAGACTATGAACTACTGAAACCTTTTTAAAATAAGAAATGGAACATTTGAAATTAGGCAAACTCGAGCGTTTGGAAAATAATGTTGTTACTTGATTTTACAAAGGTAAGTGTTTTGGTTTACTTAAAAAGACGATCCTCTATTTTATACTACGGGTATTGTGTGACTTATGTGATAGAACGGATCTTTTAAAGATTTAATGTATGAAATCGTTGGGGTTAGATACTCGAACTTGTTAGTAGAAAGTACCTTGTGTGAACAACTTGATTGTATTGGTTTGTGATAGCCTTGTAATACTTTCTTGTTGATTTGATAAGTAAACATGTTAGGATGCTACTTGTGTTAGTATCTTGTGATTGTTATGTAAGGTTGTCATTCTAGCTGTGCTTAAATTGTTAAAAGTTAAGTCCATTATCCGTTATTATATCACCTACCCTCGATCGTATACCGAGGGCTTGCCACCCTTGATGCGGTCTATACGGCTATGCGGTCCTTGAGACTATCGCGAGCCGGTATGCTCGTGATTGACTGATCATTCCGGGTGTTTAGCCTGATGCGGGGGATTCCCTATGCGGTCTCTGAGGGACTATGCGGTCCTTGAGGGGCTATGCGGGCTGCGGAAGTCCAGGACGGATACCGAGGGTTAGGCTGCCTTCGATGCGGGGTATACCTCAGGTGGTCTAGGACCAGGATTCGAGGAATACCTTATGCGGGTCTGTGTGTGACCTATGCGGAGCTGCGAGAGTTCCAGGAATAGACGCGCGGTGATCTGCGGGCGATGGCGGCCGATCCTGTGGTGCGGTCTAGAGAGACCTCGTGATACAGTTTGTGGCATTTGTGGTACTGGGGGTCTTAGTAGTCGGCTATGCCTTCGTACTTACCCCGTACGGTCTTATTGTGATGACTTTGAGGGCGTGAGTCCCTGACTTGACATGACTGCTTAGTTGTTGTGAACTGTAGTTTGGTTATCATACATGTCTCCTGCTTTATATAGACTACTATGATTTGATTCTGATATTACTTCTGATTTCACATACTGTACATGTTGTCTTGACCTCGCCGGCTGCGTTCATGCCGCAGAAAAGGTACACGATCGATGATCCTCGCTCTTAGGAGTCCGCGATTCGACGTTGGGAAAGCTCCGTTTCTCGGAAGCTTATCGGTGGTATAGTCCTGTCGTTGTAGGTATTTACATTCGGGGTATGGCGGGCCCTGTCGTCATAGTTATTGCAAATCTTAGAAGTCTGTAATCTTGTTGTGGCGGGAGTTTGTAAAAAGGATTAAAGCTATTCTCTTTAAAAGATTGTTTATATATCGAAAGGCAAGTTTTCCTGATTATTGTTTTATATACATTTGTCTCATGTTATGTTTTTATGTTCCGCTGATTACTCTGATGTTGTATCACTAAGGTGCCCGGGGTAAGGCACCAGTCACGGGCCCGGGTTTCGGGGCGTGACAGGCATAGTGGACGAAAAGGTGGCATTGTAGTTGGTAGGATATTTTGTGCAAGTTGGTGTGGTAGATGGATAAGGTGCACATGGCTTAATCCTAGCCCTACACTTGCCTAACACTTGGAAGGATCTTGGCCATTGGTTGGCCTTTCCTTGACCTATAAATACCCCCCTAAGTGATGAACGTTCTTCATCCAAAAATCATTTTCCAAGTCTTGAAATCCCTTCCCCTTTTGTAGTTAAGTTCGTCAAGCCCCTCCCCTCGAGTGAAGCCTTGGCGAGGCCTCCCCTCCCCTTTGTAGTGTCTAGTAGGGTACCCCCAGCCTAAATTGTTTTCGTATAATACCCCCTTTGTGGTGTAGAAATACTCTCAAGTATTGTTATTATGCCCAAATACTTTAGCCCATATACCTTGTAGTACTTTCCAAAGTTACCTCTATCACGTAGAGCCGGAAATACTATTATACTTTCCTCGATCCAAAAACGAAACCCTAAGGAAAACCTTCATAGTCGGTTGAAGTGTTAAGTAGAAGTTCGTAGAACTTCTAAGGGTTGTTTGGAGCGGGTTGGGAGCGCGGAGTAGGAGCTAAACCTTGCTCGGGATCGACATTAAACTTGGATAATTTTGGGCTTATCGAGGTAAACACTCTTGACCTTCATTGTAAATTGGAAATTACATGTGGTAGGAATATATAGTTGAAGTATACTATATATAGAATTGAACATAATTGTGCGGTAATGTCTTTTGACTTAAGCCTGAATAATACTTACTGCAATGTCTTGCGACTTAAGCTGAATTTAAAGAAGAAGAGCGATCAGAATTACATAGATCAGACATGAGACTTGTGTAGCATTCTTTGTGTAGTAGAATTGTACACGTCAGGTTAGGCGTGCAAACCCCACGTTGGCTTGGTAGCCGGCCTCGTTAGAGAGGAGATTTACGCTGTTTGCGGGGAGGTCTTTGCCGAATTTTCTGTAGAATGTACTACATTGAGATCTAGATGTTAATAGGCGCCTTGTGGCCTCTATAGGTTGAAGTACTACGTGTGGCGTGAGCTGCTTGGCTTAAGGTGTAGCCAACGGTTTGAGGTACTTGGAGCGTTTTGCTATTAGTCGATAATCGTCGCGAGGTATGTGAACCTCTTCCTATTTTTTCTAGCATGATATGTGTATAACTATGTAGTACGGTAGACGTACATGTGTTAAATGTATTTGATTGGTTTAAAACATAAAGTGTTATAACGGCTTTATGGGAAGTTGGTTATAACAGCTTTATGTAAGTAAGAAATGCTTTGTGGCTTTTAAAAGATAACTGATTTGACTTATAACTGACTTGATGTGTGATAATAAAGAACTTGAAGTATTTCATTAAGAAACCCTTTTTGAAAGAAGAGTAATACTTGGTTTTGAAAACATAAGAGTAATACTAGCTTTATGGGAAGTTAGGTATAACATCTTAAGAGAGATAAAGAGAATGGTTTACTGATTTTTAAAAGATAAGAGACTTGACTTGATATGGATGTTAGTGTGAAACCTCATTCGTGAGTAATGAGTACTTGGTTTTAAAAGGAATAATGTTTTACTGATTTGGAAATCAGAATAAGTATCGAACAAACCACTGCAGCGCTAATAAAGGAAAATGTAGTGACTAATGAAGTATTATTAAAACCAGTAGAAACCTCCATCTGCATAGAAACTAAGATGAGACAAAATGATATTACATTTTCTAGATCATGGCTGCTTAATAAGATTTATTATGAACAAGAATAACCTACTCGCCTATGGCATATGTTACTCAAGTGTCTTAAAAAGAGATTAAGACATTGAACTATGAAAATTTTCTAAAAAGAGACTTGCGTAATTGAAATTAGGCAAACTGGAACTTTAGGGAAAAGAAAGGCATTGTGTTGTCTTAAAATGGTTTAAAACATAAAGTGTTATAACAGCTTTATGGGAAGTTGGTTATAACGACTTTATGAAAACAAAAGGAGGGTTTTATCATTGGTTTTAATGTGGTAACTTGACTTTAAAAAGAGAAGTGTTTTGGTCTAAAAAGAAGGCATGGTATTGCCTTAATTGGTTTTAAAAAGGAAAGTATGGAAGTTGTTTTGGTTTACTTAAAAGATGTAAGTCACTCTATTTTATACTACGGGTATCGGGTGACTTTTATAAAAGGAATGAATCTCTTTAAAAGGAATTTAACGTACGTAGTACCTTAGGGTTAAAAACCCGGACTTTGACATAAAATGAAAGTACTTAGAGTTATGTATTACTTGCCTATGCTTGTTGTTGTGTAACTTGCCTATGCTTGTTGTTGTGTAACTTGCCTATGCTTGTTGTTGTGTAACTTGCCTATGCTTGTTGTTGTGTAACTTGCCTATGCCTATTGAGATAGTCTTTGTTGTGCAAGAATTGTGTTTCTATTCTACCGCGTCTCGATGGAGTAGGTTGACTTGTTGAGAACTTACTTGGGCGTCTACAGCGATGGGGAGATTCCACGGGTATGCTTCCATTAGCATTGTTACATGGGCATGTCTACACCTGTTATACCCCGTATTTCCAGAGTATATACGTAAGGACGTACGTACGAGAATACGACTTTAAAATTGGAAAGGAAGAAAGATGTGATTTTTCGACGGAAAAGTTTCCGGATTTTGTGAAGGAAAAAGGTTCGTTAATGGGAATTGGATTCCCAGATTTGGTATTCGGACTTCTTGGAATATTAGAGAATTTTGGAATTTTATTTTCGGAAATAGTCACGTGGGGCCACGGAGAAATTCTGATTTTGTGGGCCCGCTTTGTTTTTGAGATTTTGGCCATTATGGATATTTTAGGAAGATGAAATATTTTGGGCCAGTAGGAGGCGACACGTGTCACCCTAGGTGGCTCTTGGTGAAATCCTTGGACAGTGGCGAAGACAAGTGGCCTTGTCTTGCAAGATATTTAGCTTGGACAAGTGGCTTGTGGGGCCCACACACTTGTCCCCAATCTCAACCACACACTTGCCTTCATCCTAACCCTTGGTGGTCTAATATACACCCATAGTTGATGAAAACTCCCACTTAACCATTTCAAGACTTGACAAAATACTCTCTCCTTGAACATTGCTCGGCCAAGACCTTGTTCTTGAGCAAAGATTTGTCCAACAATTCTTAAAACTCTTAAGTGTTCTTCCCAAAGTGTTAGGAAGATTGTGTACCAAGTGTTGGAGAAGATTTCACACCACAACCTATTCTCGACGCCTCGTAGAAAGTTCCAAGTTTGGAACCCTAAGTGTTCTTCACTTTTTGGAGTTGAATCTTGAAGAGGAGTTGGTTAGGAGCTTCTATGGGTTGCTTGTAGCGGATTGGAACGTAAAGATTTGGAGCTAAGACTTGCTTGGGCGATATTAAGTTCTTGGATAGATTTTGGGCTATTTGAGGTAGTAAATCTTAACCTCATTGTGATTTGGTAATTTTTACATATATTATAAGTATATATGGATTATATAATATATGGAGTAAAGTTTGGAAAGAATGGATCTTGTTAACTTGTTAAAGAAAGGATTGGTCGTTTGCCGTTAAAATGGTAAAAACATATCCAACGTATCCAACGTATCTTACTTGTGAAGAAGTAATTAACAAAGTAACTATAACTTATATTAAGAATGGAAATATAAGTTGGATGACTAATGAGTAAGTTGGATAAGTAAAATGGACAAAGTTGGCCAAGGACCCCAACTTAAGGATCAGATTTACTTTGGGCGGTATTTACTTTGTATTTACATTGACCGTATTTACATTTCATTAAGGAGAAGATTTTTCAATCGCGTTAGTTTGGCGTGTGATCCACTTTTTAATTATTGTATTGTTATGAAGGCGTGATAGTAAACCAGCGTTACGGTTGGCGCGTAATCCTTCTTTTACTTATTGTTGTTATGAAGGCGTGATAGTAAACCGCGTTACCGTTTGGGCGTGTAATCCCCTTCTTTATGTTGTTTAATTTTTGCGCCTTATATATGGTATATATATTACGGTTATTCGAGCCTTGGAGAAAGATGGAAAAGTGAGTAAAAGCGGGGGAGGTGCTGCCGAATTTTCTGTAGAATATGGAACCGTGCGGTTAGAAGTTAATAGACGTTTGTGGCCTTATAGGTGGAAGTACTACGAGTAGCGTATTCTACTTGAAGAGTGGAAAAGGCTAGCGGGTTCTGATCTTGTGGAGCGTTTTGCTTATTGTCGATAATCGTCGCGAGGTATGTGAACCTCTTCCTATCCTTCTAGCATGATGCTTTGTAAACTATGTAGTACGGTAGACGTACATGTGCTAAATGAGTTGGTTGGTTTAAAATATAGGGTGTTATAATAGCTTTATGGGAAGTTAGTTATAACGACTCTATGTAGGTAAAAGATTGGTTTATTGATTGTAGAAGTTAAGAGACTTGATCTTGAAAGATAAGAGACTTAACTTGTTTTACTTGGTAATTAACATTTTGTTGAAAGTGTTGTGAAACCTCATTCATGATAATGAGTACTTGGTTTTAAAAGAATAATGTTTTATTGATTTCGGAAATGAGAATAAGTGTCGAACAAACCACAAAGTAGCTAATAAAGGAAAGTGTATTGACAAATAACAAATTGTTATTAAAACGGTAGAAACCTCCATCTGCATAGAAGCTAAGATAAGACAAAATTGTATTACATTTCCTAGATCATGGCCGTAATAAGATTGTTGTAAACAAGAATAAACGGCTCACGTCTGAGACATATGTTACTCAATTGTTTTAAAAGAGATTAAGACTATGAGTTATGAAACCTTTCTAAAATGAGAAACTTGAGCATTTGAAATTAGGCAAACTTGAACGTTTGGAAAATAATGTTGTTACTTGATTTTACAAAGGGAAGTATTTTGTTTACTTAAAAAGATAGTCACTCTATTTTATGCTACGTATTATGTGACTTTTGTGAAAGAAACGGATCCTTTAAAAGAGTTAATGTCGTAGTACTTTAGGGTTAAAACCGCACTTTGATACGAAATGGAAGTACCTTGAGTTGTGTGTAACTTGCCTATGCTTGTTGTTGTGTAACTCGCCTATGCTTGTTGTGATAGCCTTTGTTGTGCAAGTGTTGATATCAGTGACTTTGGGAAGGAGTGGATCTTTTTATAAAAGTCTAGAAGTATGGTATTTGCTTGAGCTTGTTTGTGATAGCCTGGTTGTGCGGTATATTGTAGTTGGTGTCACATGGACATGTCTACCGATCTGCACTCGGGCATGTGGCCACGCAGCGAGGTTGATTACTGATATATTGTTATTGTGGTTACATGGACATGTCTACACCGTCGCGAGTCCGGGCGTGTGTGGCGTGCGGCGGGTTGATCACCCAGATTATTATTGTTGTTAATGTCACATGGAAGTGTCTGCCGTCACGATGTCCGGGGCATGTGGCCGTGGGGCATTGTCATTATTGTTGCATCATGGACATGCCTACCGTCACGAATTCCGGGCATCGCCATGATGCGAACATGATTGATGTTGTAGGCGTGAGACCCATAGTTATATTTGAGTGATGACTGAGGCGTGAGTCCGATCGACATGACCGCTTTTATGTAGTGAATCAGAGTTTGGTTATCATACGTGTCTCTGCTTTATTTAGACTAGTATGATTTCATTTCTGATATTTTACACTTCACATACTTGGTACTGTTATGCCTTGACCTCCTTGAAGTGCGTTCATCTGCGCAGTAGGAGTACATCGGTAGTGGATCTCGCTCATAGGATCACAATTCGTATTGGGAAGCTCCGTTTCTCGGAGGCTTATTCTTTGGTATGTGTTCCTGAGTTGTAGGTTTCTTGTACATTCGAAGTATGGCGGGGCCACTGTCCGTCATGGTTGTTGTAAATCTTAAGTGCATGTAATCTTGTTGTAGAGCGGGGTTGTAAAAGGATTAAAGCTGTTCGGGTTTTATGTATATAACGAGGCAACTTATTTTTAGTTGCTTTGTTTATGATCATATATCTTGTTTCATGTTTATGTTTTATTTTCCTTGGTTTTCTCGATGTTGTATCCTTTAGGGTGCGAGGTAAGGCACGATCCGCGGGCAGGATCGGGTGCGACAAAAGTAGTATCGAGCGATTAATCCTCGGAAAGTGTCTACGAAGCCAAGTAATCTAGTAAAGTCTTGATTGCTCGATGTGTTGTGCGCCCGTCTCTGTCGAGGAAGTTGCGAGGACATTTAGAAGATTAGTTTCCATTCTTACCGTTACGAGATCGTGCCTTAGAAACGTGTTGTAAGTTGGACCCCTACGGCGTATCTCGTTTTACGATTATGCCTCACGCGCCAAGGCAACTACTGCACAGCCGGAGCAATAGGGAAGGCTGCTGATGGGAGAAGGCGAAAGGCGGCGAGCATTCGTCGAGTACACGAGGCGAGTGGCGGTCTCTGAGAACCACAAATATACACGGAGTTTAGCCTCAGGTCGCTTTGCACAGTAGGCGAGAAGGTGTTCCCAAGTACAAAGAGATGGCCCGATTCTTGGCGAGTCGTGGCGAATATGAGATAAATTTGGATCACGATTCCAGTCGATGGCACGTAGAATTGCACCCGGCGAGCCGATTTGAGGCTCGAGACTTTCTTGGTGTAGCAACGCCCGAGTTATGTGGTGAGGCACGAGGATGATCCGGCGGGAGTTCATCAAGCGATTCTGACGGATCGTGAGGTGATCGAGAGCCGGAGAACCGAGTCGGTGGTCTTAGGATTCGCTAAAATTTCGACTCACGTGATCTGCCTTACTTGATCGGGTTTGATTCCGTGGGAGTTGTCGAGGAGCATGCGTCTTCCGGCTTTCAGCGGTATGGGACTGAAAGTTCTCAGGAGAGGCATTCCTCGCTCGAGCTTCTTGCGCCTCCGCCCGGATAGAGGAGAGGGCAGTAAACAGTTTATGATGCTTAGGCAGAGAGCGTGCGATTTGAGGAGTACAACGTGAGTTTGACTTCGTTAGCTCGGTATGTCCCAGCTTTAGTGGCAACCCGTGGAGGATAGAGTGCACCGGCTACGTCAGTCGGGCTTTCAAGATGATTGCCAGCCGAGGCTTGTTCGGGTGTAGCTCTTGTTAGGCGGAGCATGGACGTTGCGCGCATGCGAGCTCGTGCGCCTAGGATGTGTGAGGCTTACCCGGAGAGGTCGAGCGGAAATGGACCAGGATCGAGAAGAGGGCGAGAACAACGGTCGGTCCTTTGGTGACTTTTTCGAGGCGGGCCAGCCTCGGCAGCGGACTAGTTTTGTACCTCCGCCCGAGAGAAAGTGGTCCTCGCGACACCGAGCATCTCTTCGGGGCGTTTAGGTATTCGGCGGGAGGCGGTCGGGGGCTCGAGGAGTTGAGTTCCGAGGAAGCGAAGTGTTGGCGAATCGGGTCACGCACTGCACCTGTGGTCGATGTGGTAGACCGCGTTCCGAGGGAATGTCGTAATTTTTGCCGAGGAGCTTGTTTTTTGCGGCCAGCGAGAAGCCATTTCACGGTATCCGACCAAAGTGGTAGCACGGATCTTCTGACTTTCGGCCCGAGAGGATCGATGGGCTGGCTCATCGCTACTAGGTATACGTACTGCGAGGGTGATTTGTGATTAGAAAAGCGGTAGAAACCGAAGATATCCTTAACCCTACTAGGTTTTGTATGCTTGTTATGATGATGTTTAGTGTTATGTTCGGATAGCTTTGTGCTAAAATGTGATTTAGAAAAGATTAGTGTAGAAGGGTAAACTGAGCTGGGGGCATGGTAAGTGTGAACCTTGGAGCTATTTCCCACGATTGAGACACTTAGAGGTAAATTGGAAATGCTTGTGTAAAAAAGATTTATTCTATGTTTGACCTTTATCAGTCGCGTGGTTCACGTGGAGTTATTGTAGAAGTTCCTTGGCAGGTTGTGTAAAAGTGGAAGTGGTAGCTTTGTGACTTGAATAAATTAAGATTGTTCGGATCGGGGAACAAAGTGTGTAGCGCGATGGTAAAGCGTTGGGTTGAGGACCCGTTCGCGGGTCAACGCGGCCGGTTTGTGGTGAAATTCGATTCGGGGAGTGGTCGCCGGTGGTAGAAGGTCACGCGAGATGCTGAGCAGAGTTTAGTTAACCATCGTGTGAGTTAGTGGATGCGTTAGGACCCAGAATGTCGGTTAAGTGAAGGCGGGGATGGCAGCAGGCGGAAAAGTGAAGCTAGTAAGATGACCAGTTTGGAGGTAGTGACTCATGGTTTGGCCTTGAAAGCGATGATGAAGTATGGCGATCTTTGAGAGACACTAGAACCTACGGGGATGGCGCATGCGAGTTGGTACCATTTGTTGGGTCGTAGGAAACACTTAGAACCTCGTGACAAAGTGACAAAGTGGTATCGGCCGAGTAAGGAAGGAAGAGAGCGTGTGTTATTTAAATTGGCGAAATTTTGTGGCGTTGGCAACTTGTTAGAAGAGGGAACTTTATCGTTATCAGAGACTTGAGAAGGAACATTCCGGGACGAATGTTTCTAGAGAGGAGAATGTTATACCGTATTTCGGTAGTATGCGTGCGAGGGCGTGCGTGCGAGAATCACGACTTTAAAATTGGAAAGGAAGAAAGATGTGATTTTTACGGCGGAAAAAGTTTGGATTTGTGAAGAAAAAGATTAGTTAATGGGAATTGGATTCCCCGGTTGGTGTCGGACTTCTTGGAATATTAGAGAATTTTGGAATTTTATTTTTGGAAATGGTCACGTGGGGCCCACGGGAGAAATTCTGCAGTTTTGTGAAGGCAGCTTTGTTTTGAGATTTTGGCCATTGGATATTTCGGAAGATGAAATATTTTGGGCCCGAAGTGGGAGGCGACACGTGTCACCCCACAGGTATGGCTCTTGGCCGAAATCCGTGGACAAGTGGCAGAGCCAGTGGCCTTGTCTTGCAAGATATTTTACAGCTTGGACAGACAAGTGGCTTGTGGGGCCCCACACACACTTGTCCCCAATCTCAACCCTATTTTCACACTTGCCTTCAAATCACTTAACCATGGTTGGTCTTATATATACGCCCTCTGGCGGATTGATGAAAACTCCCATGGCTTAACCATTTGAGACTTGAAAATACTCTCACTTGAGCGATTGCATTGTTGCTAGTCTGGCCAAGACAGCTTTGTTCTTGAGCAAAGATTTGTCCGAACAATTCTTAAAACTCTTAGAGTGTTGACTTCACCTAAAGTGTTAGGAAGATTGTGTACTTAAAAAGTGTTGGAGAATGATTTCACACCACAACCTATTAACCTTAAAAAGATGCCTTGGCCAAGAAAGTTCCAAGTTTGGAACCACTAAGTGTTCTTCAACATTTTTGGAGTTGAATCTTGAAGAGAGTTGGTTAGGAGCTTCTATGGGTTGCTTATAAGCCCGGTTGGGCGTAGATTTGGAGCTAAGACTTGCTTGGAGGCGATATTAAGTTCTTGGATAGATTTTGGGCTATTTGAGTGTAGTAAATCTTAACCTCTTTGTGATTTGGTAATTTGGTTGACATGTCCTGCTTTTACTTATTGTTGTTATGAAGGCGTGATAATCGCCAGCGTTACGTTTTAGGCGTGTAATCCCCTTCTTTATGTTATTAATTATTCGCCTTATATATATATATGGTATATATATTACAGTTAATGGACCTTGGAGAAAGATGGAAAGTGGGTAAGCGAGGAAGTCTGTAGAATTTTAGTAAATTAGAGAGACTTTTATTGATCATTTCTTTTGGAAGAAGAAGGTCACGAAGGATGTATATTTTAGACCCGGAGAGAGGTGTTTGTGGTAATGTTAGAGTGTTTCCTCGTGGACTTGGATGGAGGTATTTGCGGGTGTTTCGTGGGCCACGTGTGGCGTGATTGTTCTCGTAAGTATAGTAGTGAAGACTATCATGGCGCGTTTGTTTTGAGACTTAGAAGGAACATTCGGACGAATGTTTCTAAGAGAGGAGAATGTTATACCCGTATTTCCAGTATGTGCGTGGGGCGTGCGTAGAAAAATTTGAACTTTTTAAATAAGGCTTGGCGAATTATTTTGTGCACAACACGGTTAGAGTCGTTTTTCCTGAAAGCGTTTCCACAGCTTCGTAGGAAAATTCCGCTATGTCATTTTTAATTTTTGCGGATTTTTCCGAGACTAAACATTTTGGACCAACAAGAGGCGACACTTGTCACCCTCTCATTGGAAGGACTTGGGCGGTCAAGGGTGGACGAAATGGGTTGGCTTTTGTCAAGTAGTAGGTAGGATATTTTGGTGGTAGATGGATAAGGTGCACTTGGCATGATCTTGGCCTACACTTGCCTTGCACTTGGCGTGATCTTGGCCATTGGTTGGCCATGGCTTGACCTATAAATACCCTCTTTGATGACTTCTTCATCCATTCCACAAAGTTTCTAAGTCTTGAAAGCCTTCCCCTCTCCTTGTAGTGTTTCGCCCAAACACCCTCCCCTTTGAGAAGGCCCTTTGGCGAGCCCTTCCCCTCGTCGAGAGTACCCCAGAGTAGGGTAGGCGGGTATACACCTCTCGGTGTTGTCTCGTATAAATACCCCCTCTTGGTAGAAATACTCTCAAAAGTATTGTTATAATGCCCAATTACCTTAGTGATACCTTGTAGTATTCTAAGGTTATACCTATACTGAAAAGCCGTAATACTATTATACTTCCGTCACACCAAACCGAAACCCTAAGGAAAATCTCCATGGTTAGTTGGAGTAGTATGTAGAAGTTGGTTAGAACTTCTAAGGGTAGTTTGGAGCGGGTTGGGCGCACGGAGTCGAGCTAAACGTTGCCAGATCGACTTTATACTTGGATAATTATGGGCTTATCGAGGTAATTATCTTGTCCTCTATTGTAATTGGAAATTACATGATTGTTAGACTATATAGTTCAAGTATACTATATATAGAACGAACGTTGTTATCGGCAATGTCTTTGGACTTAAGCCTGAATAATAAGAAACCTTTCGAAAGAAGAGTCTTTGGCAGAATTACATGGGTGTATTACTGAGACTTGTGTAGCTTTTCTGAGATAGAATTGTGCACGTCCGGATTAGACGATAACCCCCGTTGGCTTAGTAGCCGGCCCGATAGAGAGGAGATTTCGCATTGCCGTGTGAAGGGGTGTCACGAATTTTCGTAGAATGTTCTCTGAAGAGATCTAAATGTTAATGCGCCTTGTGGCCTTATAGGTTGAAGTACTACGTGTGGCGCGATCTACTTGGCTTAGGAGTAGCCGGTTGGAAGTACTTGGAGCGTTTTGCTATTAGTCGATACTGCCGCGAGGTATGTGAACCTCTTCCTATCTCTTCTAGCATGATATGTGTGTAACTATGTAGTACGATAGACGTACATGTGTTAAATGTATTTGATTGGTCTAAAACATAAAGTGTTATAAACCGCTTTATGGGAAGTTAGTTATAACGACTTTATGTAGGTAAGAAAATACTTGTGGTTTTAAAAGTAACCGATTTGAACTATAATCGTTTGGTTATGTGATAATAAAGAACTTGAAGTATTTCAAAAGATTTTGAATCATTTTGAAAGAACAAGTAATATTTGTTTTTTGAAAACTTAAGAGTTATACTAGCTTTATGGGAAGTTAGGTATAACGGCTTAAGAATGTTTTACTGATTTCGGAAATCAGAATGTGTATCGACAAACCACTGCAGCGTTAATAAAAGGAAATATTTTGACAGATTAAGTATTATTAAAACCAGTAGAAACTTCCATCTGCATAGAAGCTAAGATGAGACAAAATGATATTTCCTAGATCATGGCTGCTGTAATAAGATTGTTATAAACAAGAATATCCTACTCACATATAAGGCTTATGTTTCTCAGATTGTTTAAAAGAGAATTATATTCTTAAATGAATAAGACTATGAACTACGAAACCTTTCTAAAATAAGAAACGTGAACATTTGAAATTAGGCAAACTTGAACGTTTGGAAAAAAATGTTGTTACTTGATTTTACAAAGGGAAGTGTTTTGGTTTACTTAAAAAGATAGTCACTCTATTTTATACTACGGGTATTGTGTGACCTCTGTGAAAGAAACGGATCTTTTAAAAGATAATGTATGAAGTACTTTGGGGATAGATACTCGATCTTGTTAATCATATAGTAGAATGTACCTTGTGTGTATAACTTGATTGTGTTGGTTTGTGATAGCCTTGTAATACTTTCTTGTTGATTTGATAAGTAAACATGCTAGGATGCTACGTGTGTTAGTATCTTGTGATGTTTTGTGTAAAGGGGGTTTTCCCTCGATTGCGCTTAAAGTTGTTTAACGATCAGCCGTTATGTTGGTATTATACCACTCACCTTGACTTGTTTAGGAGGTTGCCGCCTCCGACGCGGGTAGACTCGGTGATGCAGGACCATGATTCGAGAATACCTCATGCGGGTCGGGGATCCATGCGGAACTACGGAGTTCCGAGTTAGTATCGGCCCTTGTGGTCATGCGGTCTTTGTGGCCACGCGATCGCGAGTCCAGCGGATGCGGGAGTAGCTACCCTCGATGCGAGAATACCTCATGCGGGCCTATGAGGTTGGCCTACGCGAGTCGCGGAGAGTTCCAGGCTAGACGCGCGCATTTGATCTGCGCAGTGACCAGCTTTGATCATGTGACGCCTAGACAGATATCATGATACGATTTATGACCTTGTTAGTACTATGGGTGTTAGTAGTCGGCTATGCCTTCGCACTTACCAGATCGCTTTATGAGGACACAGGGACACAGTGTTCATGTATTCCTCGTGCTTTTATATCATAAATGCCGCGGTGAGAAGGTATTCCACGCGCATGATTGATGTTGTGGGCGTGAGACCCATAGTTACATTTGAGTGATGGCTTTGAGGCGCGAGTCCTCGACTTGGCCGCTTATTTATTGTGAATCGTAGTTTGGTTATCATACATGTCTCCGCTTTTTAGACTATTATGATTTCATTTACGATATTTTTGATTCACATACTTGGTACTGTTATCGACCTCCTTGCCGCGTTCATGCCGCAGTAAATGTACACCGATCGTTGATCCTCGCTCTTAGGGTCACGATTCAGCGTTTGGGAAAGCTCCGCTTCTCCGAGGCTTATCTTGGTATAGTCCCTGTTGTTGTAGGTGCTTACATTCGTGGTATGGCCCCTGTCCGTCGTTGTTGTCATATCATTCGTAGGTGCAGTAATCTTTGTTGTGGCGGGGTTGTTATGGGATGAATCGCTCAAATTGTTATTTATATATACCGAAGGTAGCTTTTTAGTTGCTTTTCTTATTTCACTGTCTTATTGCTTTGGCTTCATGTTATTGTTTTATGTTCCGCTGATTACTCTGATGATTGTATCACCGTGCGGGGTAAGGTACGATCCACGGGCAGTGTTCGGTCGTGACAACAGCTTTATGGGAAGTTGGTTATAACGACTTTATGAAAACAAAAGGAGGGTTTTATCATTGGTTTTAATGTGGTAACTTGACTTTAAAAAGAGAAGTGTTTTGTCTAAAAGAAGGCATGGTATTGCCTTAATTGGTTTTAAAAAGGAAAGTATGGAAGTTGTTTTGGTTTACTTAAAAGATGTAAGTCACTCTATTTTATACTACGGGTATCGGGTGACTTTTATAAAAGGAATGAATCTCTTTAAAAGGAATTTAACGTACGTAGTACCTTAGGGTTAAAAACCCGGACTTTGACATAAAATGAAAGTACTTAGAGTTATGTATTACTTGCCTATGCTTGTTGTTGTGTAACTTGCCTATGCTTGTTGTTGTGTAACTTGCCTATGCTTGTTGTTGTGTAACTTGCCTATGCCTATTGAGATAGTCTTTGTTGTGCAAGAATTGTGTTTCTATTCTACCGCGTCTCTCGATGGAGGGCCGGTTGACTTGTTGAGAACTTACTTGGACGTACCGGCAGTGACGGGAGATTCCACGGGTATGCTTCCATTAGCATTGTTACATGGGCATGTCTACACCATTGATGGATTCTGTGGACATGTGACCATTTTGGTTGTGGCGAAGTATCGTGACTTACGGTTGTGATTGAGTGCGTGCTGTTTACTTGCCCCCGTCAGCTACGTGGCGCAGGTGGATCTGGTACAGGTTGTTGCACTTACCACGTGTCAGCTTCGCGGCGAAGTATCGTGACTTACGGTTGTGATCGGGTGCGTAGCCGTTACTTGCCCCCGTCAGCTACGTGGCGCAGGTGGATCGGGTATAGGTTATTGCACTTGCCACGCGTCGCCTTCGAGTCAAGATAGCGACGAGGTCTCGTGGTCTGACTTTGGCATCGTAGATCGTGTTCATGTATACCCGTGTCGTTATATCATAGATCGCCAGTGATGGGAAGCGATTCCACCGCACGAGTGATGATTTGGAGGCGTGAGTCCACGACTTGATATGATTGTTATATGTTGTATCGTAGTTTGTTATCATACATGTCTCCCGCTTTATATAGACTATTATGATTTCATTTACTGATTTACGCCACATACTTGGTACTGTTGTGATCACCCTCTTCAAGTGCGTTCATGCCGCAGGTAGAGGTACATCGGCTG
Source organism: Przewalskia tangutica (assembly GCA_029844215.1). NCBI lineage: Eukaryota > Viridiplantae > Streptophyta > Magnoliopsida > Solanales > Solanaceae > Przewalskia > Przewalskia tangutica. The sequence continues at coordinate 112,709,951 of CM056720.1, forward strand.
TCGATCCCCGCTTTTAGGATCACCTTTCAGCGTCTTGGGAAGCTCCGTTCCTTCGGAGGCTTATCTTTGGTATGTTACCCTGAGTCTGTAGGTTCTTGTGCATTCAGGGGTATGGCGGGGCCCTGTCCCGTCATAGTTGTTGTAAAAATCTTAGAGGTCCAGAGCACCGTTGTAGGCGTGGTTGTAAGGATTATCGCTCGTCAAATGTCTATGTATATATATATATATATATGCTGAAAGGCAACCGTTTTGGGTTGACCTATTTTCTTTTATCTTGATCCTTATCTATTTATATGTTTAAAGTTTTTATTTCCGCTGGTTTTCTCTGATGTTGTATCACTAGGGTGCCCGGGGTAAGGCACCAGTCACGGGCCCGTTCGTCGTGACAACCTCCCCAACAAACAGAAATCTCTCTCTATCGAGGCGGTTACCAAGCCAACCAGGGGGAGGGTTGCACGCCTAACCTGACGTGTACAATTCTACCACAGAATACTACACAAGTCCACGTGATACACCCTATGTAATTACAAATTGCTTCACTTCTTAAAATTCGAGCTTAAGTCGCAAGACATTGCCGTAAGTATTCGAGCTTAAGTCAAAAGACATTGCCGCACAACTATGCTCAGTTCTATATATAGTATACTTAACTATATACTCCTACAACATGTAATTTCCAATTACCACAGAAGGTCAAGAATGTTTACCTCGATAAGCCCAAAATTATCCGAGTTTATATGTCGATCCTGAGCAAGGTTTAGCTCCTACTCCGTGCGCTCCACCCGCTCCAAACAACCCTTAGAAGTTCTAACCAACTTTTACTTAACACTTCAACCGACTATGAAGGTTTTTCCTTAGGGTTTCATTTTTTGTGACTGAGGGAAGTATAATAGTATTTTCTGGGCTTTTGTATAAGTGTAACCTTGAGAAAACTACAAGGTATTTGGGCCAAGGTATTTGGGCATTATAACAATACTTGGAGAGTATTTCTATACCACAAAAGGGGGGTATTTATATGAGACAACAAGGCTAGGGGGGGTGTACCCCACGGCTAGGGCACTACAAAGGGGAGGGGGTGGCTATCGTCCAAGCTCACTCAAAGGGGGGTGGGTGTGGTGGACTAAAACTTACCAAGGGAGAGGGAGGATTTTTAACACTTAGAAAATATTTGGATGAAGAATTTCATCAACAAAGGCTGGTATTTATAGGTCAAGCCAAGGACAACCAACTCACAAGATTCTTCCAAGTGTATAGCAAGTGTAAGGTCAAGATTTAGCCATGTGTACCTTATCCATCTACCACACAACTTGCACAAAATATCCTACCTACTACAAGCCACATTTCGCCCAAGCTTGTCGCCCCACTTGCTTCCAATGTGAGGTGACACATGTCACCCTCCGTTGGTCCAAAATGTTTCGCCTCTAAAAATCCGCAAAAATTATAAATGACATAGCGAATTTTCCCTACGAAGTGTGGAAACGTTTCGCCAAAAACGACTCCTTTTGGTAGTTATGTACAATTTCAACCTTGCCTAACTTTAAGGCTCAAATTTCTACGTCGTCCTCACGCACATACCACGAAATACGGTATAACACAGTTATACCGGATGTTGTTCCGCGATCGAAGTTCTTCTTCGCGAGTTTTGAGGCCCCAAAGATCGAGCCTCCGATTTCGATTAAGGGAAGACTTTAGGGTCACGAAGGAAGCCATTATGTTATCGACCAAGATAAGCGGTCGCGGTTTCGTCGCCAGGAGGTTATTCGGCGATGCAGACAGTGTCAGAGGGTAGAGGGCGCCGGAGATCTGCGTAAGAGGGCTAGACCGGTTGGTTATTCCGGTGAGTTTTTGGACGAGCTGCCTCAGCAACGAGTGAGATATTCGTCCCAGCCTACCCAGTACATACCCCCGCAGCTCACAGGTGGAAGATTGGACCCCACAAGGTATTTAGGAGCCGGTCCAAGCTCCAGGGGTCGAGGTTCTCAGAGGAGCCGAGGATTTTCTCAGTCAAAGCCACCTATTCCTCAGTGTTTCAGATGTGGTAAGCGTCATTCGGGGAAATGCCGTTATGGCACGGGTCTTTGTTTTTATTGTGGCCGTCCGGGCCATATTGCGGTATGTCCTTTTAAGAAGAGCACCGTGAGGTGGCTCACCATGAGGCCTGGTTGGTTCCCTTTCCTCACCGTATGCGTCCCCCGGGGCAGGGTGTTCAGATGTCAGCCAGCCGTGGTGGAAGTCAGGGTGGAGTTTATAGTTCTGGCGGTCCTTCGAACCGCAGAAATGACGTGACTACTGGGCAGGATCAGGAGGCGACATCGCACGGGGTTACAGGTATATCTCGATTCTTTTGAATCATGCGTGCATTGATAGATTCAGATTTCGCCCTAGCGTATATGTTTTCCCTTTGTTGCTAGCAGTTGTAAGTGATAGTACCCCAGAGGTAGGGATACCTTGATTAGTAAAGTGAAAAGTTAAGAATGTTGACAAGAATGATAAGTGAACTGAGACTATAGTTGTGTAGAGTTCACAGGTTGTAGTTACCCCATAATAAGTGTAAGACCGATAGGGAAGAATGTGCAGTAGGAATACTTTGACTTATGTGACGAACCTCTAGTGAATAGGGGATAGGGTAAGAAGTACCTTGAGATAAGAGAGAGATTTATCTCAGACTAAGAATGAGAAGTTAAGTGTGGCAATGAGTCGGGTTAAGGACTCATTTCGGGTCAACCGGTAGTATGGAATGGGGTGATGTCAGTTAGAAATGGTCCCGCTATGTGACAGGGTCCCGAGGATGCAAGACCCAAGTTTAGTTAATTGTTGTACGAGTTTGTGGATGCGTTCCACCGGAACTAGGTCGTAAGAACCGAGAAGAGCCTTAACGGGAATGTAAGTAACAATATGGCCAAGTTTGGTTAGTAACTCCAAGGATTGGAGAACAGAAACAAAATTTGAGATTTTGTACGTTTACTAAATGAGTTTAGAAGTACGAGAAAGAATGACAAGTAAGGAAAGAAAGGAACCTCTAAGGATCCCGTGTTCTAGGAGACTGTAACCTTCGAGTTTATGAGAAGGGGTAGCGGACGGAAGGTCCATTGATATGTTTACGTATGTTAGGCGATGGCCAGGTGTGGCATCGTTAGTCTTGTGGAGTATTGATTGATAGACATAGTATAGAGATTGTGCCGGGGTTTGTATAGCGTGACAACCGACTAAGAGAACATTCGGGGACGAATGTTTCTAAGGGGGGAAGAATGTTACACCCCGTAAGTCCAGAACATGTATAAGAGAATGTACGAAAGGAAACAAGACTTGGAAATTAGTACGAAAGGAAGAATTGTTTTTCCGACGGAAAATCTTCCGGACGACGGAAAGGAAAAATGCTCGTTGTTGAGAATTGGATTCTCAAAAGACAATATTTGTAAAGTATGGAACTTATTAACACTATGGAAATTTATTTTTACGGATTTGGTCACGTGGGGCCCACCCGAGGAATTTTACATTTTTGTGGGGCCCACGAGGGTTACGGAATTTTATGGACGAATGAGAGGGCGACACGTGGCACTCCCACATGTGGTGTTGGACAAAATATTGCAAGGGTGTTATGGTCATTTGACCTATGTAGATGATAAGTCTTCTAAGCTTGATATTGTTGACAAGTCAACTTGTCCACCTAGGCTTGATCCAAGTGAAACCCATCCTAACCTCACATTTGTGGACATCTAAACCCTCCATTGTGTTTTATAAGGTTACTACTAGTGCAAGACTAGCTCATTTACACTTAGAAATTTTAGAGAACCCTTGTTTTTCAAAGGAGACCTCTCGGGTTTGGCTAAGCTCTCACATGAAATTTTTGTAGTTTTGATCCATTAGCCACAAGACTTTAACCCAATGTCCCTAAGAGTGTTGTAAGGATATCTCAATAGAAAGATTTCGGAAAAACGGAGTTTTCACGTTAGTCGCAAGGCGGAAACTAATGGAGTTCTTCAACTTTGAAGTTGGAACTTGAAGATAGGTTCTTCATAGGCCTCTAAGGAGTGCTTGGAGCGGATTGGAACCTAAGGAAAGGAGCTAAGAATTGCTAAGGCGCGACTTTGAATCTTGGAAATTTTAAGGGCTTTGAAAGGTATAATTTTGTCGTTTTAGCAATTAAGTTTACTTATTGATTGTAGCTATGGTTATTAGCAAGCATAAGTTATATATTACGAAGTTTGATTATTATATTGGCTATTGGAACCCTAATCCGAAAACTAGCATGTTTAGCCTTAAGATTACAATTCAAGTCGATTATTAGTTTAAGCGTCGCATGTTGTATAAAGAAGGAAAGTGTAGTTGTTGAAGTTGTTTAGACTATATAACATGTTAGACCTTAGAACTTGGAATTTGAAAAAGGATTGGAAAAGACTTTGAATTGTTAGTATGTAGTTGGCCGAGAATGGCTTTAATTATGGAACTACTTTGTATGAATTGTGGGGCGGAATTTTACACGTATTGTAAGGCGTGTAATCCCCTTTGGTTGGTTGTTGTTTGGAGCCTTAAATGTGGCATGTTTGGTTATTGTATTCGGTCTTGAAAAAGGTGGCAAAGTGAGTAGAAACAAAGGAAGTCTTTGCCCGATTTTCCGTAGAATTAGAGACCAGTATACTTAGTATTATTCTACGTTAGAGGCTAGAAGTTGATAGTCTTGTTGTGACCATTATAGGTTGACACTTCTACGTGCAGCGTATTCGGCATCTTGTGGATATTAGCCTAAAAGGTATGTGAACTATCTCTCTTCTAGCATGATTCCTTAAGATTAAGAAAGTATGTTCTACTCCTTAAATGATCCATTCCTTGGTTGTATTTGGATTGCCTAGAATAGAATTTGTTCTATGTATTTCCTTGATTGTACTTTGATGTTTAAATTGTAAGTTGTAAAATCCATTTTTTTAGTGAAGTTTGGATTCTTAAAAGTGAAAGTATTTTACTTAAAGTACATAGAGTCTTGAAAAGGAAGTGGTTTCCAAATCTTTTGGACTAGTGCCTTAGTCCCAAAATCCTAAAGGTCATTATAATGACTTTAGGGGAGTCAAAGGAGTGAGTTACTTGAGGTTTAAAAGTAGAAGAAACTTGTTTTCTATATATTAAGAGACTTGAAGTGTTTTGAAAGTTAAGAACTTGATTTGTAAGTATGTGATACTTGGTTTTAATAGTATAAGTCTCTTGGTTATAAAAGGAATGGATATGTCTAAAACCATAAAGGGTTATAACGACTTTATGGGAAGTTGGTTATAACGGCTTTATGGAAGGTTTAGAAAGTTGTCTATTTTGATTAAAGGGCATAAGTTGCCTAGATTGTGAAAATTTGAAGTTACTTGATTTCAAGCCTTGAAATAAGTTTTCTAAACGCGTAGTAACTTACTTTGAAAAATAGACATGCCTTGATACTACGGGTGTTAGTATCTTGGGATTTTACACAAAAAGGAGTCTTTTGAAAAGAATGTACGTACGTAGTACTTTGACCTGTTTAATTGAGAATAATTCTATGTGATGCCTTGATTAGTACTTTGGCTTGATAAATTGAGAATTTGTCTAAGAGTGCCTTGATAAGTACTTTGGCTTGTTAAATGAGAATTATTCTATGTGTGCCTTGATAAGTACTTTGGCTTGTTAATTGAGAATTATTCTATTTGTGCCTTGATAAGTACTTTGACTTGATTAATTGAGAATTAGTCTAAGGGTGCCTTGATAAGTACTTTGGCTTGCTAAATGAAAATTATTCTATTTGTGCCCTGATAAGTACTTTGGCTTGTTAATTGAGAATTATTCTATTTGTGCCTTGATAAGTACTTTGACTTGATTAATTGAGAATTAGTCTAAGGGTGCCTTGATAAGTACTTTGGCTTGCTAAATGAGAATTATTCTATTTGTGCCCTGATAAGTACTTTGGCTTGTTAATTGAGAATTATTCTATTTGTGCCCTGATAAGTACTTTGGCTTGTTAATTGAGAATTATTCTATTTTGTGCCCTGATAAGTACTTTGGCTTGTTAAATGAGAATTATTCTATTTGTGCCCTGATAAGTACTTTGTCCTGTTAAATGAGAATTATTCTATTTGTGCTCTGATAAGTACTTTGGCCTGTTAAATGAGAATTATTCTATTTGTGCCTTGATAAGTACTTTGGCCTGATAAATTGAGAATTTGTCTAAGTGTGCCTTGATAAGTACCTTGGCTTGATTAATTGAGAATTATTCTATGTGTGCCTTGATAAGTACTCTGGCTTTTTTTAGTTGAGAATTGTCTATGTGTGCTGGAAATAGCCGGTTGTGTGCTATTGGTATATCAGTCGTTTCGGGGTCATTCCCCGGGTTTGTGGCATTTGCAGATTCCGTGGAATTGCTACCCACGATGCGAGGAATACCTCATGCGGGTCCGTAAGGACTTATGCGGGTGAAATAGTCCCATGCGGGTCCGGCCTATGCGAGAATACCTCACGCGAGTCCGTAAGGGCTTATGCGGGTGAAATAGTCCCATGCGAGGAATACCTCACGCGGGTCCACGCGCCTATGCGGTGAAATAGTCCGAGTAGGATGGTTAAATGATCTCATGCGGATGATCCTGTTTTGATCATGAGCTTCCTATTTTATATTGTAAGGATACTACTTTACTCTCATTGTTAGTAAGGCACAATGTGTTGTAATTTGATTATCATATATGTCCGGGATTTGGTTGTGTTACCTATGGTCATGCTTTTACGATGTGGGATTAGGGGCATGAGACCACGAGGCATTTAGGACACGGGTGGGACTTGGTGTTCATGTATCCTTATTGGTGTTATTACATCATGGATCACGGTAGCGGTGAGGAAGGATTCCACGCATGATTGATATTATGGGTGTGAGACCCATAGTTATATTTGAGTAGTGACTTTGAGGGCTGCGTCACGACTTGATATGATCGCTTATGTGTTATATCGTAGGTTGGCTATCGACATGTCTCTGTTTGTTTAGACTGTTATGATTTTATTACAATACTTATTGTTCACATACTTGGTACATTCTTCAGTCTTGACCTCCTTGGGTGCGTTCATCTGCGAGTTTAGGTACGCTGCTTGGTGATCGGCAGTGTAGAACCCCGCTCGTAGTTTTGGATAGCTCCTTCGTTGGAGTTATCTTTTGGTATAAGTTCTTTCGATGTGCTTTTATGCGATTATGGGTACAGCGGGGCCTTGTCCGTCATATTTCATAAAACTCTTAAGTGCAGTATTCATACGCTGGATTGGACTCATGTACATTGTAGTGTCTTTTATTATGTATATTACGTGGCGGCCTTGTCGGCTTTGCCTTGCACGTCACGATTGGTTTTAAAAAAAAAAAAAAAAAGTGTTATTTCATTTCGCGGTTACTTAGTGGTTAAGGTAGAAGGGTGCCCGTGTAGGGCACCGATCCACGAGCCGGATCGGGTGTGACAAAATGTAATATCATTTGTCTCATCTTAGCTTCTATGCAGATGGAGGTTTCTCGTTTTAATAATACTTAATTATTCAAGACATTTCCTTTTATTAGCCGCAATGGTTTGTTCGATACTTATTCGATTTCCGAAATCAAGAAACATTATCCCATTTTAAAAACCAAGTACTCATTACTCACGAATGAGGTTTCACACTTATTAACAAAATTTATATTAATTCCTTTAAGTCAAGTCTCTTATCTTTTAAGGTCAAGTCTCTTAACTTCTAAAATTAATAAACCATTCTTTTTATCTTTCTTAAGCCGTTATACCTAACTTCCCATAAAGCTAGTATAACTGTCACGACCCGTTCCGGGGCCCGTGACTGGTGCCTTACCCGGGCACCCAAGTAGTCATACATCAGAGAAAATCAGCGGAATATAAAACAAGACATGAGATAATTGTAAATAATACACAGTTTCTGAGAAAAGGGTTGCCTTTCGGCATATATATAAATAACCCAAGTTTTGCAGTTACATCCCAAATGTACAATAGGACTACAGACCTCTAAGGAAGTAAACAACTATGGCGGGACAGGGCCCCGCCATACCCTGAATGTACAAACTATCTACAATACAGAGAGATCATACCAAAAGTAGAGCCTCCGGAGAAGATGGAGCTCCTGACACCAATGCAAAGAGATCCTAAGGATGTGGATCTAGCACTGCTGCCCTTACTGCGCGTGAGCGAGGCCCAGAAGAGTCGGGCAACAGTACTAAGTATGCGACGTAAGTACTTAAATGAAAACATATCATTTTAAAATCGGTTTACATATAAGTATGAAACAACCAAGGTAATCGCATAGTGCCACATCATAAACAAGAGCAACGATAGGTAGATCGATGTGTCTTTTCTAGGTCGCGAATGATCGAAGCGGGCCAATTGCGTAGTATCACCATACAAGCCTAATCTGGACTCCGTAGTCCGCAGGCCACTCACATAGGCCCGCATAGTATATAACCCCGCATCGAGGGTAGCTACTCCTCGGCATCGTCCTGGACTCGTAGTCCGCATGGCCACAGGGACCGCATGAGGTATAACCCCGCATCACTAACCTGGAACTCCCGTAGCTCCGCATAGGTCCCCTGGACCCGCATGAGGTATTCTCGAATCATGGTCCCGCATCACCGAGTCTACCCGCGTGGACGACAACCCCGGTAATATGTCAAGAGGTGAGTGATATTATACTAACATAACGACATCGTTAAACAACATAAGCACAACAAGAATACTCTCTTATACAAACGTTACAAGACACTAACACACATAGCATCATATCATGTCTACTTATCAAACCATCTTATTATTCTTTTCACAAATCAATATAAGTCTGTTATAAACACATAGGCAAACTGTTTCTTTTATCAAGCTTAAGTGGTTATACCTAACTTCCCATAAAGCTAGTATAACTCTTAAGCTTCGCTTAAAAACCAATTAGTTCTCTTCATTTAAAAATGATTCAAGAATCTTTGAAATGCTTTCGGATCCTTATTATTCGGGCTTAAGTCGCAAGACATTCGTAAGTATTATTCGGGCTTAAGTCAAAAGACATTGCCGTAAGTATTATTCAGGCTTAAGTCAAAAGACATTGCCGTAAGTATTATTCAGGCTTAAGTCAAAAGACATTGCCGTAAGTATTATTCAGTTAACACGTGTACGTCTACCGTACTATATATATATTTTAAAATATCATGCTTTAGGAAGAATCACATACCTTCTCAGCGAAAACCACCTGCCAAGTTGAATATGTCGCGCGCAGAGAAATCAACCTATAATAGTCAGACACGTCTATCAACGCTCGCACTACTCAACGATTCTAAGCAGAGGGTTCTCTATCCTACGGAAAATTGGGCAGCACTTCCCTACCCGGTGAGCTACTCAAGTCTACTGTGAAAACAGTCCTAAGTAAGTACAGTTTGATTATTCTTCTTTTAAACCCTTCTACTGTGATAACAGTTCAATTCTATTCTTTAATATCCTTCTAAGTATTTAATACTTAATCTTATACTACAACAGTAAGTATTCTCTAATTCAAAAGAGGGTTAGGATTATTTACCTCGGTAAGCCCAATAATATCCTAGATAAAAGTCGATCCGGAGCAAGGCTTAGCTCCTAAGTTGTACGCTCCGATAGCTCCAAGGAAACCTTAGAAGTTCTTTACAACTTCTACAAGTACTAAAGGATTTGGGCTAGGGTATTTTGGGCATTATAACAATACTAGAAGGCAACTTTTCTACCAAGGAGGGGGGGGTAGTGTTTCGGCTAGGCTACTTTTAGAGAGGGGTATTCGGCCAAGACTTCACAAGGGGAGGGATAAGTGAGGCTTAGGACGATGGCTCACAAGTGGGAGGATGATTTAGGCTTGGAAATTTGTGATGAATAAGTCTTCAAAGAGAGGGTATTTATAGGAAACCAAGGGCCAAGATCAAGCGTGGGGCAAGTGGAGGCCAAGATTTGCCCAAGAGCCCCCTAAACTACTCCTCAAATCACTCCACAAACAAAGTTCCATGTTATATGCACCAAAAGCATCCAAATCGTCAAGGCAAAAGGCCACTGCGTTCACTCGAGGTGACACTTGTCACCCTCTCGTTGGTCCAAAAAGGTTATTCGCTCGGAAAAATCCGCAAAATTAGAAATGGCATAGCGGAATTTATCCTACGCGAGTTGTGTAAAACGTTTCGTCGGAAAACGATTCTTTGTGAGGGTTGTGCCCAAAAAACGTGCCATGCCTAAACTTTAAGGCCACACTTTTGTACGTACTCCCTCGCGTACATACTCCAGAAATACGGGGTATAACATTCTCCCTTCCCAAGACAGTTAACGATAAGATTCTTCATAACTTAAACAGTTGCAAATGCCACACACGGCCACAGAACAACACTTAGGCATAAACGATAATGAAGATTTACAAGTAGGAAAGTGAATTACGGAGGTGTGGGAATAGGTGAGGATACTTCGCCTCATGTCCTCCTCGCCTTCCCACGCCATCTCCTCCGAGCTCGTTCGCCCACAAGACTTTGACGGAAGCCACGCCCTTCGTCCGCAGACGCTTAACGACGATCGACATCGCTATGGAATCTCCTCATACGATAACCCCTGGTCACTGGACATCGTCAATCGGTGTACCCTAGATGGATCCCGATACATCTCCTCGGATAGATACGTGAAAAACCGGATGCCGCCTCGGATCGGACGGCAGATTTAACTCATAGTAACCTTGCCTACCTGCGGATAATCAAACGCCCAATGTACCTTGGTGAAGTTTCTTCTTCCCGAATCTCATCACACCCTTCATGGGTGACACCTTTAGGAAAACCCAATCAAGAACCTCGAACTCGGATGCCGACGACGATGATCTGCATAAGACTTACATCGACTCGAGTCGGCTGAACCTCTCTGGATAAGCTTCACTTATCCATCGCTGCACCAAATCTGGTCCCACTAATCGCACCTCGCCCACATCGAACCAACCTATAGGCGACCGCACTTCCTCCCATACAAGGCCTCATGGCGCCATCGAATCTGGAGTGGTAGCTATTATTGTACGCAAACTCAACTAGAGGCAAATGATCTTCCAGCCACTTCGGTCGATAACACAGATCGCAAAGATATCCTCTAGAGTGGATAGTGCGCTCTGCTGTCCGCTTGTGCAGGATGGAATGCGACTCGTGCTCACTGCGCCCCTAAACCCTCCGAAAGACCTCGTAAGTTAGCGAACCGGGCTCCTATCTCGATATGATCGAAATAGGACTCATGCACCGACGATCTCTCTGATATATAGTCCGCATAATCCTCACCAAAAGTCGCCCCGACGGGAAGAAAGTGGGCTGATTTAAATCACCGTCGACGATAACCCATATAGAATCATGTCTCCTCCGAGTGCGAGGTAATCCCGTGATGAAGTCCATGTTGATCACCTCCCACTTCCGTCGGGATCTCTATCGTCAGTAACAAACCACCGTGCCTCGTGCTCTACCTTCACTGCGACAACACGGGCGAGCTACGAACTCGCAACGTCCTCTTCAAGCCATCCCACCAATACGATCTAAGGTCGTGGTACATCTTGGTCGACCACGGATGGATAGTAACGCGCGCCGTGTGCTTCCACAAGAACTCCGCCAAGTCCTCAAACATCCGAACACACACGCCCTCAAACCTCGGCACCCCATGTGCTATCTCAAAAGGACCCTTGCCCTCACGAAGAGTCAGATCACGATAACGTGTCAAAAGCCGATCTCGGCTGTTGCCTCTTCACCTCCTCGACGATGGAAGACTCGGTAACCTCACGAACTCGAACCCCATCGCTATCGTAATCAATCAAACGGACACAAGGCTCGCTAATCGATGCAAATCACGAACCATGTCCCTCCTCTCTACGCACATCGATAGGCTCCCATCGACCTACGACTAAGAGCATCCGCCACAACATTGGCTTTGCGGGTGGTACAGATATCAACATTGTAATCCTTAAGCAACTCTAACCACCGTCTGCCGTAAGTTCGGCTCCCTCTGGTCAAGATATACCGAGGCTCTTGTGGCAGTAAAAATATCCACGTGAACCTCATACAAATAGTGCCTACAGATCTTCAAAGCGTGAATCACAGCCAACTCCAAATCATGGGTGGGGTAGTTCCTCGTGTTTCTTGTGTCGGGATGCATATGCTATAACCCCGCCATGCTGCATCAACACACATCCCAACCCGATGCCCGACGATCACAATACACGACATAACCATCTGGACCTCCGGAAGTAAGAACGGGCGGCCGCGCCTCTCTTTCAAGAATCGAAACCCCGCTCACAAGCATCACCATCAAACTTGGCTGCCTTCGAGTCGGCTAGTCAATGGTGCGAAGATAAGCAAACTTCTCCACGAACCGATAATATCCTGCAAGGCCCGAAATCGCGAACCTCTGCCGGAGTAGTAGGTGCCAAGTCCCGATCGCTTCGATCTTGGCGTATCCACACGAATGCCATCACTCGACAATATGCCCAAGAAAAGCCACGAAGTCAACCAAAACTCACATTTGGAAAACTTGGCGTACAAGCTGGTCTGGAGAATCGGCCAAGATCTCAAATATTCGCGCATGCTCGCTCGGCGAGAATAAACCAAGATATCATCAATGAACACTATCACAAACGTGTCCAAAAATGGTTTGAACACTCGGTTCATCAAATCCATGAATACCACGAGCATTGGTCAACCAAAGACATGACCTTGAACTCATAATGCGTCTGGTCCGAATGCGATCTGTGGACATCCACCTCTCGACTCGCACTGATGATAGCCCGTAGATCAATCTTGGAGAAACATCTCGCGCCCAGCAACTGGTCGAACAAAACATCAATCACAGGAAGGGTATCTGTTCTTAATGGTCACCTTGTTCACCGTCAATCAACACAGCGTGCGCGGCCCCGCCCTTCTTCTTACGAACAATACCGCGCTCCTGGAGAAACACTAGGCTGATGAAGCCCTTCTCCGGAAATCCCTAAGCCGATCCTTCAACTCTCTCAACTCGGCGGTGCCATTACGTATGGCGGAATGGAAATAGCGAGTGTCCGCAACACATCTATACAAAACTCGATCTCCTCTCGGGAGGATACCCGAGGTCGTCTGAAACACGCCTGGGAACTCTCGACCACCGGAATCGACGGAAAATGCGCACCGCAGCTCGTGATCAAACACCCGAACGAGATGGTAGATATACCTTCGCACCATCTTCCTAGCCTTGAGGTAGGAAATAAACCTACCCACCGGCGTCCGTGCTCCTCCCACTCAACAACGGCTCCTCAGAAACCGAACCGCATTACTTTCTCTCTGCAGCTACATTGGCGTAGCGAAGCTAGCCAATCCATCCCATGATCACGCGTCGAAGTCAATCATCTCCAACTCTATCAAGTCGGCCAGGAGTGCATGACGTAAATGGTCACAGACAAGCTCTATATACGCCGAGCTACCACCGAACCACCCACTCGCGTAGCTACCTCGAAAGTGGTCTATGGACTCGGGCTCTATCCTATCCTACTAGCAACAAGGGAGATATATGGGACAGTAGAACCGGATCTATCAAAGCATACACATCAAACCCAGAACCGATAAGGTACCGTGGACGACATCAGGTGAGGCCTCCTGATCCTGTCGGCTGGACAAAGCATAAATGCGGTTCTGAGGACCGCTAGAACTGGGACCCGCGCCATGACCTCTGCCGCGACCTGCTGGTCCATGAGTACCTTGCCCTCCAGGGCGAGTAACTGTCGGGGATGAAGAAGACCCGGCGAAAGAACGAGGGTGACTCACCTACCACCGCGCCACTCTAGTCGGGCGGTCTCTCGCAAAGTGACCTGCCGCCACAATCGAAACAAGCTCCGTAGCACCACAACTCGGTGGGATCTACCGCACGGCCACACCGGGGTGGTCCCGATCGCCGATCTCTGCCGCTCGACGCGAAGTCCGGGCCCCGGTTCGCCTCGAATATCTGGTGTCGAGGACGGTGCAGGAGTGCTCTGAGCTGGCTGTGGTGCAAATCTAGACTGCTGCTGAGGCCGCCCACCACGATAGCCACCAAAAGACCCTGCCGTCCTGGTCTTCTTCTGCTGCTGTCTGTCAACCCGGCGGTCTCTACGCTCCTCACATCCAAGAGCATGAGCCTACATCCAGGTAATGTCCATACCCGGCTAAAGAGAAACACCCGCACATGACTCGGCCATATAATCATCTAGCCCGGTGACGTAGCGGTGCACCTATCCTCCATAATCGCTACCAATCTTTGGGACATTTCGAGCCAATGAATCAACCTCGAAATTGTACTCACGACAAGGTCGTCCTCTGCCTCAGTCGAAAAAATCTATAATCCCGCGCCCTCCTCATCTGAGGAGGCAAGAAGTGAGTGAGGTAAGCCTCTGAGAACTCATCCCAAGTATATGTGGACGCGTGCTCTCCCCGGGATAACTCACATGAATCAAACCAATCGATCGCGGTATCACGCACTTATGTGAACTAAAGATCACGGACTTGGTCTCGACGCCCGATCACCTCAAAATCCTCTGTAGGCGACGGATGAACTCCTGCGGATCATCCTCCGGCCTCGACCGTAAAACTGCGGAGGCTACAACTCGGGAAGTCTCGTAGCCTCAAACTCTCTGCCCTCGGGTGAACCACGGGTACGACTGGGGATGGGACTAGAACTGCTGCATCCAGCCTGTCCTCATGTCTGGCCACGATCCTGGCCAATAGTTGGGCCATCTCCTTGTACCCTAACTCTCCGCCCAGTGTGGGGCGGGGAGGGGTGGGTCTCATCACCCGCTGCCGCGCACTAAACCCTCACCTGGGGCGGCGTCGTGAGAACTCGCCGTCTCGGTATAGGCGGGCCCGAGCCCTCGTGACTCTAGGTGTCCCACTAGCAGCTCCTCGGCCTTGCCTTACAGGCGGGTTGCTTTACGTGGAGGCATAATCATTCTGTAAAAGGAATACGTTATAGGGTCCAACTTAACACGACTCTAAAGCACGATCTCGAGTGAGAAGAATGGAAACCAATCCTAAATATCCTATAGTCTCACGATTATTGGTGTGGTGCACAACACCGATAATCAAGACTTACTAGATCTGATGCGTAGACACTTTCCGAGGATTAATCGCTCGATACCACTTTTGTCACGACCCGCTCGGGGCAGTGGATCGTGCCTTACCCGCACCCAGTAGTCATACATCGTAGAAAATCAATGGAATATAAAACAAGACATGAGATAATTGTAAATAATACAGTTTAGAAAAGGGTTGCCTTTCATATATATAAATAACCCAAATTTTGCGATTACATCCCAAATGTACAATAGACTACGCACCTCTAAGGAAGTAAACAACTATGGCGGGACAGGCCACATACCCCTGAATGTACAAACTATCTACAATACAGGAGATCATACCAAAAGTAGAGCCTCGGAGAAGATGGAGCTCTCGACACCAATGCAAAGAGATCCTAGGATGTGGATCTAGCACCTGCTTGCCCTTACCTGCGGCATGAACGCAGCCCCCCGAAGGAGGTCAGTACAACAGGTACTAAGTATGCGAAACTGTAAGTACTTAAATGAAAATATATCATTTTAAAATCAGTTTACATATAAGTATGAAACAACCAAGGTAATCGCATAGTGCCACATCATAAACAAGAGCAACGATAGGTAGATCGAGGTCTTTTCTAGTGCGAATGATCGGCGGGCCAATTGCCCGTAGTATCACCATGCAAGCCTAATCCCGACTCCGTAGTCGCATAGGCCACTCACATAGGCCGCATGGGGTATATAACCCCGCATCGTGGTAGCTACTCCTCGGCATCGCCCCGACTCGTAGTCCGCATGGCCACGAGGACCGCATGAGGTATAACCCGCATCACTAACTCCGAACTCCGTAGCTCGCATAGGTCCCACGACCCGCATGAGGTATTCTCGAATCATGGTCCTGCATCACTTTGAGTCTACCCGCGTGGAGGCGCCAACCCCGTGAATATGTCAAGAGGTGAGTGATATTATACTAACATAACTTATCGTTAAACAACATAAGCACAACAAGAATACTCTCTTATACAAACGTTACAAGACACTAACACACATAGCATCATATCATGTCTACTTATCAAACCATCTTATTATTCTTTTCACAAATCAATATAAGTCCGTTATAAACACATAGGCAAACTGTTTCTTTTATCAAGCTTAAGTGGTTATACCTAACTTCCCATAAAGCTAGTATAACTCTTAAGCTTCGCTTAAAAACCAATTAGTTCTCTTACGCTTAAAAATGATTGAGAATCTTTTGAAATGCTTTGATCCTTATTATTCAGCTTAAGTCGCAAGACATTCCGTAAGTATTATTCAGCTTAAGTCAAAGACATTCCGTAAGTATTATTCAGCTTAAGTCAAAAGACATTGCCGTAAGTATTATTCGATTAACACGGTACGTCGATCGTATTTATATATATATTTTAAAATATCATGCTTTAGGAAGAATCACATACCTTCTGAAAACCACCGCCAAGTTGAATATGTCATGCAGAGAAATCAACCTATAATAGTCGACACGCCTATCAACGCTCGACTACTCAAAACATTCTAAGCGAGAGGGTTCTCTATCCTACTGAAAATTGTGCAGCACTTCCCTACCCGGTGAGATACTCAAGTCTCGTGAAACATTCTAAGTAAGTACAGTTTGATTATTCTTCTTTTAAACCCTTCTACTGTGATAACAGTTCAATTCTATTCTTTAATATCCTTCTAAGTATTTAATACTTAATCTTATACTACAACAGTAAGTATTCTCTAATTCAAAAGAGGGTTAGGATTATTTACCTCGGTAAGCCCAATAATATCCTAGATAAAAGTCGATCCGGAGCAAGGCTTAGCTCCTAAGTTGTACGCTCCGATAGCTCCAAGGAAACCTTAGAAGTTCTTTACAACTTCTACAAGTACTAAAGGATTTGGGCTAGGGTATTTTGGGCATTATAACAATACTAGAAGGCAACTTTTCTACCAGGGGGGGGTAGTGTTTCGTCTAGGCTACTTTTAGAGAGGGGGTATTCGGCCAAGACTTCACAGGGAGAAGTGAGGCTTAGGACGATGATTCACAAGGGGAGGATGATTTAGGCTTGAAAATTTGTGATGAATAAGTCTTCAAAGAGAGGGTATTTATAGGAAACCAAGGGCCAAGATCAAGCCAAGTGGGGGCAAGTGGCCAAGATTTGCCCAAGTGCCCCTAACCTACTCCTCAAATCACTCCACAAACAAAGGTCCATGTTCTATGCCCCAAAGCCTCCCAATCGTCAAGGCAAAAGGCCACTTGGCGTCCACTGGAGGTGACAAGTGTCACCTCTCGTTGGTCCAAAAGGTTCCGCCGCCTAAAAATCCGCAAAATTAGAAATGGCATAGCCGAATTTATCCTACGCGAGTTGTGTAAAACGTTTCGTCGGAAAACGATTCTTTGTGAGGGTTGTGCCCAAAAAACGTGTCATGCCTAAACTTTAAGGCCAAACTTTTGTACGTACTCCCTCGCGTACATACTCCAGAAATACGGGGTATAACAATAACTCTTAAGTTTTAAAACCAAGTATTACTCTTCTGTTAAAAATGATTCAGTATTCTTTTGAAATACTTCAAGATTCTTGTTATTCAGGCTTAAGTCAAAAGACATTGCCGCAATTATTATTCAGGCTTAAGTCAAAAGACATTGCCGCAATTATTATTCAGTTAACACACGTCGCTCACCGTACTATATATAGATTATTTAAAATATCATGCTAAAGAGGATAGGAAGAATCACATACCTCGCGACGATTATCGATTATTAGCAAAACGCTCCACGGCTATAACCCGGCTAGCCATGTCCACCTTTCAAGTAGTACATGTTACTCGCAGAACATTCAACCTATAAAGGTTATACAAGTCTATCAATGACTAGACTACTCTGTAGATTATTCTTCTGATGTGATTTCAGTTCAAGTCTTTTCTGTAATATCCTTCTATTACAGTTCAAATCTCTTCTATGAATCTTATGTTCATTTCTATGCTACAACAGTATGTAATTTCCAATTACAATATAAGGACAAGAGTATTTACCTCGATAAGCCCAAAATTATCCAAGTTTAATGTCGATCCTGAGCAACGTTTAGCTCCTACTCCGGGTGCTCCAACCCGCTCCAAACAACCCTTTAGAAGTTCTAACTTCTTCTTAATACTCCAACCAACTATGGAGATTTTCCTTAGGTTTCGTTTTTGTATCAAGGGAAGTATAATAGTATTTCGGGCTTTTCAGATAAGTGTAACCTTGGAATACTACAAGGTATTTGGGCCAAGGTATTTTGGGAATAGTAACAATACTTGGAGAGTATTTCTACCAAGAGGGGGGTAGTATTTTACGAGAACAACTAGGCAAGGGGGGGTACTCTCGGCAAGGCTACTAGGAGGAGGTGTACCCCTCGGCCAAAGGCCTACTCAAAGGGGGAGGGGGGAGGTTTGGACGAACCACTACAAGAGAGGGGGAAAGGTTTTCAAGACTTAGGGATTTTTGTGGATGAAGAAGTCTTCAAAGGGGGTATTTATAGGTCACGCAATGGCCAACCAATGGCCAAGATCATGCCAAGTGCAAGGCAAGTGTAGGTCAAGATTCATCCATGTGTACCTTATCCATCTACCACACAAATATCACAAAATATCCTACCTACTCCCACTCTCCTTTCGTCCAACTTGCGCCATAAGCCCACCAATTAGAGGTGCCAAGTGTCGCCCTCTTGTTGGTCCAAAATATTTCGCCTCTCGGAAAAATCCATAAAATACTAAATGACATAGCCTAATTTTCCTTCGCAAGTTAGGTAAAGCGTTTACGTCAAAAACGATTCTAATCGGGGGTTGTGAACAAAATTCGAACCTTGCCTAACTTTAAGGCTTAAATTTTCCTACGTACGTCCTCACGTACATACTCTGGAAATACAGGGTATAACAGAAAGTGAGGCAATAGTTACAGAGATATCTTCAGCCCTTAAGAGACTTGTTTATGTCGTTATGGTAGATGCATGTGGAGTGCTATGTGCGGATAGCATGGTGTTAGGTGTGGATTAGAAAACATGGGTAGTTGAAAAGGGTAAGTCTGGGGACGAGAAAATTTTGAGCCATAGAATACAGATAACCATGGAGACCTTAGATGCAAGGCCATCTTGAGTAAAGGATTGTACGTTTGATCGTTGTCAGGGTACATTGTATACGTGGAGTATTTTCAGGTGATAAGTCCATGAGTGGTGTGAAAGGGAAGTGGGTAGATGGGCTTAGAAGACCACTAGGTTCTCATGACTTGAATAGTGAGATTGTTCCGGACCAGGAACGAGAGTTTAGTACGAAGTGGGTCGGGTTGAGGCCATATCGCGAGTCAACCGCGGCCGGAATGTGGTGGGTCGATTTGAGGTGGTCCCGCTAGATGATAGGGTCACGAGGTGTTAGGCCCAAGTTTAGGTAACCATCGTGCGAGTTTGTGGATGCGTTCGACCGCAGTAGGGCCGATGGGGTCAGCCATCTTGTCTTTTAGTCGATCGTTTACTCGGTGGAGGTTATGCGAGATGTTGTATATCGTGAAGGTTGTAAAGGCTGCACGGGTTCCTACTTTTATTTTATGACGAGCGGTGGAGCCCGGTTATGGCTATTTCTTTTTCGAGGTTTTACCAAAGTGGTTAGGAACTCAAAGTGAGTCTCGATGTGCATTCACCTCCGACGAGCGAACAACGCGCTTTATCCGTACATTTGAGGATAAGTTACGCCTGTTTTGATTTCGGGTATTGTGAGGATTATTTGCCTCTTGTTGAGTGAGTATTATACTAGCTACCATTTCAGATTCGGATGGTGCCTTATGAAGCCTTGTATGGGCGGAAGTGTAGGTTGGCCGATTGGTTCGATGTTGGCAAGGTTCGCATTTGGTCCCTACTTGTTTCAACAGGATGTGGATAAGGTGAAGCTTATCGAGAAGAAGTTATTAGCGGCTCGAGTCACCGGTCGTGTGGATAATCGGCGTCGACACTTGGAGTTCAGGTTGACGGTGGCTCTTCTTGAAGGTACCACCCCGGAAGGGTGTGACGAGATTTGGAAGCAGGGGAAACTTAGCCCGACGTAGTTTGGGCCTTTTCATATCATTTGTAGAATAGGCCAGGTTGCCTATAAGTTAGCACTGTCGTCTGACTTAGGAGGCAGTACGTCCGGTCTTCCATGTTGCTATGATTCGGAAGAGTATCAAAGATCCATTCAGAGTGTTCCCAGTTAATGATGACCAAGTTGGAAATGGTAACCCCGAGATTTTTGAAAAACTGAAGCAATGATAGAAATGTGGTAAGTATATTAGGAAGAGTTCGAGTGTACGAGGAGGGTACGACGAGTAAGAAAAGAGGCGTAGATGTGTTAAGAAGATGGAAGTGTCTTTTTTATAAGTAAAGATGTGAAGAAAGTATCCTTTGGACCATGGGTGGAGCTAATGGTATGTATACACTTTAGAGATGATTCTTCGTTGGCTTGGATGTGAATTTTTGCGCGTATGTTGTATTATGGTCATGTGTGGCATAATTGGTTTCATAAGTATAGTAGGGAAGACTATATCGGCACAGGTGTGCTTGGAGGCTTAGAAGGAACATTCGGGACGAATGTTTCTAAAGGGGTAAGAATGTTACACCCCGTAGTTCCAGAGTATGTATATGAGGACGTACGTACGAGAATACAACATAAATATTGGAAAGGAAGAAAGATGTGATTTTTTCGACGGAAAAGTTTCCGGATTGTACGAAGGAAAAAGGTTTTTATTGAGAATTGGATTCTCAACTTTGGTATTTAAGACTTTAAGAATTTTTAAGAATTATGGAATTTTATTTTTCGGAATTGGTCACGTGGGGCCCACGGGGAAAATTTACGGTTTTGTGAGACCCACTTTATTTTCGGATTTTTGGCATTACGGATATTTTCGGAAGATGAAATATTTTGGATCGCAGTAGGGGCGACACGTGTCACCCATGTGGCCACGTGTGGCGAATTGATGAGGACACTTGTCTCGATTTGCCTGGGCCGGTGGACATATGGTTGGTAGAATCCACACCCACATGTCCCCAATCTATACCACACACTTGCCTAGATCTTGGCCATTGATTTCTCTATAAATACCCCTTTGTGCAAGACTAATTCTTCATCCACACTTAATAGTTTCCAACGCTAAAATAATACTCCCTCCGTTGTCTTTATCGTCCACCCCCCCCCCCCCCCCCTTTGTGTAGAAAATACTTCCATTATTGTTGTATTATCCCAAATACCTTAGACTAGTATTGATAGTAGTATTCCAATGTTTTTTCAATACTAAGAGCCCGGAAATACTACTTTATTCCAATAGTCGCAAAATGAAACCCTAGGAAAAATCTTCATAGTTGGTTGAAGTGTTAAGAGAAGTTGTTTAGAAACTTCTAAGGGTTTCTTGGAGCGGGTTGGAGCGTAAGGAAGTGGAGCTAAACGTTGCTCAGGATCAACTTATAAATCTTGGATAATTTTGGGCTTATCGAGGTAATGATCTTTGTCCCCCTATTGTAATTGGATATTACATATTGTAGTAGTTTAGAATTGAGTATAAGATACATTGGAAGAATAATTATAAAGAATTGAACTGTATTTCCATTGAATTTGTATTCTGATGAGACTTGTAGGATTATTGCGGGCGAGGTTGTACACGTCAGGTTAGGCGTGTAACACCCCTCGAGTTGTTGGCTTCGTAGCGCCTTGATAGAGGAGGTGAGTTTTGTGGTTACGGGGAGGTGTCACGAATTTTCCGTAGAATAAGGAACCTTGTACTTAGAAATATTCTACTGAAGGGATCTAGAAGTTAATAACCGCTTTATGGCCATTATAGGTTCAAATCGCGAGTAGCGTATATTCTACTTGAAGGGTGGAAAAGGCTAGCGTGGTTATAGTACTTGGAGCATTTTGCTTATTGTCGATAATCGTCGCGAGGTATGTGAACCTCTTCCTATCCTTTCTAGCATGATATTTGTGAATATATATAGTGCGGTAGGCACGTGTGTGTTTAAAGGAATTTGATTTTCCTTTTGTGTCCTTGACTTGATTCCAAAGTTAAGTGACTTGTTATGAAATATTAAGGACTTGATTTATGTTAAAAGTTGTAAAACCTCACTCATGAGTAATGGGTGTGTGGTCTTTAAAGAATAAAGTTATCTTGATTTCGAAAATAAGAATAGTTGTCCTTGGTTGGTTTAAAACATAAAGTGTTATAATAGCTTTATGGGAAGTTATTTATAACGACTTTATGAAAACAAAAGAATGGTTTTATCATTGGATTTAAAATGATAACTTGACATTTAAAAGTTGGAGGTTGGTTTCCTTAAAAGATATGACTTAAAGATTAAGAGCCTGATTTTTGAAAGTAAAGAGACTTGACTTATAAACAACTTGCTTTTGGGAAAGGAGAAGTAACTTGATTTAAAGGTATAGGTTACTTGTTTTTAAAAGAGTAAGACACTTGGTTTAAAAAGTATATTGCTACTTGACTTTAAAAAGGAAAAAGTGTCTTTGTTTTAAAGGAAGGCATGGTTTTGTCTTACAATGGTTTAAAAAGGAAGACATGCTTTTGTCTTGAGATTGGTTTAAAAAGAAGGTATGGAAATTGTTTTGGTTTACTTAAAGGATAGTTACTCTATTTTGATACTACGGGTATCGGGTGACTTTTGTGTGAGTAACTTGACTATGTTGGCTTGTGATAGCCTTGTAATACTTTCTTGTTGGTTTGATAAGTAAACATGTTATTGTTACACCCCGTATTTACAGGACATGCTTTAAGAACGTACGTAAGAACTCGCAAGTGTTAAGATTTGAGACTTGTAAAAATTTATCGGAATTGTGAAATTGTCGGAAAACGTAATATTGTGACGAATGGGAGGGCGACACTTGTCACCCCCCTTATTGATGCCTTGGACGAAAATAGGCATGGCCAAAATGGTCATTGACCATAGTCTTAAGATGACAAAGTCTTCTTATTAATGAGCTTGAGTTTCTTGACCAAAGTCAAAGGTCCCAAAAGTCTTGATATTTTATAAGAGATCATCCAAACCACCCAATTGTTTGCATCTTGACCCTACATTGCACTATATAATACTAGTAGTAGTAGACAAGCTTAAACACTTAGAAGAATTTCACAAAAAATTGAAGAACCATAGAAAAGGCTCTCGGGTTCTAGCACAAAGAAAAGGAAAAAAAATTGTTTCTTGTCCATTTGACTCCACACTTTAAACCAAGGTTCTTGAGGGTAGTGTAAACATATCTCAATAGAAAATCTTGGAAAAAGATGGTTTACGGGTTAGTAGCAAAACGAAAACCTAATGGTCTTTCTAGGTTTTGTTTGGAGAATTGAAGGATAATTGTTGGTGTTGTTCTAAGGGTCTCAACAAGCGGATTGAAGTGTTTTGGAGAGGCTCTAAACTACTAGGGAGCGACTTCGGATTTGGAATTGGATTAAGAATCGTTAAGGTATAATCTTGTCTTTTAAAGGTGTTACAAGATTATATATTTATATTGTTGTTGTTAGCTTTACTTGTTGCTAGCATGAAGTTGATATGTTGAAGTTATAAGTATTATGGAGTGCTTGTAGCTAAATCCGAAATGTTATATAAGCCACTTGAAAATTGGATTACTAATTGGTCGTTTATTAGAAATCGTCGCATGTTACCTACTTAAAGATTATGGATTGTTATAATCAAATGCGACTTGATATCATGTTATGCTACCAATTTGGATTGAAATGGAAATTGGATAAGAATTGGTATTGTTGAACTCAAGATGGCCGAATTTGTACTTGTAGTTTGTAATAGTTTGTTATTCATTTGTATTGGACTACCTTCTATATTGTGGTGAGCCAATTGGGGCTGTATGGTTATTTATTTGTATTGGACTACCTTATAGATTGTGGTGAGCCATTTGGGGCTGTTTGGTTATTGTATTCGGCCTTGAAAAAGGTGGCAAAGTAAGTAGAAACAAAGGAGGTGCTGTCCGATTTTCCGTAGAAGTTAGTGACTTGGCACTTAGGATATTCTACGTTTAAAGTAAGAGGTTAATGGACGTATTGTGGCCATTATAGGTTGAAGTACTAAGTATAGCGTATCCTACTTGAAGGATGGAATAGCTATCAAGATTGAAGTACTTTGGAGCATTTTGCTACGTGTCGATAATCGTCGCGAGGTATGTGAACCTCTTCCTTCCTTTGGCATGATTCTATGTATGGAATATACTTGTGGTATCATTTCATGTTTCCTTCTACTCTTAGAAGTTAAGAGGTAGTTGGGTGATTTACTCTATGTAGAACTTTTCCTATCTTTGAGCATGACTAGTTGCACGTGTGTAGTACGGTAGACGTACAACACCTTGATATCCTTTACTAGTTTATTGAATGGCCAAGTCGGGTGAGTTAGGAGATTAACTCGCTTCTTTGAAAGTATAAAGGATGTCTTAAGTTTTATTTAAAGTTAAGGGACTTGAAGAGTTTTAAAGTATGTGATACTTGTTCCGTTTTAGACGTATAAGTCCCTTGGATAGGAAATTATATTTTTTGGCTAAGGCATAAAGTGAATATAACGACTTTATGGGGAGTTGGTTATATTTGCTTTATGGAAAGATAAATGACTTGATTTTAGTAAAAAGGTAACTTGATTTTAAGGCATCAATTGCCTAAGGTTTTATAATAAAAGGAGTCACTCGATTTCTAAGGTTAAGAGACTAATTGTATTTTTGAAAGTTAAGAGAATTGATTTGAAAGTATATAATACTTGGTTTCAAAAAGTAGAAGTCTCTTGGTTACAAAAGGAAAGAGTTTTGTCTAAAACCATAAAGGGTTATAACGGCTTTATGGGAAGTTGGTTATAACGGCTTTATGGAAAGTTAGGAGAATGGTTTTCTCTAATAAAGTAATCAAAGAATTAACTTGTTTTAAGGAAGGGCAATGTGATTTAAAGGTATCATTTGCTTAAAGCTTTTATGTATGGGTCACTTGATTTAGAAGCCGAGAAATGTATTTCTAAAAGTATCGTGACTTATGTGAAATGTACACAAGCCTGGATACTACGGGTGTTAGTATCTTGGGGTTTTACACAAAAAAGAGTCTCTTAAAAAGAATGTACGTACGTAGTACTTTGGTCTGTTTAATTGAGAATAATTCTATGTGATGCCTTGATTAGTACTTTGGCTTGATAAATTGAGAATTTGTCTAAGTGTGCCTTGATTAGTACTCTGGCTTGATTTATTGGGAATTTGTCTAAGCATGCCCTGATAAGTACTTTGGCTTGTTAAATGAGAATTATTCTATGTGTGCCTTGATAAGTACTTTGGCTTGGTTAATTGAGAATTAGCCTATATGTGCTGGTGATAGCCTTTGAGTGCGAGTATTATGTTTTATTACGTTGCCGTGACTCTCGGTTGGAGGGCCGGCTGTCTTGTTGTAAGTTACTTGGACGTACCGACAGTGATGTGGGATTCCACGGGTATGCTTCCGTTATTTGTAGTACATGGGTTAAATTCCCGGATTTTTATAAAAGACATGGTAGTGCTTATGTCTTGTTTGATGGCTCACGAGATAGGGTAAGAGTATAAATGAGGCAAGCCCCAAGACGTTATACCACCTTCTCCGTGGTAAGAGTATAAGTGAGGTAAACCCCAAGACGTTGTACCACCGCTTTATGTGTTGTTTGACGACCAAGTCGAGATAGGGTAAGAGATAAATGAGGGCAAGCCCCAAGACGTTATACCACCTTCTCCAGGGTAAGAGTATAAATGAGGGGCAAGCCCCAAGACGTTATACCCCCTGCTTTACCACCTTCTCCAGGGTAAGAGTATAAATGAGGGGTAACCCCCAAGACGTTATACCACCGCTTTGATTGATATTATGGCGGAGACCCATGGTTATATTTTACACCTATAGTCGCGATGATGTGACGGATTCCACGCGTGAGATATATATATGTATTGTGTATGTACGCCGACGGTGAGTGGGATGCCACGCGCGTCACATGGTTATATTTGACACCTATAGGCCGCCGGTGATGTCGGATTCCAGCGCGAGATATATATATGTATTGTGTATGTATGCGGCCGACGGTGAGGTGGGATGCCACGCGCGTCACACGGTTATATTTGACACTTATAGTCGGCGGTGATGGGGATTCCACGCCACACTTTGCTATTTTGTGTGACTTGATCGCGTCCGAATCGGGTAAGATAGTATACGTCCCTCCATAAAGGTCGGATTGTGTTATGAAAGATAAGTAAGTTATATTGTAATGAACTTAATGATTTTCCTAATCATGTACATAAGAATGTGTTATACCGTATTTCCGCAGTATGCACGCGTGCACGATACAATTTGAGCCTTAAAGTAGGCATAGGTTCGAATTTGTGCACAAGTGCCGAAAAAGTCGTTTCACGAAACGCTTCCCTGACTTACATAGGAAAATTCGCTATGTCATTGATAATTTTTGCGGATTTTTAGAGAGACGAAACATTTTGGACCAACGGGAGGGTGACATGTGTCACCTCACATTGAAGCATTGTGGACGGCAAAGAGGACGATTTGGAGCTTGTGGTTAGGTAGGATATTTTGTGTAGTTGGTGTGGTAGATGGATAAGGTGCACATGGCTTAATCTTGACCCTACACTTGCTAACACATGGATTAATCTTGGCCCTTGGTTGGCCATGGCTTGACCTATAAATACCACTTTGTTGATGAAATTCTTCATCCAAATATTTTCTAAGTGTTAAAATCCCTCCCTCTCCCTTGTGAAGTTTTCGCCCACCACACCCCTTTGAGCGAGCTTGGCGAGAGCCACCCTCCTTTGTAGTGCCAGCCGTGGGTACACCCCCCTAGCCTTGTTGTCTCGTATAAATACCCCCCTTTTGTGGTATTGAAATACTCTCCAAGTATTGTTATAATGCCCAAATACCTTGTAGTATTCCCAAAGTTACACTTATACAAAAGCCCAGAAAATACTATTATACTTCCCTCAGTCACAAAAACGAAACCCTAAGTAAATCTTCACCCGTAGTTGAAGTTATAAGTAGAAGTTGCGTAGAACTTCTAAGGGTTGTTTGGAGCGGGTTGGAGCGCACGGAGTAGGAGCTAAACCTTGCTCAGGATCGACATATAACTTGGATAATTTTGGGCTTATCGAGGTAAACACTCACGACCTTCATGTAATTGGAAATTACATGTTGTAGGAGTATATAGTTAAGTATACTATATATAGAATCGAACATAGTTGTCGGCAATGTCTTTGACTTAAGTCCGAATACTTACAGAATGTCTTACACTTAAGCCTCAATTTTAAGAAGTGGAACTGAATCAGAATTACATGTGATTACATGAAGAGACTTGTGTAGTATTCGTGAGTAGAATTGTACACGCCCAGGTTAGGCGTGCAAACCCCTCGTTGGCTTATTCGATAGAGAGGAGATTTACGCCGCTGGAGGTGTTATGAATTTTCTCGTAGAATATTCTACATTGAAATCTAGGATGTTAATAGGCGCCTTGTGGCCTCTATAGGTTGAAGTACTACGTATGGCGTGATCTACTTGGCTTAAGGAGTAGCCGACGGTTTGAGGTACTGGAGCATTTTGCTATTAGTCGATAATCGTCGCGAGGTATGTGAACCTCTTCCTATCTGTTCTAGCATGATATGTGTATAACTATGTAGTACGGTAGGCGTACGTGTTTAATGTATTTGATTGGTTTGAAACATAAAGTGTTATAACCGCTTTATGGGAAGTTGGTTATAACGACTTTATGTAGGTAAGAAAATGCTTTGTGGTTTCAAAGTGGTAACCGATTTGACTTATAACGGATTTTATGTGTAGTAATAAAGAACTTGAAGTGTTTCAAAAGACCTTTTGAAAGAAGAGTAATACTTGGCTTTGAAAACATAAGAGTTGTACTAGCTTTATGGGAAGTTAGGTATAACGTCTTAAGAGTGATAAAAAATGGTTTCTCGATTTTTGAAGATAAGAGACTTGACTTAATGGTATTGATATGAATTTTATTAAAAGTGTGAAACCTCATTCGTGAGTAATGAGTACTTGGTTTTAAAAGGAATAATGTTTCTTGATTTCTAAATCGAATGAGTATCGACAAACCACTGCAGTCGTTAATAAAGGAAAATGTATTGAATAATGAAGTATGGTATTAAAACCAAGAGAAACCTCCATCTGCATAGAAGCTAAGATGAGACAAAATGATATTACATTTCCTAGATCATGGCTGCTTAATAAGATTGATTTTAAACAAGAATAACCTACTCACATATAAGACATATGTTTCTCAAAACGCTTAAAGGAGAATTATGTTTTAAAGGATTAAAACTGTGAACTACGAAACCTTTTCTAAAATGAGAAACTTGAGCATTTGAAATTAGGCAAACTTGAACGCTTGGAAAACAAGGTTGTTACTTGATTTTACAAAGGAAAGCATTTTGGTTTACTTAACAATGTTAGTCACTCTATTTTTATACTACGGTATCGGGTGACCTTTGTAAAAGAAATGGATCTTTAAAAGGAATTTAACGACGTAGTACTTTAGTGGTTAAAACCCGACTTTGGCATAAAATGAAAGTACTTTGAGTTGTGTATAACTTGCCTATGCTTGTTGTTGTGAAGCTTGCCTATGCTTGTTGTTGTGAAACTTGCCTATGCTTGTTGTGATAGCCTTTGTTGTATTTCGCACTCGCCTCTCGATGGAGGGCCGTTGATTTGTTATGAACGATTCTACACCAGTCCCACGAGATGGCAGACACGTATTCCATCCGATTATACACCGAGTCCCACGAGAGGCGGGGACACGTATTCCATCCGATTATACACCGAGTCCCACGAGATTGGCGAGGACACGTATTCCATCCGATTATACACCGAGTCCACGAGACGGCGGGGACACGTATTCCATCCGATTATACACCGAGTCCCACGAGATGGCGAGGACACGTATTTCATCCGATTATACCGAGTCCCGAGATGGCGAGACACGTATTCCATCCGATTATTCACCGAGTCCCACGGGATGGCCGACACGATTTCATCCGTTATCATACATGTCTCCCGCTTTATATAGACTATTATGATTTCATTTACGCCTTTTCTGATTTCACATACTTGGTACTGTTATCGACCTCCTTGGCTGCGTTCAATCCGCAGTGGAAAGTACATCGGTTGTGGATCCTCGCTCATAGGATCATAGTTCGTGTCGGGAAGCCCCATTTCTTCTGAGGCTTATCTTTTGGTATGTTACCACAGTCTCAAATTCTTATACATTCGTGGTATGGCGGGGCCACTGTCCCGTCATAGGCTGATGTAAAATCTTAGAGGTCCAGAGTATTGTGGCGAGGGTTTGTAAAAAGATAATTGTTCGGTATTTATGTATATACGATGAAGACAACGTTTTGGTTGCTTTGCTTATTTATCTTGTCTCTTAATTCATGTTCATGTTTTTATTTCCACGATTTTCTCGATGTTGTATCACTAGGGTGCCTGGTAAGGCGATCCACGGGCTGGTTCGTCGTGACAAAAGTGGTATCGAGCGCTTAGTCCTCGGAAAGTGTCTGAGCATGTCTAGTAGAGTCTTGATTATCGGTGTGTTGTGCACCACATCTATAATCTCCTGGCTATAGGACATTTAGGATTGGTTTCAATCTTCTCATTCGAGATCGTGCCACAGAGCCGTGATAAGTTGGACCCCTCCGACGTATTCCTTTCCTTTACGATTATGCCTCGCGTAAAACCTGCAGCCCGAATGGGCAAGCGATGAGGAGCGTTAGTGAGATACTGAGAGAGTATGCGAGCGCAGCTGGTCACGAGATGAGCAGTTCCGACGGCGAGTTTCGCGACGCCAAAGACCAGAAGTTTAGAGCCGCAGCGATGGCTGCCGAGACTCTGATACTGAGCCTCGGTCCCACGGCCGAGCGAATGAGATGGGTACAAGGAGATGGCGATTCTTCGCGGTCGCGGGCCGATATGAGGATAGGTGACGCGATTCCGGCCCAATGCAATCCCGTAGTTCACCCCAGCGAGCGATTTGAGGCTACGGACTTTCTCGAGTCAGAGAGCCCGTTGTTCTATGGATCGAGAGCCGAGGATGACCTCGTGAGTTTATCCGAGCTACAATGATCATGAGAGTGATCGAGTCTCGAGGCGAGTCGGTGGTATTGTTCGTGATCACCGCGTGATACCGCAGATTGGGTTTGATTCGTGGAGTTGTCCGGGAAGAGCATGCACTTCCACCGTATGGACGAAGTTCTCGAGATTTTCTTGCACATTTCTTGCCCCACAAATGAGGAGGGCTCAAGGACAGATTTTTGACGCTGAGGCAGGCGGACGGTTAGAGAGTACAATGTGAGTTCGACTCATTAGCTCGGTATGTTCCGTGTGGTAGCCGATATGGAGGATGAGTACATCGCCACGTCACGGCCGATGATTACTTGGCGAGGCTTGCGGTGTAGCTCTTCACCGCATGGACATTGCCGCGCAAGCTCATGCACCAGGATGTGAGGCACAGAGAGGTCGACGGAATGACCGAGATCGGCGCAGAGGCGAGCAGCGGGGTCCTTTGGTAACTTTCGAGGCGGACCGCCTCGGCCTCCCAGTTATGTACCTCCACATGCAGTGGTCCCCGCGATCGCCGGGACGCTCAGGTATTCGAGGCGTCGAGCTCCAGCTTCCGTTCACAGATATACATGGGTTCTAGCCGCCGGGTTGAGTTTTCCTCGGTGTGCACGATGTGGCGAGCGCCATCCCGGAATGTCGTTTTTTTCGGGTGCTTGTTTTCTGCGCGCCGTGGCTATACATATGACGAAACGTCTAGTAGGAAGAATGCAAACAGAATGACTCACCACGGTCGCTGGCGTGTTCATCGCCTTACGGTATCGCCTGCAGGCGTGCTTATGATTAGAGTGGAGCGGTAGATTCAGGTATATCCTTAACCCTCTAGAGATTTGTATGCATGATATACTGACCTTCTTATTATGTGCTACGTTCGGATAGCGTTATGTTGGTTATGAGTTAGAAAGCATGGTTAGTTGAAAGGATATGTATGGGGGCATGGAAAGTGTGAACCTTAGAATATTACAGTTGAGACCTTAGATGTAAGGTCGTCTTGAGTACAAGACTTTGCAAATGATCCTTGTCGAAGTACATTATATACCTAGGGTGCATTGTGTGATAAGTCCCTGGGTAGTGTGAAATATGTTATACCCCGTATTTCCAGGGTATGTACGTGAGGGCGTACGTATAATTTGAGCCTTAAAGATTAGGCAAGAATGAAATTTTGTGCACAAGTACCGAAAGGAGTCGTTTTTCGACGAAACGTTTCCACAGCTTTCGTAGGGAAAATTCCGGCTATGTCATTAATATTTTTTGCGGATTTTTCCGAGAGACGAAACATTTTGGACCAACGGGAGGGTGACATGTGTCACCCTCACATTGGAAGGAAGTGGACGGCCAAAGGGGAATTGTTGGCACGTTTTTTGTGCAAAAATTGTGGTCAAGGGTTAGGTAGGATATTTTGTGTAGTTGATGAGCAAGTGGGACCCACAAACACATGGCTTCATCTTGACCTTACACTTGCCTTACACTTGGATAGATCTTGGCCATTGGTTGGCCATTTCTTGACCTATAAATACCCCTCTAAGTTGATGAACTTATTCCTCCAAAAATTGTCTAAGTCTTGAAAAATCCCTCCCTCTCCCTCTTGTTGTTTTCGCCCACCACACCCCTCCTTTGAGAGACTCTGGCGAGAGCAACCCCCTAGCCTAGTTGTGCTAGTCGAAATACTACCCCCTTGGTAGAAATGTATTCTACAAGTATTGTTATAATGCCCAAAATACTTTATCCAAATACCTTGTAGTACTTTCCAAAGTACCCTTTATACGAAAAGCCCTAAAATACTATTATACTTTCCTTTAGCCACTAAACTAAACCCTAAGGAAAACCTTCATAGTCGGTTGAAGTATTTAGTAGAAGTTGCGTAGAACTTCTAAGGGTTGTTTGGAGCGGATTGGAGCACTCGGAGTAGGAGCTAAACGTTGCTCAGGAGCGACTTATACTTGGATAATTTTGGGCTCATCGAGGTAAATACTATCGCCCTTCTAGTGTAATTGGAAATTACATCGTAGTAGTATAGTAATGAATATAAGATTCATAGAAGTGATTTGAACTGTAATAGAAGGATATTACGTAAAAGGGTTGAATCAAATCATTTCGTAGAATATAAGTAAGTTCAACTGCATTTACATAGGATCGTATATACAGAGACGATAACCTATATTGGTTGACTGATCTGCAAGTAGCAAGGGCTACTAAGAAGGAGGACCAAAGCAGCTACAAGTTATAGCCGTGGGCTTTTGCTTATAGTCGATAATCGTCGCGAGGTATGTGATTCTTCCTATACTCTTGAGCATGATATTTTAAAAGGAAGATATATATAGTACGCAATGTCTTTTGACTTAAGCTCAATAATATATAGTACGGTGACGACGTGTGCTAATTGAACGTAGTTGTGCAATGTCTTTTGACTTAAGCCTGAATAATAAGAATTTTGAAGTATTTCAAAATTGTTTAGAAACCATTGTTGAACGATGAGTAACACTTGGTTTTAAAGGTTTTATAAAGAGTTATACTAGGGTGATGGGGAGTTAGGTATCCCGACTTAAGAGAGGTAAATAAGATGGTTTATCGATTTTAGAAGTTAAGAGACTTGATCTTATAAGATAAGAGACTTAACTTAAATGAATTAATATAGATTTTGTGAAACCTCATTCGTGAGTAATGAGTACTTGGTTTTAAAAGGAATAATGTTTCTTGATTTGAAATCGAATGTGTATCGATAAACCACTGCAGCGTTAATAAAGGAAAATGTATTGAATAATTAAGTATTATTAAAACCAGTAGAAACCTCCATCTGCATAGAAGCTAAGATAAGACAAAATGATATTACATTTTCTAGATCATGGTCGCTTAATAAGATTGATTATGAACAAGATTAACCTACTCACCTATGGCATATGTTACTCTATTGTTTTAAAAAGAGATTAAGACATTGAACTATGAAACTTTTCTAAAAAGAGACTGCGTAATTGAAATTAGGCAAACCGAACTTTTAGGAAAAGAAAGGCATTGTGTTGTCTTAAAATGGTTTAAAACATAAAGTGTTATAACGACTTTATGGGAAGTTGGTTATAACGACTTTATGAAAAAAAAAGAAGGGTTTTATCATTTGTTTTAATGTGGTAACTTGACTTTTAAAGAGAAGTATTTTGGTCCAAAAGGAAGGCATGGTATTGCCTTAATTTGGTCTTTAAAAGGAAAGTATGAAAGTTGTTTTGGTTTACTTAAAAGATATAAGTCACACATTTTTATATACTACTGGAATCGGGTGACTTTTAGAAAAGGAATGAATCTCTTAAAAGGAATTTAACGACGTAGTACTTTAGGGTTAAAATCCGACTTTGACATAAACAAAGTACCTTGAGTTGTGTATAACTTGCCTATGCTTGTTGTTATGAAACTTGACCATGTTACGTGTGATAGCCTTGTTGTGCAAGTATCGTGTTCTACTCGACTACGGTTCATGGATGAACCGAATGTATTTCACTCGACCACGGCTCATCCGGAATGTATTTCACTCGACCACGGCTCATCCGGAATGTATTTCACTCGACTCCGGCTCATCCGGAATGTATTTCACTCGACTCACCGGTTCATCCGGAATGTATTTCACTCGACTACGGTTCATCCGGAATGTATTTCATCGACCACGGCTCACGGATGAACCGAACGTATCCCACACGCTTCTACCGGGTCCATGAGATGGGCCGAGACATGTTATACGTATCACATGATTTATACCTAGATCGCCGGCATGAGGAAGAAGTTCCACGCACGAGGATGACTTTGAGGCGTGAGTCCCCGACTTGACATAATCGCTTTATGTTGTGAATCGTAGTTTGGCTATCATACATGTCTCCCGCTTTATATAGACTATTATGATTTCATTTACGATTTTTACTTTCACATACTTGGTACTTGTTGTCTCGACTCCTTCTGAGGCTGCGCTCATGCCGCAGAAGAAGTACACCTACTGCCGATCCTCGCGCTTAGGATCTCATTTCGGCCTTGGGAAGCTCCGCCTTCCTGAGGCTTATCTTTGGTATGTTACCCGAGTCCAGAGGTCCTTGTACATTCGTGGTATGGCGGGCCCCGTCCCGTCATAGTTGTTGTATAAATCTTAGAGGTCTGTGAGTAATCACAGGCGTGGTTGTAAGGATTGTAACTGTTCAAATGTTTATATATATATATATGTTGAAAGGCAACCGTTTTGGTTGGCCTATTTTCTTTCATCTTAATCCATGTCTATTTACATGTTTAAGTTTTATTTCCGCTGGTTTTCTCTGATGTTGTATCACTAGGGTGCCCGGGGTAAGGCACCAGTCACGGGCCCGGGTTCGGGTTGTGACAAAATAAAAGTGGTAGCTTTCATGACCTGTATAGGTAAGATTGTTCCGGATCGAGAAACAAGAGTTTGATGTGCAAGTGGGTCGGGTTGGGGCCTGCTGCGGCCAACCCGCGCCGTGTTGGGGTTGGGTCAGCTCGGTGGTCCCGCCAGTGGTAGGGTCACGAGTGCTAGCCCAAGTTACATGACCATCGTATGAGTTCGTGGATATGTTCAACCAGACCGGTTCGTGAAGGCCGAATGGCCTTAGAGAGAAGTGAAGCTAGTAAGATGACCAAGTTTGAGGTGGTGACTCAAAGTTTTGGGAATCAAGCGATGATCAAGTATGGTACGATACTAGAAGAGTTCAAGTGTTCGGAAGCGGCACGACGAGTAAGGGCGAAGTGAACTTGTGAATGATGGAAGAAATCATTTTTGAGAAATGAATGCGGCGGAGTGTCCTCGACCAAGAGCGAGTTGGTATTGTTTTGCATCATCGAGGTGGTTCCTCGTTGGCCTCGGATTTAAGAAATTGCGCGCATGTGTTATTTCGCGGCCTGTGGCGTTGGCAACTTGTTAGAAAGAACTTTATCGTTATCCGCTTGAGAAGGAACATTCGACGAATGTTTCTAGGGGAGAATGTTATACCGTATTTCCGCAGTATGTACGTGAGGCGCACGATACAATTTGAGCCTTAAAGTAGGCATAGGTTCGAATTTGTGCACAAGTGCCGAAAAAGTCGTTTCGACTAAACGCTTCCTGACTTACGAGGAAAATTCCGCTATGTCATTGATAATTTTTGCGATTTTTCCGAGAGACGAAACATTTTGGACCAACGGAGGGTGACATGTGTCACCTCACATTGAAGCATTGTGGACGCAAAGAGGACGATTTGGAGCTTGTGGTTAGGTAGGATATTTTGTGTAGTTGGTGTGGTAGATGGATAAGGTGCACATGGCTTAATCTTGACCCTACACTTGCTTAACACATGGATTAATCTTGGCCCTTGGTTGGCCATGGCTTGACCTATAAATACCCACCCTTTGTTGATGAAATTCTTCATCCAAATATTTTCTAAGTGTTAAAAATTCCTCCCTCTCCCTTGTGAAGTTTTCGCCCACCACCCCCTTTGAGTGAGCTTGGCCGAGAGCCACCCTCCCCTTTGTAGTGCCCTAGCCGTGGTACACCCCTAGCCTTGTTGTCTCGTATAAATACCCCCTTTTGTGGTATTGAAATACTCTCCAAGTATTGTTATAATGCCCAAATACCTTGCCCAAATACCTTGTAGTATTCCCAAAGTTACACTTATACAAAAGCCCGTAAAATACTATTATACTTCCTCACTACAAAACGAAACCCTAGTAAATCTTCACCCGTAGTTGAAGTTATAAGTAGAAGTTGCGTAGAACTTCTAAGGGTTGTTTGAGCGGGTCGAGCGCACGAGTAGGAGCTAAACCTTGCTCAGATCGACATATAACTTGGATAATTTTGGGCTTATCGAGGTAAACACTCATGACCTTCTTGTAATTGGAAATTACATGTTGTAGGAGTATATAGTTAAGTATACTATATATAGAATCGAACATAGTTGTGCGGCAATGTCTTTTGACTTAAGCTCGAATAATACTTACGCAATGTCTTGCGACTTAAGCTGAATTTTAAGAAGTGAACCGAATCAGTAATTACATAGATCAGACATGAGACTTGTGTAGTATTATCGTGAGTAGAATTGTACACGTCCGGTTAGGCGTGCAAACCCCGGTTGGCTTGGTAGCCTACCGATAGAGAGATTTACGCTGCCATGGGAGGAGGTCGCGAATTTTCGTAGAATATTCTACATTGAGATCTAGGATGTTAATAGGCGCCTTGTGGCCTCTATAGGTTGAAGTACTACGTATGGCGTGATCTACTGGCTTGGAGAGCCACTGGTTTGAGGTACTTGGAGCATTTTGCTATTAGTCGATAATTGTCGCGAGGTATGTGAACCTCTTCCTATCTGCTCTAGCATGATATGTGTATAACTATGTAGTACGGTAGACGCGTACGTGTTTAATGTATTTGATTGGTTTGAAACATAAAGTGTTATAACGACTTTATGGAAGTTGGTTATAACGACTTTATGTAGGTAAGAAAATGCTTTTTGGTGTCAAAGGGTAAAAGATTTTACTTATAAACGATTTTATGTGTAGTAATAAAGAACTTGAAGTGTTTCAAAAAGACCTTTTTGAAAGAAGAGTAATATTTGGCTTTGAAAACATAAGAGTTGTACTAGCTTTATGGGAAGTTAGGTATAACGTCTTAAGAGTGATAAAAAGAATGGTTTACTGATTTTTGAAGATAAGAGACTTGACTTAATGGTATTGATATGAATTTTGTTAAAAGTGTGAAACCTCATTCGTGAGTAATGAGTACTTGGTTTTAAAAGGAATAATGTTTTACTGATTTCGGAAATCAGAATGAGTATCGACAAACCACTGCAGTGTTAATAAAGGAAAATGTATTGAATAATGAAGTATGGTATTAAAACCAAGAGAAACCTCCATCCGCAGAAGCTAATATGAGACAAAATGATATTACATTTCCTAGATCATGGCTGCTTAATAAGATTGATTATAAACAAGAATAACCTACTCACATATAAGACATATGTTTCTCAAAACGTTTAAAGGAGAATTATGTTTTAAAGGATTAAAACTATGAACTACGAAACCTTTTCTAAAATGAGAAACTTGAGCATTTGAAATTAGGCAAACTTGAACGTTTGGAAAACAAGGTTGTTACTTGATTTTACAAAGGAAAGCATTTTGGTTTACTTAACAATGTTAGTCACTCTATTTTTATACTAAGGGTATCGTGTGACCTTTGTAAAAGAAATGGATCTTTAAAAGGAATTTAACGTACGTAGTACTTTAGGGTTAAAACCCGGACTTTGGCATAAAATGAAAGTACTTTGAGTTGTGTATAACTTGCCTATGCTTGTTGTTGTGAAGCTTGCCTATGCTTGTTGTTGTGAAACTTGCCTATGCTTGTTGTGATAGCCTTTGTTGTATTTCTGTACCCCCGCGTCTCTCGATGGAGGGCCGGTTGATTTGTTATGAGCGATTCTACACCGAGTCCCACGAGATGGGCGGACACGTATTCCATCCGACATACACCGGTCCCACGAGAGGCAGGACACGTATTCCATCCGATTAGACACCGTGTCCCACGAGATGGGCAGGGACACGTATTCCATCTGATTATACACCGAGTCCCACGAGATGGGCAGGGACACGTATTCCATCTGATTATACACCGAGTCCCACGAGATGGGCAGGGACACGTATTTCATCTGATTATACACCGAGTCCCACGAGATGGCAGGACACGTATTCCATCCGATTATTCA
The DNA here is from genome assembly GCA_029844215.1 of Przewalskia tangutica. Lineage (NCBI taxonomy): Eukaryota > Viridiplantae > Streptophyta > Magnoliopsida > Solanales > Solanaceae > Przewalskia > Przewalskia tangutica. Next base: position 112,747,841 of record CM056720.1, read on the forward strand.
CCGAGTCCCACGGACGGGCGGACACGTATTTCATCCGTTATCATACATGTCTCCCGCTTTATATAGACTATTATGATTTCATTTACGCCTTTTACGATTTCACATACTTGGTACTTGTCCGACCTCCTTCGGCCGCGCTTCATGCCGCAGTGGAAGTACATCGTGTGGATCCTCGCCATGGATCACGCTCGGCGTGTCGGGAAGCCCCATTTCTTCTGAGGCTTATCTTTTGGTATGTTACCGAGTCCATGGATTCTTATACATTCTGGTATGGCGGCCCTTTCCCGTCATAGTTGTTAAAATCTTAGAGGTCCGAGTAATCGTGGGCGTGGTTTGTAAAAAGTATAACTGTTCTGTTATTTATGTATATATGATTCAGGAAATTGTTTTGGTTGGCCTGTTTATTTATCTGGTCTCTTTTTTCTTTTTCATGTTTTATTTCCGCTGATTTTCTCTTATGTTGTATCACTAGGTGCCCGGTAGGCACTACCACGCCCTTCGGTCGACAGAATGTGACTATAACTTTTATTGGAAATGGAAAAGATAATAAGCTACGATTAAGTTCATAAGTGGTAATGACACGGCAGATCCGTATGTACTTTTATACTCGCCCTCGTCATTCTTTTGTCTGCTATGATCACGCTTATCAGACGTTATTTCGCTCCATATTCGCACTGTAATCAATTTCTTCTGGCCGGCGTTCATGCCCGCAGAGTTTTAGGTACCCATGTTGGTGATCCTCGCTCATAGGATCTCGCTTTTGAGAAAAGCTCTATTTGCTCCGGAGGCTTATCTCTTGTACGGTTTCCCTGAGGTAGTAGATTCATGTATATTCAGGGGTATGGCGGGGCCCTGTCCCGCCACAGTTGTTCAGTTGTTATTCCTAGAGGTCTGTATTCACATATGTGGTTGGGCTGTAAGAACTGAGTTGTACTTTTGATTATGTTATATTATGGAAGGCGGCCTGATCGGCTAGCCTGTGACGTTTTTATTTACACATGTGTTTATGTTGTGTATGTTCCGCTGCTAATCTCTAATGTATACCGAGCAGGTGCCTGTGTAGGGCACTGCCGCGCCTTGCCGGGTCGCGATGCTTATGATGCTACGTGTGTTAGTGTCTTGTGACGTTTGCGTAAGGGGGTTTTTCTTGTTGTTCCTATGTTGTTTAACGATAAGCAGTTATGCTGCTATTATATCACTTACCCCCCTGACTTGTTATGCCGAGGGTTAGCCGCCCCCGATGCGAGGAATACCTCATGCGTGTCCAGGTGACCTATGCGAGTCGGGAGTTCCGGATGATCACTCCGGTGTGTTACGATGCGCGAGGAATACCTCACGCGGTTTGTGTGACTATACTGATTGCGAGTCGAGTTGATCCGCGAGGTTAGCTACCCCGTCGAGAATACCTCATGCGGACCTAGGTGGTCTATGCGATCGCGGAAGTTCGAGATTAGCTCGCATAATGATACTATGGGCGATTGGCCTTGCTTCATTAGCGGCACAGAAAAGACGATTCACGTTATACCTATTTTTGTTCTTGTTATGTTGGCACTATGTGCGGTTGAATTGGTTGTTAAATGCGTATTTGTAATTGGTTTTAAAATATTATGATTTTATTTCGCATTTACGATTTCACATACTTAGTACTGTTATCTGACCTCCTCTGGGGCTCCATTCATGCCGCAGTGTAGGTACACTTGTTGATCCTCGCTCATAGGATCACGCTCATTTTGGGAAGCTCCGTTTCTCCGAGGCTTATCTTTCGTATAGTCCCTGCCGTTGTAGGTACTTACATTCGTGGGTATGGCGGCCCCGCCCCGCCGTAGTTATGGTTACATTCTTGCAGGTCTGTAGTATCGCTGTAAGTGTGGTTTGTAAAAGGGATGTAATCGTCGCTTTAATCATTTTTATATATATGCGAGAAGCGTGACCGCTTTGGTTAGCCTATGTTTATCATTGATATCTTGTTTCATGTGTAAGTTTTATTTCCGCTGATTTTCTCCGATGTTGTATCACCAGGTGCCCAGTGGTAAGGCACCAACACGCCCGGCCTGGTCGTGACAAGTACATCCGGTTTTCATGTTTCTATTTGAAGAGATGTATCGGAGATCCATCTAGAGTGCACATTGATGATGTCCAGTGCGAGGGGTTATCAGATGAGGAAGTACCATGATACTCGATGCGTCAAAGTTAGGCGACTACGGACAAAGGATGTGGTTTCCGTCAAGGTCTTATGGCGGAACGAGAACAGAGAGGAGATGACGTGGGAAGCAGAGGAGGACATGAGGCAGAAGTATCCTCACTTATTCCCCACACCTCCAGGTAACTCACTTTCCTACTTGTTGATTTTAATTGTCATTTTGCTTACGTGTTATTTTGGTTATGCATGGCATTCTTGTTATGGGGGATATAGTTATGAGGGCCTATATCGTTATCTTTGTTTGAGAAGGAACATTCGGGACGAATGTTTCTAAGGAGGGTAGAATGTTATATCCCGTAGTTCCAAAATATGTATGTGAGGACGTACGTACAAATGTATAAGCCCTAATTAGGTTAAGGATGAAATTTTGTTTTTCCGACGGACAATATTCCGAACCTTGTGAAGGAAATTTTACGTTTTCAATATTTTAACCAAATATGGATTTTTCCGAGAGATGAAATATTTTGGACCAATAGGAGGGCGACATGTGTGTCACGACCCGAACCCGGGCCCGTGACTGGTGCCTTACCCCGGGCACCCTAGTGATACAACATCAGAGTAATCAGCGGAACATAAGACGATAACATGAAATAACAAGAAGTATGAAACAATAGTCTGAGAAACTTGCTTACGGCATATATATATAAATCAATTTAAACCAACAGCTACATCCCATTACAACTCGCACAACAAGATTACTGCACTTACGAATGATATGACAACAACGACGGACGTTCGCCATACTCGAATGTAAGACCTACAACAACAGGACTATACCAAGATAAGCCTCCGAGAAACGAGCTTTCCCAACGAATCGACCCTAAGAGCGAGGATCAACGATCGTGTACTTCAACATGCGCATGAACGCATCCCCGAAGAGGTCAAGACAACAGTACCAAGTATGGAAATCAAAATATCAGAATGAAATCATAATAGTCTATAAAGCAGAGACATGTATGATACCCAAACTACGATTCACAATAAATAAATATGTTAAGTCGTGGACTCACGCCTCAAAGTCATCACTCAAATGTAACTATGGGTCTCACTCCCATAACATCAATCATGCCGTGGAATACCTTCCTCACCGCTTTAGCTTATGATATAAAAGCACCAAGAAATACATGAACACCGTGTCCCACTGTGTCCTAATAAAACAAGACAGGTAAGTACGAAGGCATAATCGACTACTAACACCTACAAGACTAACATGGTCATAAATCAGACATGATATCTGTCTGACATCACATGATCAAAGCCGTCACTGCCCGCGCAGATCAAATGCGCGTCTAGCCACGAACTCTCCGTAGCTCGCGATAGGCCAACCTCATAGGCCCGCATGAGGTATTCTCGCATCGAGGGTAGCTACTCCCGATCGCCCGACTCGCGATCCGCATGGCCACAAAGACCGCATGACCACAAGCGGCCGCAAACTAACCTCGAACTCCCGTGAGTTCCGCATGGATCCCCGACCCGCATGAGGTATTCTCGAATCACGGTCCTGCATCACCGAGTCTACCCCGACGGAGGCGCAACCTCCGAGACAAGTCAAGGTGAGTGGTACAATACCAACATAACTACGAGAGTCAAACAACTTTAAGCGCAATGAGGAAAACCCTTTACACAAAACATCACAAGATACTAACACACGTAGCATCCTAGCATGTTTACTTATCAAATCAACAAGAAAGTATTACAAGGCTATCACAAACCAACACAATCATGTTATACACACAAGGTACATTCTAATATATGATTAACAAGATCGTATCTATTCCCAAAGTACTTCATACATTATCTTTTAAAAGATACGTTACGTTTACAAAAGTCACACAATACCCGTAGTATATGAAAATAGAGTGATTATCTTTTGGAGTAAATCAAAACAAGTACCTTTGTAAAATCAAGTAACAACATTATTTTCCAAACGTCCAAGTTTGCCTAATTTCAAATGTTCACTGGTTCTTATTTTAGAAAGGTTTAGAGTTCATAGTCTTATTCATTTAAGAATATAATTCTCTTTAAACCATCCGAGAAAACATAAGCCTTATATGTGAGTAGGATATTCTTGTTTATAACAATCTTATTACTGAAATCATGATCTAGGAAATATCATTTTGTCTCATCTTAGCTTCTATGCAGATGGAAGTTTCTACGGTTTTAATAATACTTAACTGTCAAAATATTTCCTTTTATTAACGCCGCAGTTGGTTTGTCGATACACATTCGATTCAAATCAAGAAACATTCTTAAGCCGTTATACCTAACTTCCCATAAAGCTAGTATAACTCTTAAGTTTTCAAAACCCAGATACTTCTTCTTTCAAAATGATTCAAAATCTTTTGAAACACTTCAAGTTCTTTATTATTACATAACCAAACTTATAGTTCAAATCATTACCTTTTAAAACCACAAGTATTTTCTTACCTACATAAAGCTGTTATAACCAACTTCCCATAAAGCCGTTATAACACTTTATGTTTTAGACCAATCAAATACATTTAACACATGTACGCCTATCGTACTACATAGTTACACACATATCATGCTAGAAGAGATAGGAAGAGGTTCACATACCTCGCGACAGTATCGACTAATAGCAAAACGCTCAAGTACTTCCAACCGCTTCGCCACCTTGCCAAGTAGATCGCGCCACACGCAGATTTCAACCTATAAGGCCACGCGCTTATTAATATTTAGATCTCTTCGTAGAACATTCTACGTAAAATTCGAAGACTTCTCCGCAACAGCAGAAATCTCCTCTATCTGGGCCTACCAAGCCAACCAGGGGGTTATACGCCTAATCCGGACGTGCACAATTCTACCTCACGAGAAAGCTACAAGTCTACTCAGAATACACCCTATGTAATTACTGATCAAAGACTCTTCTTCGAAAAGGTTTCTTATTATTCAAAGCTTAAGTCCAAAGACATCACGATAACAACGTTCATTCTATATATAGTATACTTCAACTATATAGTCTAACAATCATGTAATTTCCAATTACAATAGAGGACAAGATATTTACCTCGATAAGCCCATAATTATCCAAGTAAAAGTCGATCCTGGCAACGTTTGTGTTACACCAGTATTTCCGTATGTACGTAAGGAATACGCATAAAAGTTTTGGTCTTAAAGTTAGGCCTTGGGCGATTTTTAGGCACAACTCACAAAGCGAACGGTTTCCGACGAAACGTTTCCACTTTCATAGGATAAATTCGCTTATGTCATTTCTTATTTTTGGATTTTTCCGAGAGACGTAACACTTTGGACCAATGAGAGGCTTACACTTTCCACCCTCTCATTGGTGGACTTGTCACTGATAGGGCCGATTGGATGCCAAGCCTTGTCATAAAGTTGATAGATATTTTGTGTGCAAGTTGGCTAGGTACACTTGCCCTAATCTTGACCTTACACTTGCCTAGCACTTGGCTAAATCTTGGCCATTGGTTGGCCATGTCTTGACCTATAAATACCTCTTGAGATGAAGAGTTCTTCATCCACTAAAGCTTTCAAGTCTTGAAAACCTCCTCTCCCTGTGAGCAATTCGTCCAACACACCCCCTCCCTTGAGAAGCTTGGTGAGGCTACCCCACCCCAGCCTACCAAACCTACCCCTCCTTGGTAGAAAAGTTGCCTTCTAGTATTGTTATAATGCCCAATTTAACCTAGCCCAAATCCCTTAGTACTTAGTAGAAGTTGAGAAACTTCTAAGGATTCTTGAGCACCTCGAGCTTTGGATTAGGAGCTAAACCTCGCCGGGATCGACTTTTACTTGGATATTATTGGGCTTATCGAGGTAAATAATCCTAACCCTCTTTGTAATTAAAGAATGCATCTTGTAGAAGTATTGAAATAAGTATAAATACTTAGAAGGTTTGTTAAGAATAGAATTGAACCGAACACCTTAGAAGGGTATAAGAAGAATATACGAATCAGATTTACATAGATCTGTTTTCACATGAGACTTATATAGCTCACCGTAGGTTGTGCGCCCGACTTTCCGTAGAATTGAGGACCCTCTGCTTAGAATGACCTCTAGAATAGTCTAGACTTTGATAGTTGTCAGTGACTATTATAGTCGATTCTCTTGCGACATACTCGACTTGGCGGTGGATTTCGCCGGAAGGTATGTGATTCTTCCTATACCTCGAGCATGATATGTTATATATATAGTACGGTAGACGTGCATATGATAATCGGCAATGTCTTTTGACTTAAGCCCAATAATAAGAACCTTGAAGTATGTCAAAGGAATAATGAATCATTGTTTAACGGAAGAGTAATATTTGGTTTTAAACAAAAGCTTAAGAGTTATACTAGCTTTATGGGAAGTAGGTATAACAACTTAAGAATGATAAAAGGAACTGCTTACTTGTTTGTTTATAAAAGCCTTGTATTGATTTCTAGTGTAGTAAGATTGATAGGTAGACATACCATGATACCGCATGTGTTAATTGTCTTGTAATGTTGTGAAAGGGGTCATTCTTGCGGTGCTTACGTTAACCTGGTAAGTCCGTCAGATCATATTGTATCACCTACCCTCGACTTGTTATACCGAGGGCTTGCCACCGACGCGGTCTATACGGCTACGCGTCCATGAGACTATCGGAGCCGCGGTATGCTCCGTGATTGATCATTCCGGTGTTTAGCCCGACGCGGATGCCCTATCGCGGTCCATGGACTACGCGGTCTTTTGAGGCTATGCGATCGAAGTCCGAGGGTACCGGCTAGCTACCCCGCGGGAATACCTCATCGCGGTGCATGTGACATGCGACTACGGAGTTCAGACTAGGCACGCATGATACTATGGGCGGCCTTGCTTCGATCATTCGCGGCTAGACTAGACTGCGCGCTTTTCCTATTACAAGTATTGTTGTGATGGCACTATGTGCAATTGAACCGAATGTATTTGTGAAAAGGTTTTGAATACTTTGATTTCATTTAAAGTACTTTATAGTTTCACATACTTGGTACTGTAACCGACCTCCTCGGCCGCTCATGCCGCAGTTCTAGAGGGAAGCAGTACTAGATCCACATCCTTAGGATCTCTACGTTGGTGTCGGGAGCTCCACTCTCCCGAGGCTCTACTTTTGGGTATGATCTCCCGTTGTAGATAGTTTGTACGATCGGTATGGCGGGCCCTGTCCCGCCATAGTTGTTATTTTCCTGAGGTCTCAGAGTCATGTTATGCAGTTGGGATGTAATCGCAAAACTTGGTTTATGTATATACGCCGAAGGCAACCTTTTCTTCGATAAAATGTTCTAGTTATATCATGTTGCATGTCTTGTTTTATATTCCGATTGTTCTCGATGTATGACTACTTGGGTGCCCGTAAGGCACTCCACGCCCCGAACGGTCATGACAAAAGTGGTATCGAGCGCTTAATCCTGAAAGTGTCTGTGACCGTATCTAGTAGTCTTGATTATCGGTGTGTTGTGCACCACACCAATAATCGTGAGGCTATAGGATATTTAGGATTAGTTTCCATTCTTCTCACTCGAGATCGTGCTTTAGAGTCGCGGTTATAGGTTGGACCTCTAACGTATTCCTTTCTATAATAGATTATGCCTCCACGTAGGCAACCCGCCCGGGCAAGGCGCCGGCGAGGAGCTGCTAGTATGACACGTAGGTTCACCAGTGGCTCGAGCCCGCCTTTACCCGAGGCAATGCCTCGTGACGGCGAGTTCTACGACGCCACTGCCCCAAAGAGTTTAGGCCACAGCCGGTGATGAGACCACGTTTACGCTCCGCCTCCTCACCGGGCGAAGGAGTTAGGGTACAAGGAGATGGCCCATTACTAGCCGTCGTGGCCGATATGAGAGAGGTTTGAGGCAACCGCAAGATGGGCCCAGCCCCGGAAGACCCGTTGCTCACCGTAGGCGATAGTTTGAGGCTACTGGACTTCCTTAGTAGCCCGCAGTTTTACTGTCGAGGCCGAGGATGATCCGCAGAGTTCATCCGCCGCTGCAGAGGATTATGCGGGTGGTCAAGGCTTCGAGACCGAGTCCGTGACATTCGGTTCGCGCGGTGCGTGATACCGCAATGATTGGTTCGATCATGGGAGCTTTCGGGAGAGCACGCACTCACAGCACGGGATGAGTTTTCGCAGGCTTTTTCACACACTTTGCCTCCGCATGAGAGGGCACGATCCGGCAGATTTTTGTTATCGAGGCAGGAGGGCGCGATTAGAGAGTACAATGTCGAGTTTGATTCATCGCTCGATATGTTCGCGACCGGTAGCGAATATGGAGGACCGGTGCATCGCTACGCCACCGCTAAACGACTATATGGCCGAAGTCTTATGCGGTGTCCCTTCACCGAGCATGGACATTACCCGATGCGAGCTCATGCATTAGGATGCGGCGAGCGTAGAGACCGCCGGTAGACCGATATCGCAGCGAGGCGGGGATCACGGTTCTTTTGGTGGTTCTCGTGGTGGGCGGATCGCCAGAAGTCCGATTTGCACCACACGCTCGAGCACTCCTACATCATTTACAAGATACCAGAGCCGGGGGCGTGTCGTGCCCCAGACTTGATTTCGGGTAGCGCAAGTGCTAACCGCTCGAGGTCCTGCTCACAGGTTCGCGGTAGATTCCATTCGAGCCGCATGCTACTACGGAATTTGCCATACTTGTGGCCAGCAGGTCATTTCGCGAGAGTTCGCCGACCGGGCACTGGGTAGGCCCACCATGTGGTCTGCCGCTTCTTCATCCCCGACAGCTACTCGCCGAGGCGTGGCACGCAGAGATCGCCAGGTCGCGGCAGGTCGTCGCGCAGTCTCAGCTTAGCGGTCCTCGAACCGCATTTATGCTTTGTCCACCGACAGATCGTGAGGCCTCACCGATGTCGCCATGTACCTTATCGGGCCTGGTTTGATGTATATGCTTTGATAGATCCGGTTCTACTCATCCTATATATCTCCCCTTGTTGCTAGTAGGATAGTGGATAGAGCACGAGTCCATAGACCTTTCGAGGTAGCTACGCCGTGGGTGATTCGGTGGTAGCTCGGCGGGTATATGAGCTTGTCTGACCATTTACGCCGCACTGCCGACTGATAGAGTTGGAGATGATTGACTTCGACGTGATCATGGGATGGATTGGCTAGCTTTTGCTATGCCAATGTAGACCGCAGAGAGAGAGAGTGAGTACGGTTCCAGCTTCGAGGAGCGGTTGTTGAGTGGGAAGGAGCACCAGATCGCCAAGGGTAGGTTTATTTCCTACCAAGGCTGGAAGATGGTGCGAAGGCGGGTATATCTACCATCTAGTTGGTGTTTGATACCGAGGTCACTGCATTTTCCGTGATTCCAGAGTCACGAGTTCCCGACGTGTTTCCAGATGACCTCCCGTATCCTCCCGAGAGGAGATCGAGTTTTGTATAGATGTCTTTGCCGCACACTCGCCTATTTCCATTCCGCCATACGTGATGGCACCCGCCGAGTTGAGAGAATCAAGGAGCAACGAGTGATTTGTCGAGAAGCGGTTTCATCGCACCTGTTTCTCCCCGGGGCGCCGATTGTTCGTAAAGAAGAAGGACGCACGCGTGTGTTGATTACTGCGGTGAACAAGGTGACCATTAAGAACGATACCCTCTTCCCGTGATTGATGATTTGTTCGATCAGCAGTGGCGAGATGTTTTTCCAAGATTGATCTACGATCGGCTATCATCGAGTTCGAGTTAGAGGTGGATGTCCCTAGGATCGCATTTCGACCCAGACGCATTATGAGTTCGTGGTCATGTCTTTTGGGTTGACCAATGCTCGTGAGATTCATGGATTTGATGAACCGAGTGTTCAAACCATTTTTGGACACGTTTGTGATAGTGTTCATTGATGATATCTTGGTTTATTCTCGCCAGAGCAGGAGCACGCGGAGCATTTGAGATCAGGTCGATAGCTTCTCCGATCGGCTGTATGCGAAGTTTTCCAAATGTGAGTTTTGTTGACTTCGTAGCTTTTCTTGGGCATATTGTCGGCCGATGGCATTCGAGTGGATACGCCAAGATCGAGCGATTAGGACTTGCCTGCACCTACTACTCCGGCGCAGGTTCGTAGTTTTCTGGCCTTGCAGATATTATCGGCGTTCGTAGAGAAGTTTGCTTCTATCTCTCGCACCATTGACTAGGTGACTCGAAAGCGCCTAAGTTTCATGGACCGATGCGTGAGCGTGGTTTCAGCTAAAGGAGAGATCGACGACCGCCTCGCTTTACTCTTCCCGAGGTCCGATGGTTACGTGGTGTATTGTGATGCGTCGGGCATCGGGTTGGGATGTGTGTTGACGCAGCAGGCGAGTTATAGCATACGCATCCCGACGCTTAAGATACACGAGAGGAACTACCCCACCCATGATTTGGAGCCGCGTGATACACGCTTTGAAGATCCTGAGGCACTATTTGTACGGGTTCACGTGGATATTTATACGCACCACAAGAGCCTCCAGATATCTTCACCGCAGGAGTCGAACCTACGGCGAGACGGTGGTTAGAGTTGAAGAAGGACTATGACGCCGATATCCCGCACCACCCGGAAGGCCAACGCTGTGGCGTATGCACTTAGCCGTAGGTCTATGGGTAGCTTATCGATATTCACTGAGAGGAGGGCATGGTTCGTGATTTGCATCGATTAGCGAGCCTTGGTGTCCGCTTGATTGATTCTCGATAGCGCAAGTTAGAGTTCGCGAGGTTGCCGAGTCTTCTATCGTTGAGGAGGTGAAGAGGCAATAGCTCGAGGATCCACTTTGATTCGATATCGTGATACGCCTCTTCGTGAGGGCAAGGGTCCTTTGAGGTAGCACCATGGGGTGCTAAGGTTTGAGGGCGTTGTGTGTTCCGGATGTTTCGTGACTTGCAGGGTTCTCGGGAAGCACACACAAGCGTTACTCTATCCATCCGGTCGACCAAGATGTACCACGACCTTAGATCCGTGTATTGGTGGGATGGCTTGAAGAGGGACGCTGCGAGTTCGTAGCTCGCCCGTGTTGTCGCGCAGTGAAGGTAGAGCACCGCAGACCGTGGTTTGTTACAGCGATAGAGATCCCGACCGGAAGTGGGAGGTAATCAACATGGACTTCATCACGATTACCTCGCACTCGAGGAGACATGATTCTATATGGGTTATCGCCGACAGTCGATTTAAATCAGCCCACTTTCTTCCCGTCGGGACGACTTTTCTACCGAGGATTATGCGACTTTACATCCGAGAGATCGCCGATCGCATGGAGTCCCTACTTCGATCATATCGCATGCAGGAGCCCGCCATTTCGCCAACTTCCTGAGGTCCTTCCGCAGGGTTTAGGGACGCAGTGAGCCCGAGCATCGCATTTCATCCACGCAGACGGACAGCAGAGCGCACTATCCGCACTCTCGAGGATATGCTGCGAGCTGTGTTATTGACTTCGTGGTAGTTGGGAGGATCATTTGCCTCGTTGAGTTCGCGATAATAATAGCTACCACTCCAAGCATTCGATGGCGCCTTATGAGGCCTTGTATGGAAGGAAGTGCAGACGCCTATAGGTTGGTTCGAGGTGGGCGAGGTGCAATGAGTGGGACCAGATTTGGTGCGCAGCGATGGATAAGGTGGCTTATCCGAGGCGCTTATCGATACCGTAGTCGATGTAAGTCGATGCAGATCATCGCCGCCGCATCTTGAGTTCGAGGTTCATGATTGGGTTTTCCTAGCGTGTCACCCATGAAGGGTGTGATGAGATTCGGGAAGAAGGGAAACTCAAATTTCAGTACATCGGGCCGCTTCGATTGTCCGCAGGTAGGCAAGGTTGCGATGAGTTGGATCCGCCGTCCGTCCGGAGGCGACATCCGTTTTTCACGTGTCTATGCCGAGGAGATGTATCGGATCCATCTAGTGGTACACCCGATTGACGATGTCCAGTGACCGAGGGTTATCGTATGAGGAGATTCCCATACGATAATCGATCGTCGTTAGGCGTCTGCGACGGAAGGACGTGGCTTCCGCAAAGTCTTGTGGCGAACGAGCTCGAGGAGGAGATGACGCGGAAGCCGGCGAGGACATGAGGCGTAAGTATCTCACCGCTCCCCACCCTCCGTAATTCACTTTCCTACTTGTAAATCTTCATTATCGCTATGCCTAAGTGTTGTTTATGGCCGTGTGGCTTTTGCAAACCGCTAAGTTTTGAAGAACCTTATCGTTATCCTGCTTGGGAAGGAACATTCGGGACGAATGTTTCTAAGGAGGGGAGAATGTTACACCCCGTATTTCCAGAGTATGTACGTAAAGGAATACGTACAAAAGTTTTGGTCTTAAAGTTAGGCCTTGGACGATTTTTAGGCACAACTCACAAAGCTAACGGTTTCCGACTAAACGCTTTCCACGCCTTTCATAGGATAAATTCCGCCATGTCATTTCTTATTTTTGCGGATTTTTCCGAGAGACGTAACACTTTGGACCAATGAGAGGCGACACTTTCCACCCTCTCATTGGTGGACTTGTCACGCAATAGGCCGATTGGATGCCAAGCCTTGTCATAAAGTTGGATAGATATTTTGCGTGCAAGTTGGCTAGGTACACTTGCCCTAATCTTGACCTTACACTTGCCTAGCACTTGGCTAAATCTTGGCCATTGGTTGGCCATGTCTTGACCTATAAATACCCTCTTGAGATGAAGAGTTCTTCATCCACTAAAGCTTTCAAGTCTTGAAAACCCTCCCTCTCCTTGTGAGCAATTCGTCCAACACACCCCCTCCCTCAGAAGCTTGGCCGAGGCTACCCCACCCCTAGCCTAGCCGAAACCTACCCTCCCTTGGTAGAAAAGTTGCCTTCTAGTATTGTTATAATGCCCAATTTAACCTAGCCCAAATCCCTTAGTACTTAGTAGGTTGTGAGAAACTTCTAAGGATTCTCGAGCACCTTGGAGCTTTGGATTGTGAGCTAAACCTCGCTCAGATCGACTTTTTACTTGGATATTATTGGGCTTATCGAGGTAAATAATCCTAACCCTCTTTTGTAATTAAAGAATGCATACCGTAGAAGTATTGAAATAAGTATAAATACTTAGAAGGTTTGTTAAGAATAGAATTGAACTGTAACACCTTAGAAGGGTATAAAAGAAGAATATACGAACTCATTTACATAGATCGCTTTCACATGAGACTTATATAGCTCACCGTAGGGTTGTCTGCCCGACTTTCCGTAGAATTGAGGACCCTCTGCTTAGAATGACCTACGTAATAGTCTAGACTTTGATAGTTGTCTGTGACTATTATAGTCGATTCTCTCACACATACTCGACTTGGCGGTGGATTTCGCCAGAAGGTATGTGATTCTTCCTATACCTTGAGCATGATATGTTATATATATAGTACCAGACGACATATGATAATCGGCAATGTCTTTTGACTTAAGCCCAATAATAAGAACCTTGAAGTATGTCAAAGGAATAATGAATCATTGTTTAACGTAAGAGTAATATTTGGTTTTAAAACAAAAGCTTAAGAGTTATACTAGCTTTATGGGAAGTAGGTATAACAACTTAAGAATGATAAAAGGAACTGCTTACTTGTTTGTTTATAAAAGCCTTGTATTGATTTCTCGTAAGTGTAGTAAGATTGGTTGATAGGTAGACATACTATGATATCGCATGTGTTAATTGTCTTGTAATGTTGTGGAAAGGGTCATTCTTTGCGCTTACGTTGCTAACCTGAAGTCCGCATCGTTATTGTATCACCTACCCTCGACTTGTTATACCAGGTTGCCACACCGATGCGTCTATACGGCCTACGCGGTCATGAGACTATGCGGAGTCGCGCGTATGCTCGTGATTGATCATTCCGGTGTTTAGCCCGACGCGGATGCCCGCGGTCCAGGACTACGCGGTCTTTTGAGGCTATGCGATCATAAGTCCGTGAGGTACCGGCTAGCTACCCCGACGCGGGAATACCTACGCGGTCTGTGTGACCACGGACTACGGAGTTCGTGACTAGGCACGCAGAATGATACTATGGGCGTTGGCCTTGCTTCGATCATTCGCGCCTAGACTGCACTGCATTCGCTTTTCCTATTATCATATTGTTGTGATGTAGTACTATGTGCAATTGAACCAATGTATTTGTGAAAAGGTTTTGAATACTTTGATTTCATTTAAAGTACTTTATAGTTTCACATACTTGGTACTGTTATCACCTCCTTGGGCCGTCATGCCGCAGTTCTAGAGGGAAGCAGTACTAGATCCACATCCTTAGGATCTCTACGTGCCGTGAGCTCCACTCTCTCCGAGGCTCTACTTTTGGGTATGATCTCCTGTTGTAGATAGTTTGTACAGTAGGTATGGCGCCCCTGTCCGCCATAGTTGTTATTTTCCTGTAGTATGTAGTCATGTGCATACTGGGATGTAATCGCAAAACTTGGTTTATGTATATATCGCCGAAAGACAACCTTTTTCTTGAGATAAAATGTTCTAGTTATATCATGTCGCATGTCTTGTTTTATATTCACGATTGTTCTTCGATGTATGACTACTTGGGTGCCCGTAAGGCACTACCACGCCCCGAACGGGTCGTGACATTTAGCTCCAACTCCGCGCCCAACCCGCTCCAAACTACCCTTAGAAGTTCTAACCAACTTCTACATACTACTCCAACTAACCATGGAGATTTTTCTTAGGTTTCGGTTTGGTGGTCGACGGAAGTATAATAGTATAACGGGCTTTTCGTATAGGTATAACCATAGAATACTACAAGGTATACGACTAAGGTAATTTGGGCATTATAACAATACTTTGAGAGTATTTCTACCAAGAGGGTATTTATACGAGACAACACCACAAGTGGAGATACTACTCGGCCTACCCACTGGGGTACTCGCCAAGGGGAGAGCTCTCGCCACAAGGCCTCACAGGGGGAGTGGGACGAAACCAACAAGGAGGAGGGAAGATTTCAAGACTTGGAATTTGTAGAATGGATGAAGAAGTCTTCAAAGGGGGTATTTATAGGTCTAGCAAAGGCCAACCAACGGCCAAGATCATGCCAAGTGCAAGGTAAGTGTAGGGCCACGATCATGCCAAGTGCACCTTATCCATCTACCACAAAATATCCTACCTACTACTTGACAAAAAGCCAAGCAATTCGCCCACCCTTGACCGCCCAAGTCCTTCCAATGAGAGGGTGACAAGTGTCGCCTCTTGTTGGTCCAAAATGTTTCACTCTCGAAAAATCCGCAAAAAATAAAAATGACATAGCCGTAATTTTCCTACGAAAGTCGTGGGAAACGCTTCATTTAAAAATGACTCTAACCGATGTTGTGCACAAAATAATTCGCCAAGCCTTATTTAAAAGTTCAAATTTTCTACGCACGCCCCACGCATACTGGAAATACGGTATAACATTCTCCTCTCCTTAGAAACATTCGTCCGAATGTTCCTTCTAAGTCTCAAAACAAACGCCAAGATAGTCTTCACTACTATACTTACGAGAACAATCCCGCCACACATGGCCACGTAAACACCCGCAAATACCTCCATCCAAGTCCACGAGGAAACACCTCTAACATTACCACAAACACCTCTCTCCGGGTCTAAAATATACTGCCTTCGCACCTTCTCCTTACAAAAGAAATGATCACATCTATGCTCGCCATACATGCTCGCTTCTCCCTTTACTCGTCGTGGATACCACTTTTGTCACTTTGCCGCGAGGTTCTAGTGTCACCCGCGACCCAACAAATGGTACCGCCGCATGCGATCCTCGAGGTCGTCAGACACTAACTCTTACCACATTTCTCGACATCGCTGGCTTCCAAAACTCGGCTACTATCTCTAACGTGGTCATCATTAATCGAACACTCTGGATGGATCTCCGATACTTTCCGATCATAACAATACGAAAGACCAGACGCATCGCCTCCTAAGTCGGACGGCAAATGCTAACATATGTGCAACCCGCCTATTCTTCACATGAACTCGTGCGGCCCAAAGTAACTCGGGCTAAGTTCCTCTGCTTTCCAAAGCTCACACCCAACCCGGGTGGTACTTTCAAAGACCGACCGTCAACTCGAACTCTAAGCGCCGCCGCCGATTATCCGCACGATTTCTCCGAGCCGTAACCTCTTCTAGACAAGCTTTACCCTATCCACGACCGGAACAAGCTCAACCAACTATCCGAATCTTGCCAACATCGAACCAATCGACGCGACTTACACATCCGCCCCTACAAGGCTTCATAAGGCGACATCCGAACACTGAAATGGTAGCTTAAACACTCCTTCCACAGGAGACACCAATTCTCGCAACTATCCTCAAATCCAAACACCGCCCAAGGAGAATGTGATTCGAGACTCACCAGTTCCTAACCTTGCTCGTAAAACCTCCAAAAAGAAACAACTGCACTGGCTCATGCTGTCATAAGGTGAAGGTAGGCACCTGCACCTTTTACAACCTTTCCGATAAATCCACACCGCCGAGTAAACGGTCTTTGCTAGAAGACAAGACGGCCGACCTCCTGGTCCGACTATCGGGTCGAACGCATCCACGACCAGACAGTTAACTAAACTTGGGCCTAACACCCTCGTGACCCTACCACAAGGCGGGACCACCACAAACTGACCCCACCACCATACATGCCGCGGGCTGTCCCGCAACGTGGCCTCAACCCGACCCGGCAACGCGCAAAACGCTAGCTCCCCGAAGGAAAACTCTCACTAATCACGTTACGAAAACCTAGCGGTCTTCTTAGCTCAACTACCCTCTTTCATTCCACACTACTCAGGGACTTATCCCACAAACATAGCTTACGTGCACTATGCACTCCGATAAGGATCAAACATAACACTACACCTTTACTCGAGATGGCCTTACCTCTAAGGTCTCTACGTAAAAAAAACTCTAAGGCTCACACCTTCTCTATCCCCCAAATCTTACTTGGTTAACTAACCAAGATTTCTAATCATAATTTACACAATGCAATCAGAGTAACACTTAAGGTGTACTCACCTTATCTCACATACTAACCCCTAGAGGGTTAAGGATATATCTATATCTACTGCTTCACTCCCCTTAGTCGTTCTAGTCAAACCGCCTGTAGTGCGCATAGCTAGGGAAGATGACGAACTACCCACCGATCCTGAAGGCTAAGTCCTCCTACAAGGACACTCCTTCGACATCAGACCCTGACGGTCGTAGGTACAACAAGTACCAACTAAAAGACGACATTCCCCGGGATGACGTCTGTCACACTGTGAACCGGAAGCCCTGGAGTTCTGACCAACTCCTGTATACCCCGAACGCCCCGAAATCCGTGGAAGACCACTCGCACCGTGGATGTGCATAATCTAATCACGCGAGGTGACTCGACTCGAAGTTACCAAAGGACCTTTCGCCCCGCCTCTTCTCGCCCTTCGTTAACCCGCCGATCTCTACGCTTTGGCTCGCCGCACAAGCCCGCATACGTGCCATGCTCGCTTCAATCAAGAATTACTCGCACAACCCTTTCTAAGATATTCATCAAGACTCGCAGACATCGCAGATACTCCGTAGCCAAATCCATAGCTAGTAATGCGTTGTCTTTGCAATCTATATTCTCTGCTCGGCCGCGGACCAAGGTTCATATATCATGGCCGCAGAGGAATCGCCGCCGCTGCTAAACTCGCTGGGCCGTGACGTAGCATAACTCCCCGATCAAGCACCTAACTCAGTGATGGTTGGGCTCAGGCCTCAGAATCTCTCAGACTTCTACTCGCATCTCCTCGGCCGCTTGCCCTCCCGGGGTTGCCTACGCGAGGCATAACGGTAAGGGAAAGAAATACGTGAGAGGGTCCAACTTACAACACGCCTCTAAGGCACGATCTCGAGTGAGAAGAATAGAAACCAATCCTAAATATCCTATAGCCTCTCGATTATCGTGGTGCACAACACACCGATAATCAAGACTTCATCGATACGGCTCAGAGACACTTTCCGAGGATTAATCGCTCGATACCACTTTTGTCACGACCAACCTCGCCCGGATCGTGCCTTACCTCGCACCCTAGTGATACAACATCGAGTAATCACGAACATAAGACGATAACATGAAATAACGAAGTATGAAACAATAGTTCTGAGAAAACTTGCTTTACGGATATATATAAATCAATTTAAACCGAACAAGCATCCCATTACAACTCGCCCACAACAAAGATTGCTGCACTTACGAATGATATGACAACAACGACGGACAGGGCCCGCCATACCCTCAATGTAAGCACCTACAACAACAGGACTATACCAAGATAAGCCTCCGAGAAACGGAGCTTTCCCAAACGCCGAATCGTGACCCTAAGAGCGAGGATCAACGATCGCGTACCTCAACTCGCAGATGAACGCAATTCCGCGAGGTCAAGATAACAGTACCAAGTATGTGAAATCAAAATACTATAAATGAAATCATAATAGTCTATAAAGCGTGAGACATGTATGATACCCAAACTACGCTCACAATAAATAGGCGATATGTTAAGTCGTGACTCACGCCCTCAAAGTCATCACTCAAATGTAACTATGTGTCTCACGCCCATAACATCAATCATGCCCGTGGAATACCTTCCTCACTGCCGGCATTTTATGATATAAAAGCACCAAGAAATACACATGAACACCGTGTCCCACTGTCCTAATAAAACAAGACAGGTAAGTGCGAAGGCATAACTGACTACTAACACCTACGATTAACATGGTCATAAATCAGATTATGATATCTGCCTAGATCATCACATGATCAAAGCCGGTCACTCGCTCGCAGATCAAATGCGCTGCCTAGCCCCGAACTCTCCGTAGCTCGCATAGGCCAACCTCATGTGCCCGCATGAGGTATTCTCGCATCGAGGGTAGCTACTCCCGCATCGCCCCGACTCGCATCGCGTAGCCACAAAGACCGCATGACCACGCGGCCGCAAACTAACCCCGAACTCCCAGTTCCGCATGGATCCTCGACCCGCATGAGGTATTCTCGAATCACGGTCCTGCATCACCGAAGTCTACCCCCGTCGGAGGCGCCTTAACCTCCGAGACAAGTCAAGGTGAGTGGTACAATACCAACATAACGGCCGAGAGTCAAACAACTTTAAGCGCAATGAGGAAAACCCCTTTACACAAAACATCACAAGATACTAACACACGTAAGATCCTAGCATGTTTACTTATCAAATCAACAAGAAAGTATTACAAGGCTATCACAAACCAACACAATCATGTTATACACACAAGGTACATTCTAATATATGATTAACAAGATCGCATCTATTCCCAAAGTACTTCATACATTATCTTTTAAAAGATACGTTACGCTTACAAAAGTCACACAATACCCGTAGTATATGAAAATAGAGTGATTATCTTTTGAAGTAAATCAAAACACTTACCTTTGTAAAATCAAGTAACAACATTATTTTCCAAACGCCCAAGTTTGCCTAATTTCAAATGTTCACTGTTCTTATTTTAGAAAGGTTTCAGAGTTCATAGTCTTATTCATTTAAGAATATAATTCTCTTTAAACCATCCGAGAAAACATAAGCCTTATATGTGAGTAGGATATTCTTGTTTATAACAATCTTATTACAAAGACCATGATCTAGAAATATCATTTTGTCTCATCTTAGCTTCTATGCGGATGGAAGTTTCTACTGGTTTTAATAATACTTAATCACAAAATATTTCCTTTTATTAACGCCGCAGTTGGTTTGTCGATACATTCGATTCCAAATCAAGAAACATTCTTAAGCCGTTATACCTAACTTCCCATAAAGCTAGTATAACTCTTAAGTTTTCAAAACCCAAGATACTTCTTCTTTCAAAATGATTCAAAATCTTTGAAACACTTCAAGTTCTTTATTATTACATAACCAGCGGCTATAGTTCAAATCGATACTTTTTAAAACCACAAGTATTTTCTTACCTACATAAAGTCATATAACCAACTTCCCATAAAGCCGTTATAACACTTTATGTTTTAGACCAATCAAATACATTTAACACATGTACGTCTATCGCACTACATAGTTACACACATATCATGCTAGAAGAGATAGGAAGAGGTTCACATACCGCGATTTAGTATCGACTAATAGCAAAACGCCCAAGTACTTCCAACCGCTACTCCTTAAGCCAAGTAGATCGCGCCACACGCAGATTTCAACCTATAAGGCCACAAGGCGCTTATTAATATTTAGATCTCTTCGAGAACATTCTACGTAAAATTCGCAAAGACTCTCCCGCAAATGCAGAAATCTCCTCTCTATCGGGCCGCCACCAAGCCAACCGGGGTTATACGCCTAATCCGGACGCGTACAATTCTACCTCACGAAAGTTACACAAGTCTACTGTAATACGCCCTATGTAATTACAACAAAGACTCTTCTTTCGAAAAGGTTTCTTATTATTCAGCTTAAGTCCAAAGACATTGCCGATAACAACGTCGATTCTATATATAGTATACTTCAACTATATAGTCTAACAATCATGTAATTTCCAATTACAATAGAGGACAAGATATTTACCTCGATAAGCCCATAATTATCAAAGTAAAAAGTCGATCCCGGGCAACGTTTAGCTCAACTCCGCGCTCCAACCCGCCTCCAACTACCCTTAGAAGTTCTAACCAACTTCTACATACTACTCCAACTAACCATGGAGATTTTTCTGTGGTTTTGCTGGTGACCGACGGGAAGTATAATAGTATAACTGGCTTTTCAGATAGGTATAACATTAGAATACTACAAGGTATATGGCTAAGGTAATTTGGGCATTATAACAATACTTTTGAGAGTATTTCTACCAAGAGGGGTATTTATACGAGACAACACCACAAGTGGTGTATACCCTCTACCTACCCCACTCAGGGGGTACTCGCCAAGTGGGAGAGCTCTACCACAAGGCCTCACAGGGAGGGTGGGACGAAACCAACAAGGAGGAGGAAGATTTCAAGACTTGGAATTTGTAGAATGGATGAAGAAGTCTTCAAAGTGGGGTATTTATAGGTCTAGCAAAGGCCAACCAATGGACAAGATCATGCCAAGTGCAAGGCAAGTGTAGGGCCATGATCATGCCAAGTGCACCTTATCCATCTACCACAAAAATATCCTACCTACTACTTGACAAAAAGCCAAGCAATTCGTCCACCCTTGACCGCCCAAGTCCTTCCAATGAGAGGGTGACAAGTGTCGCCCTCTTGTTGGTCCAAAATGTTTCGACTCTCGGAAAAATCCGCAAAAAATAAAAATGACATAGCCGGAATTTTCCCTACGAAAGCTGTGGAAACGTTTCGTCGAAAAACGACTCTAACCGTGTGTTGTGCACAAAATAATTCGGCCAAGCCTTATTTAAAAAGTTCAAATTTTCTACGTACGTCCTTACGTACATACTCTGAAAATACGGGGTATAACAATGTGTCACCCCTAGAGAGGCCATGGTGGACGTTTTTCATGAGATAAGTGGCCAAGGCAAGTGGCCAATGTCTTGCAAGATATTTGTTGAGCAAGTGGGCAAGAGGGACCCACACACACACATGTCCCCAATCTACACCATACACATGCTTCTATCCTAGCCCTTGGTTGTCTTATATAAGCACCTCTAGTTGATGAAATCTTCCACACTTAGTATTATTTCAAGACTTGAAACATATCCTCCCTCTCCCTCCTTCTTGATTGCTCTCGTCAAATGCTCCCTCCCCTTAACCTAGTGTTGTCCAAAATTCTTAAACTTCTAAGTGTTCTTCCTTGATGTATTAGGAAGATTAGTAGCCAAGAGTTAGACAAGATTTCACACCCCTAGCCACTAAACCCCCCCTTGACCGAGAGTTAAGTGAAGTTAAACCTAAGTGTTCTTCACTTTTTGGAGTTCATTCTTGAATAGAAGTTGGTTAGGAGCTTCTAAGGGTGACTTGTGGTGGTTTGGAACATAAGGATTTGGAGCTAAAACTTGCTTAGGAGCGACTTTAAGTTCTTGGATATTTTTGGGCTATTTGAGGTAATGAACCTTGTCCTCTTTGTGAAGTTGATTATTATGTATATTGGAAGTATATTATGGAATATAAGATATGTGGAGTAAGGATTGGAAAGATTTGGATCTTGTTAACTTGTTAAAAGGAGAATTGGCATATTAGCCATTAAAATGGTAAAAACGTATCCATTACTTGCTAAGAAGTTAATAACAAAGTAACTATAACTTATATTAAGATTGGAATATAAGTTGGAAGACTAATGAAGTAATTGGATAAGTGAAATTGTAAAAGTTGGCCAAGGACCCCAACTAAAATTTGTATTTACTTTGACTGTATTTACATTGATTTACTTTGTTGTTAAGGGAAGATTGTTAATCGCGTCCGTTTGGACGTGATCCTTCTTTAATTATTGTTGTTAAGGGAAGGTTGTTAATCGCGTCGTTGGGCGTGTGATCCCTTCTTTAATTATTGTTGTTAAGGGAAGATTGTTAATCGTCCGTTTGTGTCCCACCAAGCTCGCATCGTGCCCTACCCAGGCACCCTTTCTGATATACATCAGAGAATAGCAATGAACATACACAATGATAAAATGCTTAAACATAAAATAACAACAAAGCAAGATAAGGCCACTTAGTAAACTATTCAAATAAAACTATACATTTTTTTTCTTTACAACCCAATCCACAATGTGACTACAGCACCTCTAAGAATAACAATCGTGGTGACAGGCCCCGCCATACCTGAATAAACAACAACCAACCATACGAGGATAGGCCTCGAGTAATGGAGATTCCCAACACAATTTCAGTGATCCTAAAATTGAGGATCATACCAGATACTCTACTGCAGCATGAACACGGCCCTCAAGGAGGTCGATAACATGTACCAAATATGTGAAATCAGTAATCAGAATGAAATCATAAGTCTATAATAAACGGAGACGGTATGATAACTCGATTAACATACATTGTGCCTTACTAACAATGAGAGTAATCAAGAGTATACTTACAACATAAAAATAGGAAGCTCACGATCAAAGCGGGACCATCCGCTCATATCATTAAGCAATCCTACGGGACTATTTCACCCGTGATAGTCGTGGACCCGCGTGAGGTATTCCTCGCATGGGACTATTTCACCCGCGATAGTCGTGGACTAGATGAGGTATTCCTCGCATAGGTCATCCGCCGCATGGGACTATTTCACCCGCATAAGCCCTTACGGACTCGCATGAGGTATTCCTCGCATCGTGGGTAGCAAATCCACGTAATATGCAAATGCCACAAACCCGGGGAATGACCCCGTAATGAATAACATACTACTAGCACAAACCGGTTATCACACATAACATAAGCACTACCGGCTTATCATACATAACATAAGCACTAGAACATCATACCATATATAAGCAAGTTAATAAATCCCCTAACTTCTTATTAGTCTTATACATGTACACTCTCATTTTTAGTTTACTTAAGGCACTAACATGTCATTATAAATCCGGGAATTTAACCCAAAGTACTACGTACTTCTATTATTTTAAAATGACTCCTTTTTATATAAAACGTCCAAGATACTAATAACCGTAGTATCAAGTCATAACTACATTTTAAGACAAGTCACAATACCTTTTTAGAAAATACATTTTCAGGCTTCTAAATCAAGTGACTTCTTTCTTTTAAAACCTTAAGCAATTGATGCCTTTAAATCAATTTGCCTTTCGTTATTTCAAGTCATTTAACATACTTAAATTTCTTAGAGTAAACCACTCTTTTTAACTTTCCATAAAGCTATTATAACCAACTTCCCATAAAGCCGTTATACTAGCTTTATACATTAGAAACTTACATTCTTCTTTATAACCAAGAGACTTAAACTTTCCAACAAAACAAGTATCAAAAATACTTTCAACATACTTAAGTCTCTTAACTTTTGAAAACCAAGATATCCTTAATATTTAAACAAGTGAGTTAATTCCCTAACTCAACCAACTTGGACATTCTTAAAATAAGCCAAGGATATCAAATGGACTAGATTGCCAAAATTTTGTACGTCTACCGTACTTTACATTTACAACTTATTCATGCTCAAGAGATAAGAAAGTTCCACATACCTCTTCGGTTTAATCCACTTGCTAAGTCCAATACGCCGTACGTAGTATGTCAACCTATAATGACCATAGTACGTCTATTAACTTCTTACTTCAAACGTAGAATATTCCAAGTGCAAAGTCACTAAATTCTACTAAAATCTGACAAAGACTTCCTTTGTTTCTACATACTTTGCCACCTTTTTCAAGGCCGAATTCAATAACCAAACACGCC
Source organism: Przewalskia tangutica (assembly GCA_029844215.1). Lineage (NCBI taxonomy): Eukaryota > Viridiplantae > Streptophyta > Magnoliopsida > Solanales > Solanaceae > Przewalskia > Przewalskia tangutica. The sequence goes on from CM056720.1 coordinate 112,772,301, forward strand.
ACATTTAAATCTCAACAAAGTAGTTAATAATAGGGGATTACACGTCTACAAGACGTGTAAAATTCCGCCCCACAATAAATATCAAACTAGTCCAACATATAATGTCCATTCGGCAAAATAGGGACAACAATACAAATTCGTTACCAATCCTTTTTCAATCCAAGTGGTTTAGTATAACATGTTATCTAGCCACAATTGATTATAACTACTACAATCCTCAAGTAGGTAAACATGCGACGATTCTAACTATCGACCAAATTGTATTTCAATTTCAAATGGCTTAACATGTCATTTTCGGATTTGAGCTTCCAAATTTCCATAAAACTTATCAATCTTCATAACACATATCACATGATCATTTCTAACTGATAATAACATGGAATCTTCAATTACAAAAGTAAGACGAAGATTATACCTCATTTAGCCCAAATATGATCCAAGATTACAAGTCGATCCTTAGCAACTTTAGCGCCTCTTTTAGACGTTCCAATCCACTCCAAGCAACCCTTAGAAGCTTATGAAGAACTCATCTTCAAGTTCCAACTTCAAAGTTGAAGAACTCCTTTAGTTTCCGCCTTGCGACTAATACGAAAACGCCATTTTTCCGGGATCTTTCTATTGAGATACCCTTACAATACTCTTAGGAACCTTGGTTTAAAGTGGGGAGATTATTGGACAACAAACAATTTTTTTTTAAAACCCTTGTGAAAGCCGAGAGCACCACTAAGTGTTCTTCAAGATTTTGAAAAATTTGTCTAAGTGTAGAAGCTTGTCTTGCACTATTATACATATATAACAAGATGGAGGGTCAAGATTAGTACAAATGGGTGGTTTGGATGCAACTCACAAGGATCAAGCCAAGTGGCTTTTGACTAAGTCAACAATCTCAAGCTCTAGCCTTTGCAAGACTTACTTATCTTAAATATGGTCAAATGACCATCTTAGCCATGTCCATTTCGTCTAAGACCACTAAGGGGGTGACACGTGTCGCCCTCCCATTCGTCGCAATATCTCGTTTTCCGACAATTTCATAATTCCGATAAATTTTTACTCGTCTCAAATCTTAACATTTTTGAGTTCTTACGTATGTTCTTATAAACATATCCTGGAATTCCGGGGTGTAACATTCTTCCCCCCTTAGAAACATTCGTCCCCGAATGTTCTTTTGGGAGTCAAACTTAAAGATAGCCATAAAGTCTCCTTACAACCCCTACATACCAATAATGCCACACGTGGCCACATAACAATGCTCATACTAAAATGTCATCCACGAACCCCCTACGTGTCAACGCGGTTATCTGCATAAAGCTTCACGACTGAGCTTACTAATAATCTTTCTGGATAAGCGCCTTATCCACGGCCACGTGAATCAAGTCAGACCGAATAAATGAACCTGCCACGTCGAACCAACCAACCGCGATTTACACTTTCTACATACAAGGCCTCATACAGGCCATCCGAATCTTGGAAGTGGTATCTCATATCGTCACGTAACTCAACAAGAGGCAAATAATTCTTTCACCTAACTCGAAATCAATAACACAGCCCGCCACCTATCATCAAGTACTGGATAGTATGCTCTGCTCGTCATCTGGCCCGAGGTGAAATGTCCCACTGAGACTCACCTGTGTCTCTAATACCTTATGGAAAAAAACCTCCAGAAGTCAGCTGTAACAGAACTCATCTGTCTGACATCATAAAAGTAGGAACCCCGCATGTCTCACAATCTCTCCGCTATACAAGCTGACATAATCCTCAGCCGAGTAAGTAGTCCCAATACGGAAACACTACTGGTTTCGCGACTTATTTACCATGACCCCCAGGGAGTCGCACTTCCTCCGAGTACGATTCCACCCTGTAACAAAATCCATATTAATTACCTCCCATAACTAAGTCGGGATCTAAATCGCCTGCAATAGCCCACTGGGCTTCTGGTGTTCAACCATGACCTGCTACTAACTCGGACACTAAGCAGTAAACTCCACTATGTCCCTTTTCCGGTCATCTTACCCATACATACATATGAGGTCACGACACAACTTAGTCGACCCCGAACAATTTGAGCAATAAGCACTGCGTGCCTCCCCTTAAACCTGCTGACTAGTCCTGCAGCACCGGGTACACACAATCTATCTTCATATCACAGCACCTCATCCGGTACTACTCAAACAGGCTCTTCTCTTCTCGGAGAGCCGTATCTCGATACCGTATCATAACTGGATCCTCATACTGTCGCCTCTTTACCTTCTCAATGATGGAAGACTCGGCAACCTCTCGGATCTAAACTTCATCAACCTTGGAAACAAATAATCGAACCCCTCGGCTCGTTGGCTAACGAATCTCACGGACCACGCCCCGCTTCCACTGGCCCGTCCGGCGGACTACCCATAGACCCACGACTAAGAATATCTGTAACTGTCTTGCCTTTCCCCGGATGTATAGGATATCGATATCACAATCCTTGAATAACTCTAACCACCGTCGCAGTCGCAAATTCTACTACATCAGTCTGAAGGTATACCGGAGGCTTTTGTGGTCTGCACAAATATCCACATAAAGTCTATATATACGTCATGCCCCCAAATCTTCAAGGCATGATTTAACTGCCGCCAGCTCTAAATCATGAGTGGCGTAATTCCTCTCATGCTTCCCTAACTGCCGGGAAACATAGGCTCTAACATTATCGTGTTGCATCAGCACACAACCTAGCCCAACACCCAACGTGTTACAATAATAACCTAACCCTCTAGTCTCACAGGAGGTTAGAAGCTATAGTCGTGGTCAACTTATCTTCCAATAAGCGAAAGCCTTTCTCATTCTGCGAAATATTCGTATCCTTAATCTCACTTATGGTTCTGTTTCCTTTCTCTGCTGCAACCAAACTTGGTCACTAAACTTAGACTTAATTCCTTTGCTTGCCTCATGGCTAAGACTTCATCACAATCACAATTTGTGGAGAGGTTTCCTTGATCTCGTCAAGTAACAATCCTATTATTCTCTCCCAGCTCGTAGAGCTTATAGCCAGGTGTTCAACCTCAACTCATGGTATCACATAATCCAATGACTTGTCAAGATTCCTCATCGTTCGAGTGTCTACTCGTCTTTCCTTTATAAGTTGTTTCAAATTGTCCTGGGGTCCCTCACCCCTCCGTATTTCCTTACTATCTTCCTCGTCAGTACAGACGCTACCACCTTTCCTCGAGATGTTCTTACTGCTCATTAATTACTAATGGTCTTTACACTGGTCTGGGGTAATCATATCTCGTGCAACTTACATAACCACAGTTGTATTCTCTTTTATCATTCTGGTCATAACATTACCTTATGCTTATTATTAGCAAAAGTATTTCTATCTTGATTCATAATCGTACAGTTTCATACATGTGTACAACCTGCATTTATATCTTTACGATACTTCCTCGACCAATTCGTACGTCGTTCTTAATTACCCCAACACTTTTCCCACGGTTATCCACAACTGTAACCTATGGTATGACGATACGGAAGACCTTACCAGTCTCCTATCCGGCGTCTAACAACATGGGTACACTGTTATACCCCGTATTTCCAGAGTATGTACGTAAGGGAATACGTACAAAAGTTTAGCCTTAAAGTTTAGGCACTAGACGTTTTTTGGGCACAACTCACTAAAAGAATCGTTTTCCGACGAAACGTTTCCACAGCTTTCGTAGGGTAAATTCCGGCTATGTCATTTCTAATTTTTGCGGATTTTTCCGAGAGACGAAACACTTTGGACCAACGAGAGGGCGACACTTGTCACCCTCTCATTGGTGGACTTGTGGCGGAATTGAGCCGATTTGGATGACATTTTTTGTCAAGTAGTTGGTAGGATATTTTGTGTGCAAGTTGGCTAAGGACACTTGCCCTAATCCTCACCCTACACTTGCCTTGCACTTGGCACCATCTTGGCCATTGGTTGGCCATCCCTTGACCTATAAATACCCCTCTTGAGATGAAGAGTTCTTCATCCACAAAAACTTTCCAAGTCTAAAATCCTCTCCTCTCCCTTAAGCCTTTTCGTCCAACACACCCCCCCCCCCTTTGAGAAGCTTAGCCGAGGCTATCCCCCCCTAGCCTAGCCGAAATCTACCCCCCCTCCCTTGGTAGAAAAGTTGCCTTCTAGTATTGTTATAATGCCCAAAATACCCTAGCCCAAATCCCTTAGTACTTAGTAGAAGTTGTGAAGAACTTCTAAGGTTTCCTTGGAGCTATCGGAGCGTACAACTTAGGAGCTAAGCCTTGCTCCGGATCGACTTTTATCTAGGATATTATTGGGCTTACCGAGGTAAATAATCCTAACCCTATTTTGAATTAGAGAATACATACTGTAGTAGTATAAGAATAAGTATTAAATACTTAGAAGAATATTACGAGAATAGAATTGAATTATCACAAGAGAAGGGTTTAAAAGAAGAATAATTGAACTATACTTACTTAGATTGCTTTCACATGAGACTTGAGTAGCTCACCGCAGTGGAAGTCTTTGCCCGATTTTCCGTAGAATAAAGGACCCTCCGCTTAGAATCACATGAGTAGTCTAGGCGTTGATAGACGTGTCCGACTATTATAGGTTGATTCTCTGCACACACATATTCAACTTGGCGTGGTTTTCACGAGAAGGTATGTGATTCTTCCTAAAGCATGATATTTTTTAAATATATAGTACGGTGACGCATACGTGTTAATCGAATAATAACTACGCAATGTCTTTCGACTTAAGCTCGAATAATACTTACTGAATGTCTCGCGACTTAAGCCGAATAATAAGGATCCAAAGCATTTCAAAAGATTACTGAATCATTTTTAACAGAAGAGAACTAATTGGTTTTTAAACAGAAGTTTAAGAGTTATACTAGCTTTATGGGAAGTTAGGTATAACCACTTAAGCATGATAAAAGAAACAGTTTGCCTATGTGTTTATAACAGACTTATATTGATTTGTGAAAAGAATAATAAGATGGTTTGATAAGTAGACATGATATGATGCTATGTGTGTGTCTTGTAACGTTTGAATAAAAGAGTATTCTTGTTGTGCTTATGTTGTTTAACGATAAGCTGTTATGTTAGTGTAATATCACTCACCTCTTGACATATTACCGGGGGTTAAGCTGCCCTCCGATGCGGGTAGGCTTCAGCGATGCAGGACCATGATTGAGAATACCCTATGCGGGTCGAGGACCTATGCGAGCTACGAGTTCCAGTTAGTGATGCGGGGTTATACCTCATGCGGTCTATGTGGCCGTGCGGACTACGAGTCCAGGCGATGCAGGAGTAGCTACCCTCGACGGGGTTATATACCCTATGCGGGCCTATGCTGGTGGCCTATGCGGACTACGGAGTCCAGATTAGGCTTGCTTGGTGATACTACGGGCAATTGGCCCCGCTTGATCATTCGTAGCCTAGAAAAGACTATTCTGACCTATTGTTGCTCTTGTTTATGATGCGCACTATGCGCGCACCTTGGTTGTTTCATACATACTTGCAAAACCGATTTTAAAATGATATGTTTTCATTTAAGTACTTTACGCTTCGCATACTTAGTACCTGTTATCGACCTCCTTCTGGGCCGTTCATCCGCAAAGTGGCAGCGGTGCTAGATCCGCATCCTTAGGATCTTTGCGTTGGTGTCGAGCTCCATCTTCTCCGAGGCTCTACTTTGGGTATGCTCTCCCGTTGTAATTAGTTTTGTCTGATCAGGTATGGCGGCCCTGTCCCCGCCATAGTTGTTTACATTCCTGCAGGTCTGTAGTCCTATTGTACATTTGGGATGTAATCGCAAAACTTGGGTTATGTATATATATGCAGAAAGGCAAACTTTTCATCGATAAACTGTGTCTCATTTTACAAATTGTTTCATGTCTTGTTTTTATATTCTGATTACTCGATGTATGACTACTTGGGTGCGGGTAAGGCACCACACGCCCTAACGGTCGTGACAAAAGTGGTATCGAGCGATTAATCTCGGAGAAAGTGTCTACGCACCGTATCTAGTAGAGTCTTGATTATCGGTGTGTGCACCACACCAATAATCGAGAGGCTATAGGATATTTAGGATTGGTTTCATTCTTTTCATTCTGAGATCGTGCCTTAGAGCTGTGTTATAAGTCGGACCCTTCTAACGTATCCCTTTTCCTGTAACAGTTATGCCTCCACGTAAGGCAACCCGCCCGGAGCGGCAAGCGTAGAGGAGCTGCTAGTGGGACACCTAGAGTCACGAGGGCTCGGGCCCGCTATACCGAGACGGCGAGTTCTACGACGCCGCCGAGAGAGGGTTTAGGGCGCGGCCGATGAGACCACGACCTACACCTCCAAATCCACACTGGAGGATGAGATGGGCTCTGGAGAGATGGCCCGCTTATGTCACGACCGATCTCGGCCCGTGATCGTGCCTTACCCGGCACCCTGGTGATACAACATCGAGAAAACCAAAGGAATATAAAACTTAAACAAGAAACAAGATATATGATCATAAAACAAAGCAACCAAGCGGTTACCTTCCAATAAAATATGTATAAACAACTCTTTCAAAACGAGCGCTTTAATCCTTTTACAAGCCCCTTGCCACAACAAGCTACATGACCTCTAAGAGTTTTTATACAACATGTGAGGCAGGCCTCGCCATACCCTGAATGTACAAGAACCTACAACTCGTGGTAACATACCAAAAGATAAGCCTCCGAGAACGGAGCTTCCTAATACGAATCTGTGATCCTATGGCGAGGATCCACTACCGATGTACTCTACTGCGGATTGAACGCGGCCTCAAGGAGGTCGATAACAGTACCAAGTATGTGAAATCAGAAATATCAGAAATGAAATCATAATGATCTATATAAAAACAGAGACATGTATGATAACAAAACTACGATTCACAACATAAAAGCATTCATGTCAAGTCGTGACTCACGCCTCAAGTCATCACTAAATATAACTATGGGTCTCACGCCACAACATCAATCATGTTCGCATCACGGCCGCATGCCCGATTCGTGACGGTGTAGACATGTCCATGATGCAACAATAGTAATAATGCCCCACGCCACACCCCGAGTGCATCGGTGTAGACACGCCCACGTGACATTAACAACAATAATAATGGTGATCAACCCCGCCGCACGCCACACGCCCGAATTCTGACGGTGTAGACATGTCCATGTAACCACAATAACAATATATCGTAATCAACCCCGCCAGACGTGCCACATGCCCCTACATCGGTGTAGACATGTCCATGTGACATCAATAACAATATACCGCACAACCAGGCTATCACAAACAAGCTCAAGCAAATTACCATACTTCTAGACTTTTATAAAAAGATCCACTCCTTCCCAAGAAGTCACCTGATATCAACACTTGCACAACAAAGGCTATCACAACAAGCATAGGCGAGTTACACAACAACAAGCATAGGCAAGTTACACACAACTCAAGGTACTTCCATTTCGTATCAAAGTCTGGGTTTTAACCCTAAAGTACTACGTACGTTAAATTCCTTTTTAAGAGATTCATTCCTTTCATAAAGGTCACCCGATACCCGTAGTATAAAAATAGAGTGACTCACATTTTTAGGTAAACCAAAACACTTTCCTTTTCAACAACATTCTTTCCCCTAAAGTTCCAGTTTGCCTAATTTCAATTACTCAGGTCTCTTTATTTTAGAAAAGTTTCATAGTTCATAGTCTTAATCAATTAAGAATATAATTCTCTTTTAAACAATCTGAGAAACATATGTCTTATACGTGAGCCGTTTTATTCTTGTTTACAACAATCTTGTTACAGCAGCCATGATCTAGGAAATGTAATATAATTTTTTCTTATCTTAGCTTCTATGCAGATTGTCACGACCCGATCCCGGGCCCGTGACTGGTGCCTTACCCCGGGCACCCTAGTGATACAACATCAGAGAAAACCAGCGGAATATAAAACTTAAACAAGAAACAAGATATATGATCATAAAACAGGCCAACCAAACGGTTACCTTCCAACAAAAATATATAAAACCACTCTTTCAAAACGAACAGTTTAATCCTTTTTACAAACCCTGCCCACAACAAAGATTACTGCACTTCTAAGAGTTTTATACAACATGACGGGACAGGGGCCTTCATACCCCAATGTACAAGAACCTACAACTCAGGTAACATACCAAAAGATAAGCCTCCTGAGAAGCGGAGCTTCCCAATACGCGAATCGTGATCCTATGAGCGGGATCCACTACCGATGTACTCCTACCGCGGCATGAACGCAACTCCGGGAGGTCAAGATAACAGTACCAAGTATGTGAAATCAGAAAATATCAGAATGAAATCATAACAACTATATAAAAGCAGAGACATGTATGATAACAAAACTACGATCACAACATAAAAGCATTCATGTCAAGTCGTGACTCACGCCTCAAGTCATCACTCAAATATAACTATGGGTCTCACGCCCACAACATCAATCATGTTCGCATCATGGCGCGTGCCCCGAATTGCATGACGGCAGACATGCCCGTGATGCAACAATAATAACAATGCCCCACGGCCACATGCCCCGACCTGCGACGGTAGACACGCCCAAGTGACATTATCAACAATAATCTTTGGGTGATTAACCCCGCCGCACGGCCACACGCCCGACTCGTGACGGTGTAGCACGTCCATGTAACCACAATAACAATATATCGTAATCAACCCTGCCGCAGCCACATGCCCCCTGAATTACAGGTGTAGACATGTCCATGTGACATTAACAACAATATACCGCACAACCAAAGTATCACAAACAAGCTCAAGCAAATTACCATACTTCTAGACTTTTATAAAAGATCCACTCCTTCCCAAGAAGTCACACGATATCAACACTTGCACAACAAAGGCTATCACAACAAGCATAGGCGAGTTACACAACAACAAGCATAGGCAAGTTACACACAACTCAAGGTACTTCCATTTCGTATCAAAGTCCGGTTTTAACTCCTGAAGTACTACGACGTTAAATTCCTTTTAAGAGATCCATTCCTTTCATAAAGGTCACCCGATACGTAGTATAAAAATAGAGTGACTCACATTTTTAGGTAAACCAAAATACTTCCCTTTGTAAAATCAAGTAACAACATTATTTTCCAAACGCTCAAGTTTGCCTAATTTCAAATGCTCAAGTTTCTCATTTTAGAAGGGTTTCATAACTCATAGTCTTAATCTCTTTTAAAACAATTGAGTAACATATGTCTTGTACGTGAGTAGTTTATTCTTGTTTACAACAATCTTGTTACAAAACCGTGATCTAGGAAAATGTAATACAATTTTGTCTTATCTTAGCTTCTATGCAGATGGAGGTTTCATCGGTTTTAATAACAATTAGTTAATTGTCAATACACCTTCCTTTATTAGCGCCATTTGTTGTGGTTTGCTCGACACTTATTCTTATTTCCAAATCAAGAAACATTATTCTTTTAAAACCAAGTACTCATTACTCATGAATGAGGTTTCACAACACATTTAACAAAATGTTAATAACCAAGTAAAACAAGTTAAGTCTCTTAACTTCTACAATCAACAAACCAACCTTTTACCTACATAGAGTCGTTATAACTAACTTCCCATAAAGCTATTATAACACCCTATGTTTTAAACCAACCAACTCATTTAACACACGCGTCACCGCACTACATAGTTTACAAAGCATCATGCTAGAAGGATAGGAAGAGGTTCACATACCGCGGCGATTATCGATGATAAGCAAAACGCTCACGATCTTTGAACCTGCTGGCCGTTCCACTCTTCAAGAATACGCTACTCGCAGCATTTCCACCTATAAGGCCACAAACGCCTATTAACTTCTAACCGCATCGCCCATATTCTACGTAAAATTTGGCGACCTCCCAAGCAACAGAATCTCCTCCTCTATCGAGGCCACTGCTCCAACCAGTGCAGGTTTGCACGCCTAACCGGGCGTGTACAATTCTAAAACACAAGAATGCTATTTCAAGTCTACAGAATACACCCTGTAATTACTGATTCGATTCTCTTCTTTAAATTCAGCTTAAGTCAAAAGACATTGCCAAGCTATGTTCATTCTATATATAGTATACTTCAACTATAATAATCCTACAACATGTAATCTCCAATTACAATAAGTGGACAAGAATATTTACCTCGAAGCCCAAAATTATCCAAGTTATAATGTCGATCCCGAGCAAGGTTTAGCTCTACTCGCGCTCCAATCCGCCCAAACAACTCCTAGAAGTTCTGTCACGACGAACCGGGCTCGTGGATCGTGCCTTACCCCGGCACCCTAGTGATCTGACATCGTGAGAAAATCAGCGGAAATAAAACATGAACATGAAATAAGAGATATTATAAGTAAACAGCCAACCAAACAGCTTGCCTTCTGCGTATAGACATACAAACCCGAACAGCTTAATCCTTTTTACAACCCCGCCACAACAAGATTACTGCACTTAAGATTTATAACGACTATGGCGGACAGGCCCCGCCATACCCTGAATGTACAAGAACCTACAACTCGGGAACACATACCAAAGATAAGCCTCAGGAACGGAGCTTCCCAATATGTTGGGGTGATCCTAAGCGGGGATCGACAACCAATGACTTCTACTCATGATGAACGCACTTCAAGGAGGTCGATAACAGTACTAAGTATGTGGAAACGAAAATATCGTAGTTAAATCATATGATCACCGATTATATAAAGCGAGACATGTATGATGACCAAAATACGATGTAACATAAAGCGATCAAGTCGTGACTCACGCCTCAAAGTCATCACTCAAATATAACTATGGGTCTCACGCCCACAACACCAATCATGTTCGCATTATGGCGCACGTACCGGACTTACAGACGGTAGACATGTCCATGATGCAAACACGATAATGACAATCTTGCGTGGCCACATGCCCCGGACTGCACGGTGCAGACATGCCATGTAACATCAACAACAATATATCGGGTGATCAACCCCGCCGCATTGACCACATGCCCTAATTCGTCGGTGTAGACGTGTCCACGTGACCACAATAACAATATCTCGGGTAATCAACCTCGCCGTAGCCACATGCCCTGACTGCGACGGCAGACATGTCCATGTAACCACAATAACAATATATCGACAACTGCACTATCACAAACAAGGTCAAGCAAATTACCATACTTCTAGACTTTTATAAAAGATCCACTCTTTCTCGAAGTCACTTGATATCAACATTTGCACACAAAGGCTATCACAACCGTTATAATCGTATTTCCAGAGTATGTGCGTGGGACGTGCGTAGAAATTTTCGAACTTCTTTAGGCTTGGCGAATTCTTTTGTGCACAACACCCTGTTAGAGTCGTTTTTCGACTAAACGTTTTCCAGCCTTTCGTAGGGAATTTCCGCTATGTCATTTATAATTTTGCGGAATTTTCAGAGAGACGAAACATTTTGGTCAATCTGGAGGGTTTCATGTGTCCCCCTCACATTGTCGTTGATTGGGCGGTAATGGTGGACTAAAAAGAGAGCTTTAGTTGGTAGTATATTTTGTGCAAGTTGTGTGGTAGATGGATAAGGTACACACGGGAATCTAGCCCTACACTTGCTATACACTTGGATGCATCTTGGCCATTGGTTGGCCTTTGCTTGACCTATAAATACCACCCTTTGGAAGACTTCTTCATCCAAAATCTTCCTAAGTCTTGAAGTTCTCTTCCTCCCTCCTTGTAGTTCGGCCCACCACACCCTCCCCTTTGAGAGCCCTTGGCGAGAGCCCCCTCGCCTGGTGGCTCTGCCGAGAGCAACCCCTAGCCTAGTTGTGCTAGTCAAAATACCCCTTGGTAGAAATGTATTCTACTAGTATCGTTATAATGCCCAAAATACTTTAGCCAAATACCTTGTAGTACTTTCCAAAGTACCTTTATCTGGCTTGGAAAATACTATTATACCTTCCTTTAGCCACTAAACGAAACCCTAAGGAAAATCTTCACCGTAGTTGAAGTATTTAGTAGAAGTTGTGTAGACACTTCTAAGGGTTTCTTGGAGCGCTTGGAGCGCACTTTAGGAGCTAAACCTTGTTCGGAGCGACTTATAACTTGGATAATTTTGGGCTTATTGAGGTAAATATCTTGACCTTCTATTGTAATTGGAAATTACATGTTGTAGGAATATATAGTTGAAGTATACTATATATAGAAATGAACATTATAATTGCGGCAATGTCTTTTGACTTAAGCTCGAATAATACTTACTGAATGTCTTGCGACTTAAGCTGAATTTAAATAAGAGAACCGAATCAGAATTACATAGGACGGTATTCTGAGACTTGTGTAGCATTGCCGTAGTAGAATTGTACACGCCCGGCCGACGTGTTAACCCCCGGTTGGCTTGGTAGCCGCCTCGATAGAGAGGAGATTTACGCCATTGGGGAGGTGTCGAATTTTCTCGTAGAATATTCTACGGGATCTAAAGGTATTAATAGGCGCTTTGTGGCCTCTATAGTCAGAGTACCGCGTGTGGAGTGATCTTCGATCGAGAGTGTCGCCGACGGTTTGAGGTACTTGAGCGTTTGCTATTAGTCGATAATCGTCGCGAGGTATGTGAACCTCTTCCTATCTCTTCTAGCATGATATGTGAACTATGTAGTACTGAGACGTCATACGCTAAATGTATTTGATTGATGTAAAACATAAAGTGTTATAACGACTTTATGGGAAGTTGTTATAATAGCTTTATGTGGATAAGCACATACTTTGTGGTTTTTAAAAGGTAACTGATTTGAATAATAACTGGCTTGATATGTGTTAATAAAGAACTTGAAGCATTTCAAAAGATTTATGAATCGTTTTGAAAGAATGAGTATTACTTGGGTTTTGAAAGCTTAAGAGTTATACTAGCTTTATGGGAAGTTAGGTATAACGGCTTAAGAATGTTTTACTGATTTCGGAAATCAGAATGTGTATCGACAAACCACTGCAGCGTTAATAAAAGGAAAATGTATTGACTAAAGAAGTATTATTAAAACCAAGAGAAACCTCCATCTGCATGAAGCTAAGATGAGACAAAATGATATTACATTTCTAGATCATGGCTTAATAAGATTGATTATAAACAAGAATAACCTACTCACTTATAAGACATAGGTTTCTCAAAACGTTTAAAGGAGAATTATGTTTTAAAGGACTAAAACTATGAACTACGAAACCTTTTTCTAAAATGAGAAACTTGAGCATTCGAAATTGGGCAAACTTGAACGTTTGGAAAATAAGGTTGTTACTTGATTTTACAAAGGAAAGCATTTTGGTTTACTTAACAATGTTAGTCACTCTATTTTTATACTACGTATCGTGACCGTTGTAAAAGAAATGGATCTTAAAAGGAATTTAACGGACGTAGTACTTTAAGGTTAAAATCCGACTTTGATATAAAATGAAAGTACCTTGAGTCGTGTAACTTGCTTATACTTGTTGTTATGAAACTTGATCATGTTACGTGTGATAGCCTTGTTGTGTAAGTACTGTGTTCTACTCGACTACCGGTTCATCCGGGAATGTGTATCACTTGACTACCGGTTTATCCGGGAATGTATATCACTTGACAGGTTCATCAGGAATGTATTTCACTTGACCGGTTCATCCGGAATGTATATCACTTGACACCGGTTTATCCGGAATGTATATCACTTGAGGGCCAGGTTCATCCGAATGTATTTCACTTGAGGACCGTTCATCCGGAATGTATTTCACTTGACTCGGTTCATCCGGAATGTATTCCACTCGACTACGGTTCATGGGATGAACCGAATGTATTCCACCCTTTTCTATATTGGGTCCATAAGATGGGCCGAGACACATTATACGTATCACATGATTTGTACCTAGACCGCCAAGCTGGTGAAGGAGTTCCACGCATGAGGATGACTTTGTGGCGTGAGTCACGACTTGATATGATCGCTTCTATGTTGTGAATCGTAGTTTGGTTATCATACATGTCTCGCTTTATATAGACTATTATGATTTCATTACGATATCTTACGGTTTCACATACTTGGTACCGTTGTCGACCTCCCGGGCCGTTCATGCCGCAGTAAAGGTACATCGACCGCCGATCCCCGCTTATAGGATCACATTCAGCGTGTTAGGAAGCTCCGCTTTCTCGGAGGCTTATCTTTTGGTATGTGTTCCACTGAGTTGTAGGTTCTTGTACATTCAGGGGTATGGCGGGGACCTGTCCCGTCATAGTTATTGTAAATCTTAAGTCTGAGAATCACAAAGGTGGTTTGTAAAAGGATAACTGTCGTATTTATGTATATATATGATGAAGGCAAATGTTTGCTGGCCTGTTTATTTATCTTGTCTCTTAATTCATGTTTTTTTATTTGCTGATTTTCTCTGATGTTGTATCACTAGGTGCCCGGTAGGCACGACCACGGCCCGGTTCGGTCGTGACAAAAGTGGTATCGAGCGATTAGTCCTCTGAAAGTGTCTGCACCGTGTCAGTAGAGTCTTGATTATCGGTGTTGTGCACCACATCTATAATCGTGAGGTCGCAGGACATTTAGGATTAGTTTCCATCCTTCTCATTCCGAGATCGTGCCTTAGAGTGTGATAAATGGACCCTCCGACGTATTCCTTTCCTTTACCGTTATGCCTCCGCGTAGGCAACCTGGCCCGAATGGGCAAAGCGATCGAGGAGTCGTAGCGAGATCTGAGAAGTACGAGGCGCAGCCGGTCAACACGAGCAGTGCCCGACGGCGGGTTTCGCGACGCCACAAAGACCAGCGAGTTTAGAGCGCGGCCGCTGCTGAGACTACAAGACGAGCCTCCATCCCACACTGGAGCCGATGAGACGGGGTACAAGCGCGAGATGGCGATTCGCCGCGGTCGTGGCGCGATATGAGGATAGGCCGATTCAGCAGCCCAGTGAGCACCCGTAGTACACCCCGAGCGCAGTTTGAGGCTACGTGACTTCGCGAGTTGTAGCCTCCGGTGTTCTATGGATCGAGGCGAGGCGACCTCGAGAGTTTATCCGACAGCACTCGGATCGTAGAGTGATCGAGCCTCGAGGCGAGTCGGTGGTATTGGTTCGCGATCAGTGCGTGATCTGCGCTGATGGTTTGATTCGTGGAGCTGTCGGGAAGAGCATGCACTTCCAGGCCCGGTGGACGAGTTCTCGAGGCATTTCTTGCACATTTCTTGCCTCCACAGATGAGGAGGGCTCGGCCGACAGATTTTTGGCGTTGAGGCGGGGCGGCGACGGTTAGAGAGTACAATGTGGAGTTCGACTCATTAGCTCGGTATGTTCCCGCCAGTAGCGGATATGGAGGACGAGTACACCGCTACGCCACCGGCCGAATTTGGGCGAGGCTTGTGCGGGTGTAGCTCTTCACGGCATGGACATTGCCCGCACGCAGCTTCATGCACTAGGATGTGAGGCACGGAGAGGTCGACTAACGACCGAGATCGCCAGAAGAGGCCGTAATGCAGGTCCTTTGGTAACTTTTCGAGGCGACCGCCTCAGATGCCCAGTTATGTACCTCCACCAAGACTGAGTGGTCCCCGCCTTCGGGCGTTCGGGGTATTCGAGGTGGTCGAGCTCCGGGGCTTCGTTCCGCAGTATACGTGAGTGCTAGCACGGATTCACGTCCTCGGTGCGCGATGTGGCAAACATCATCCCGGAATGTCGCTTTTTATCGGTGCTTGCTTCACCGCGCCGCTGAGCCATGTGACGAAGGATCGCTTATAGGAGAGGTGCCGGCAGCTGGCGCAGCCTTACCGGATCGATGGCGAGTTCATCGCCTACGATTATGCGCCTGCGCAGGCACTTACGATTAGAGTGGGCGGTAGCTTGTGTATATCTTAACCATCTAGAGGCTTGTATGTTTTGATGTTATGTTAATGTGTTAAGTGTTATGTTCGGATAGCTTTGTGCTAAAATGTGATTTAGGAACCTAGTTGGGGAAAAAGGGTAAGCTGAGGTGAGAAAATGATGAACCTTAGAATATTACGTTGAGACCTTAGATGTAAGCCGTCTTGAGTACAAGATTTTGCGAGTGATCCTTGTCGGAGTGCATTTTATGCCTAGAAGATATTGTGTGATAAGTCTCAGGTTGGGTAAATGAAAGTGGTATCTTTCATGATGTGATTTAGCGCGTTGTTCCGGATCGAGAAACAAGAGAGTTGGCGTGTGGAGGGTCGGGTTGAGGCGTGTTGCGTGTCAACCCGTGGCGAATGAGGAGTGGTCACCTGGTGGTCCCGCCGGTGGTAAGTCACCCGGTGCTAGGCCCAAGTTTTGATGACCATCGTATGAGTTCGTGGATCGTTCGACCGAGTAGATCGTGAAGGGAATAGCCTTAAGGAAGATCGAGGCTAGTAGGATGACCAAGTTGGGAGGTAGTGACTCAGTTTGGAAACTAAAGTGTGGCACGTATGCTAAAAGAGTTCAAGAGTTCGAGAAGAGTGCGACGAGTAAGGGTAGAGGCGAGCATGTATTAGAGCAAAGATACGATCATTTCTTGTAAAGGGAGAAGGTGCGAAGGATGTATATTTTAGACCTCGGGAATCGCATGCGATCAGACCGTTTGTTGGTCGCCGAGTGACACTAGAACCTCGCGCAAAGTGACAAAAGTTTGTGATGTTAGAGGTGTTTTCTCGTGGACTTGGATATAAGTATTTGCGTGCATATGTTGTTTAGTGGCGGTTGTGGCGTTGGCAACTTATTAGAAGAACTTTACCGTTATCCGTCTTGAGAAGGAACATTCGGACGAATGTTTCTAAGGGGAGAATGTTATACCCGTATTTCGAGTATATGCGTGGGGCGTGCGTGAAATTTTCGAACTTCTTTAGGCTTGGCGAATTCTTTTGTGCACAACACGGTTAGAGTCGTTTCGACGAAACGTTTTCACCTTTCGTAGGGAATTTCCGGCTATGTCATTTATAATTTTTGCGGAATTTTCCAGAGACGAACATTTTGGACCAACGGAGGGTGACATGTGTCACCTCACATAACCTTGAGTGAAGCGTGAATGGTGGACGAAAAAGAGAGCTTTAGTTGGTAGGATATTTTGTGCAAGTTGTGTGGTAGATGGATAAGGTACACATGGTGGGAATCTAGCCCTACACTTGCTATACACTGGATGCATCTTGGCCATTGGTTGGCCTTTGCTTGACCTATAAATACCCCACCCTTTGGAAGACTTCTTCATCCAAAATCTTCCTAAGTCTTGAAGTTCTCTTCCTCCCTCCCTTGTGTAGTTAGTCCACCACACCCCCTCCCCTTTGAGAGCCCTTGGCCGAGAGCCCCCTTGCCTAGTGGCTCTGGCGAGAGCAACCCCTAGCCTAGTTGTGCTAGTCAAAATACTACCCCCCTTGGTAGAAATGTATTCTACTAGTATCGTTATAATGCCCAAAATACTTTAGCCAAATACCTTGTAGTACTTTCCAAAGTACCCTTTATACGAAGCCCGGAAAATACTATTATACCTTCCTTTAGCCACTAAACGAAACCCTAAGGAAAATCTTCACCCGTAGTTGAAGTATTTAGTAGAAGTTGTGTAGACACTTCTAAGGGTTTCTTGGAGCGTTTTGGAGCGCACGGAGTAGGAGCTAAACCTTGTTCAGGAGCGACTTATAACTTGGATAATTTTGGGCTTATTGAGGTAAATATCTTGACCTTCTATTGTAATTGGAAATTACATGTTGTAGGAATATATAGTTGAAGTATACTATATATAGAACTGAACATTATAATTGTGCGGCAATGTCTTTTGACTTAAGCCTGAATAATACTTACGGCAATGTCTTGCGACTTAAGCCTGAATTTAAATAAGAGAACCGAATCGTAATTACATGGATTGTATTACGAGAGACTTGTGTAGCATTGTGTAGTAGAATTGTACACGTCCGGTCAGGCGTGTTAACCCCGGTTGGCTTGGTAGGCCTCGATAGAGGAGGAGATTTACGCTGTTGCGGGAGGTGTCACGAATTTTACGTAGAATATTCTCACGTCGGGATCTAAAGGTATTAATAGGCGCTTTGTGGCCTCTATAGGTTGTAATGCGTGTGGAGTGATCTTCTTGATCGAGAGTGTCGACGGTTTGAGGTACTTGGGCGTTTTGCTATTAGTCGATAATCGTCGCGAGGTATGTGAACCTCTTCCTATCTCTTCTAGCATGATATGTGTGAACTATGTAGTACTGCAGGCGTCATACGTGCTAAATGTATTTGATTGATGTAAAACATAAAGTGTTATAACGACTTTATGGGAAGTTGGTTATAATAGCTTTATGTGGATAAGCACATACTTTGTGGTTTTTAAAAGGTAACTGATTTGAATAATAACTGGCTTGATATGTGTTAATAAAGAACTTGAAGCATTTCAAAAGATTTATGAATCGTTTTGAAAGAATGAGTATTACTTGTTTTGAAAGCTTAAGAGTTATACTAGCTTTATGGGAAGTTAGGTATAACGGCTTAAGAATGTTTTATTGATTTCTGAATCGAATGTGTATCGACAAACCAACTGCGGCGTTAATAAAAGGAAAATGTATTGACTAAAGAAGTATTATTAAAACCAAGAGAAACCTCCATCTGCAGAAGCTAAGATGAGACAAAATGATATTACATTTCCTAGATCATGGTCGCTTAATAAGATTGATTATAAACAAGAATAACCTACTCACTTATAAGACATAGGTTTCTCAAAACGTTTAAAGGAGAATTATGTTTTAAAGGACTAAAACTATGAACTACGAAACCTTTTTCTAAAATGAGAAACTTGAGCATTGAAATTGGGCAAACTTGAGCGTTTGGAAAATAAGGTTGTTACTTGATTTTACAAAGGAAAGCATTTTGGTTTACTTAACAATGTTAGTCACTCTATTTTTATACTACGTATCGGGTGACCGTTGTAAAAGAAATGGATCTTAAAAGGAATTTAACTGACGTAGTACTTTAAGGTTAAAATCCGACTTTGATATAAAATGAAAGTACCTTGAGTCGTGTAACTTGCTTATACTTGTTGTTATGAAACTTGATCATGTTACGTGTGATAGCCTTGTTGTGTAAATCTTGTGTTCTACTCTCACTCTAGGTTCATCCGAATGTGTATCACTTGACACGGTTTATCCGGAATGTATATCACTTGATTACACGGTTCATCCGGAATGTATTTCACTTGAGGGCCAGGTTCATCCGGAATGTATATCACTTGACTACCGGTTTATCCGAATGTATATCACTTGAGGACCGGTTCATCAGGAATGTATTTCACTTGAGGACCGGTTCATCCGGAATGTATTTCACTGACTACGGTTCATCCGGAATGTGTTCCACTCGACTCTGGTTCACGGGATGAGCCGAATGTATTCCACCCTTTTCTATATTGGGTCCATAAGATGGGCCGAGACACATTATACGTATCACATGATTTGTACCTAGCTACGGCGGTGAGGAAGGAGTTCCACGGGCATGAGGATGACTTTTAGGCGTGAGTCCACGACTTGACATGATTGCTTCTATGTTGTGAAGCGTAGTTTGGTTATCATACATGTCTCACGCTTATATAGACTATTATGATTTCATTCTGATGTCTTACGTTTCACATACTTGGTACTGTTATCTTGACCTCCTTCGGGCTGCGTTCATGCCGCAGTAAAGGTACATCGATTGCCGATCCCCGCATAGGATCACATTCGTGTTGGGAAGCTCCGTTTTCTCCGAGGCTTATCTTTTGGTATGTGTTCCACTGAGTTGTAGGTTCTTGTACATTCGTGGTATGGCGGCCCTGTCCCGTCATAGTTGTTGTAAATCTTAAGTGCAGAGAACTGTGGCGTGGTTTGTAAAAAGGATAACTGTTCGGGTATTTATGTATATATATGATGAAGGCAACTGTTTTGGTTGGCCTGTTTATTTATCTTGTCTCTTAATTCATGTTTTTTTTTATTTCCGCTGATTTTCTCTGATGTTGTATCACTAGGGTGCCCGGGGTAAGGCACCAGTCACGGGCCCGGGTTCGGGTCGTGACAACAACAAGCATAGGCGAGTTACACAACAACAACATAGGCAAGTTATACACAACTCAAGGTACTCCCATTTTATAACAAAGTTCGGGTTTTAACCCTAAAGTACTACGTACGTTAAATTCCTTTTAAAGAGATTCATTCTTTTTATAAAAGTCACCCGATACCCGTAGTAGAAAATAGAGTGACTCACATTTTTAGGTAAACCAGAACACTTTCCTTTTCAACAACATTCTTTCCCCTAAAGTTCCAGGTTGCCTAATTTCATTTACTCAGGTCTCTTTATTTTAGAAAAGTTTCACAGTTCATAGTCTTAATCATTTAAGAATATAATTCTCTTTTAAACACTCTGAGAAAACATATGCCTTATAAGAGTGTACGTTATTCCTGTTCATAATCAAAATTAAGCAGCCATGATCTAGAAAATGTAATATCATTTTGTCTCATCTTAGCTTCTATGCAGATGGAGGTTTCTACTGGTTTTAATATAATACTTCTTTTATTCAATACATTTTCCTTTATTAACGCTGCAGTGGTTTGTCGATACACATTCTGATTCCCGAATCAGTAAAACATTATTCCTTTTTAACAACCAAGTACTCATTACTCACGAATGAGGTTTTACACAAAACTCATATTAATACATTCAAGTCAAGTCTCTTATCTTTTTAAGATCAAGTCTCTTAACTTTTAAAACCAATAAACCATTCATTTTTACCTCCCTTAAGACGTTATACCTAACTTCCCATAAAGCTAGTATAACTCTTATGTTTTCAAAACCAAGTATTACTCTTCTTTCAAACAAAGGATTCTTAATCTTTAGAAATACTTCAAGTTCTTTATGGTCACACATTAAGTCAGTTATAAGTCAAATCAGTTACCCCTTTTTAAAAACCACAAGGCATTTCTTAACCTACATAAAGCTGTTATAACCAACTTCCCATAAAGCTGTTATAACCCTTTATGTTTTAAACCAATCAAATACATTTAACACATGTACGTCTACCGTACTACATAGTTATACACATATCATGCTGGAAATAATAGGAAGAGGTTCACATACCTCGCGACGATTATCAACTATAAGCAAAACGCTCCAAGTACCTCAAACCGTCGGCTACACCTTAAGCCAAGTAGACCACGCCACACGTAGTACTTCAACCTATAGAGGCCACAAGGCGCCTATTAACATCTAGAGCTCAAAGTAGAATATTCTATAGAAAATCCGGCAGCACCTCCCCCCCCCGCAACAGCGTAAGTCTCCTCCTTTATCGAGGCCGGCTACCAAGCCAACCAGGGGGGGGTTAACACGTCTAACCGGACGTGTACAATTCTACTACAAGTCTACACGTAATCGTCACATGTAAATACTGATTCGATTCTCTTCTTTAATTCAGGCTTAAGTCGCAAGACATTGCCGCACAACTATGATCAATTCTATATATAGTATACCTTAACTATATATTCCTACAACATGTAATTTCCAATTACAACAGAAGGTCAAGAATGTTTACCTCGATAAGCCCAAAATTATCCGAGTTTATATGTCGATCCTGAGCAAGGTTTAGCTCCTACTCCGTGCGCTCCAAAACGCTCCAAGAAACCCTTAGAAGTGTCTACACAACTTCTACTTAATACTTCAACTACGGGTGAATATTTTTCCTTGTGGTTTCGTTTAGTAGCTAAAGGAAAGTATAATAGTATTTTCCTGCCAGATAAAGGGTACTTTGGAAAGTACTACAAGGTATTAGGCTAAAGTATTTTGGGTATTATAACAATACTAGGAGAGTATCTCTATACCACAAAAAGGGGTATTATACGAAAACCACTAGGCTAGTGGGGTACCCCTGGCTTAGGGCACCAAAAAGGGGAGGGGTTTCGCCAAGGCCTTCTCGAGGGAGAGGGGCTATTGGACGAGAGCAAGCAAGAGGGAGGGGGAAAGGTTTTCAAGACTTAGACAATTTTTGGATGAAGAAGTTCATCAAGTTAGGGGGGTATTTATAGGTCAAGAAATGGCCAACCAATGGCCAAGATTCATCCAAGTGTTAGGCAAGTGTAGGGCTAGGATTAAGCCATGTGCACCTTATCCATCTACCACACCAACTTGCACAAATATCCTACCTACTCCCACTCAAGCAAATCGTCCAAGCCAATGGCCATGTTTGCCGTCCAAGCCCTTCCAATGTGAGGGTGACACTTGTCACCCTCCCGTTGGTCCAAAATGTTTCGTCTCTCGGAAAAATCCGCAAAAATTAGAAATGACATAGCGGGAATTTTCCTACGGTCGTGGAAACGTTTCAGTAAACGACTCTAATCGGGTGTTGTGCACTAATTTCAAACTTGCCTAACTTAAGGCTCAAATTATTATCGACGCCATCACGCATATACTCTGAAATACGGTATAACATTCTTCCCTTAGAAACATTCGTCCCGAATGTTCCTTCTCGATCTCAGCAAACACGTGCGGATAGCCTTCACTACTATACTTTAAACCAAACATGCCACATCTGGCCACAAAGATAACATGCGCGAAAACCCAAATCCAAGCCAACAAGGAATTACCTGCTCATCACAAGAGTTCCCACCAAGGTCTAAAACATAATCCCTTCGCACATTCATTTCTCAAAAGAAACGATCACACACGTTCACTTCTCCCCTATCTCGTTGTCACTTCTCGAACACTCGAACTCTCTCTAGTATACATACCATACTTGCTTTCCAAAACTTTGGAGTCACTACCTCCAAACTTGATCATCTTACTAGCCTCGATCTCCTCTAAGGCCATTCTCGGCCTTCACGAACCGATTCGTCGAGCGTATCCGCGAACTCATACGATGGTCATCTAATCTTGGCCTAGCACCCTCGTGACCTGCCACCGGCGGGACCACCCAGAGCTGACCCCACCTCGAACAGCCGCGGGTTGGCCCGCAACACGCCCCAACCCACCCACTATCGCCAACTCTTGCTCGACACGAACAATCTTGCTAAAACACATCATGAAAGCTACCACTTTCATTTACCCAACCCAGGGACTTATCACACAATACATTATCATAACATCAATACATACAAGTCTCTAGAGGGTTAAGGATATACCTGAATCTACCGCTCCACTCTAATCATAGGCACGCCTGCAGGCGCATAATCAGAAGGCGATGAACCACCATCGATCCTGGCGTCGATTCAGAACATCCGTGCTACCCTTGGCCTGACAGATTCTCGCCAAAATGGCTCGCTGGCCGCAAAAATAACAAGCTCCTGGCACCACGACACTCCCCGAAATGCGGTCTACCACATCGACCACACCGAGGTAGGGGTGACTGCATCTGGCCAACACCCCTACTCCCCTGGAAACCTGAACCCATGGAGCTCTGACCTGCTCCCGAATACTCTGGATGCCCTGAAGGTTGGGGAGGACCACTCTTACCCGGCGGAGGTACAAAACTAAATCTTCTGAGGCGGTCCGCCTCGAAAGTCACCAAAGGACCTGCCATTACGGCCTCTTCTGGCGATCTCGGTCATTCCGTCGATTTCTCCGCCTCACACCTGAGTGCATAAGCTGCATGCGGCAATGTCCATGCGGTGAGAAGAGCTACACCCGAACAACTCTCTGCTAGGTAGTCATCAAGCCCTGTAATATATCGGTGCACTCGATCCTTCATACTAGCTACTAATGCGGGAACATACCGGGCCAATGAGTCAAACTCCACATTGTACTCGGTCAGACGCCTGCTCGCCTCAACATCAAAAACTGCTTACCGAGCCCTCTCATGCTGTGAGGCAAGAAATGTGCCGAAGGCCCCAAACTTCGTCCCAAAGCGGTGGAAGTGCATTCTCTCCCGGACGGCTCGCGAATCAAACGATCATTGCGGTATCACGCGCCGATCACGAACTAAGACCACCGACTCGGTCTCAAGCCTTGATCACTCATGATCCGAATCGCTTCGGATGAACTCCTCGGATCATCCTCGGGCCTCGACCAGAACTCGGCGGGCTACATCTCGAAAGTCCTGTAGCCTCAAACTATCCGATCTAGGGTGAACGGCTGGTGCATCGAACTGCGTCGGCCCAAATTTATCCTCGAATCCGCCACGACCACGCGATGAATCGCCATCTCCTTGTAACCCGTCTCTTACGCCGGCATCAGGATCGAGGCTCATGTATCAGTAGTCTCGCGGCCATCGCTGCGACTAAACTCTGCTGGTCTTTGGCGGCGTCGCGAAACTCGCCGTCGAATTGCTCAGTCTCGACGGGAACTGCGCCCTGCATACTCTCGCACCTCACTAGCGGCTCCTGTTTGCCTTGCCCACTGGGCGGGTTGCCTTACGCGGAGGCATAAGCGATAAAGGAAAGGAATACGTCGAGGGGTCCGACTTATCACCGCCTCTAAAGCACGATCTCGAATGAGAAGAAATGAAACCAATCCTAAATGTCCTGCAGCCTCCGATTATAGGTGTGCGCACAACACATCGATAATCAAGACTCTACTGACGCGATGCGTAGACACTTTCAGAGGACTAAGCGCTCGATACCACTTTGTCACGACCCAACCGGCCCGTGGATCTGCCTACCCGGGCACCACTAGTGATACAACATCGGAGAAAAATCAGCGGAAATAAAACATGAACATGAAATAAGAGATATTATAAGTAAGCAGCCAACCAAAGCAGCTTGCCTTCGCATATAGACATACAAACCCGAGCAGTTTAATCTTTTTTACAACCACGCCCACGATTACAAACCTCTAAGATTTATAACGACTATGACGACAGGGCCCGCCATACCACGAATGTACAGAACCTACAACTCGGGGAACGCATACAAAGATAAGCCTCCGGGAAGGAGCTTCCCAATATCTTTGAAGGGTGATCCTAAAAGGGGATCGGCGACGATGTACTTCTGCGGCATGAACGCGGCCCAAGGAGGTCGATACGGTACCAAGTATGTGGCCCGAAAATATCACGTAGTTAAATCATAACGATCTATATAAAGCGGAGACATGTATGATGACCAAAATACAATATGTAACATAAAGCGATCCAAGTCGGGACTCACGCCTCAAAGTCATCACTCGAATATAACTATGGGTCTCACGCCCACAACACCAATCATGTTCGCATCATGGCGCATGCCCCGGTCTCATCGGTGTAGACATGTCCATGATGCAACAATAATGACAATGCTGCATGGCCACATGCCCCCGGACTTATGCATCGGTGTAGACATGCTCATGTAACATCAACAACAATATACTGGGTGATCAACCCTGCCGCATGACCACATGCCCCCGACTGCAGATCGGTAGGCATGTCCATGTGACCACAATAACAATATCTCGGGTAATCAACCCTGCCGCGTGGCCACATGCCCCGGACTGCTGATCGGTGTAGACATGTCCATGTAACCACAATAACAATATATCGGACAACCAGACTATCACAAACAAGGTCAAGCAAATTACCATACTTCTAGACTTTTATAAAAGATCCACTCTTTCTCAAGAAGTCACTTGATATCAACATTTGCACCACAAAGGCTATCACAACAAGCATAGGCGAGTTACACAACAACAACATAGGCAAGTTATACACAACTCAAGGTACTTCCATTTTATAACAAAGTTCGGGTTTTAACCCTAAAGTACTACGTACGTTAAATTCCTTTTAAAGAGATTCATTCTTTTTATAAAAGTCACCCGATACCCGTAGTAGAAAATAGAGTGACTCACATTTTTAGGTAAACCAGAACACTTTCCTTTTCAACAACATTCTTTCCCCTAAAGTTCCAGGTTGCCTAATTTCATTTACTCAGGTCTCTTTATTTTAGAAAAGTTTCATAGTTCATAGTCTTAATCATTTAAGAATATAATTCTCTTTTAAACACTCTGAGAAAACATATGCCTTATAAGAGTGTACGTTATTCCTGTTCATAATCAAAATTAAGCAGCCATGATCTAGAAAATGTAATATCATTTTGTCTCATCTTAGCTTCTATGCAGATGGAGGTTTCTACTGGTTTTAATATAATACTTCTTTTATTCAATACATTTTCCTTTATTAACGCTGCAGTGGTTTGTCGATACACATTCTGATTCCCGAATCAGTAAAACATTATTCCTTTTTAACAACCAAGTACTCATTACTCACGAATGAGGTTTTACACAAAACTCATATTAATACATTCAAGTCAAGTCTCTTATCTTTTTAAGATCAAGTCTCTTAACTTTTAAAACCAATAAACCATTCATTTTTACCTCCCTTAAGACGTTATACCTAACTTCCCATAAAGCTAGTATAACTCTTATGTTTTCAAAACCAAGTATTACTCTTCTTTCAAACAAAGGATTCTTAATCTTTAGAAATACTTCAAGTTCTTTATGGTCACACATTAAGTCAGTTATAAGTCAAATCAGTTACCCCTTTTTAAAAACCACAAGGCATTTCTTAACCTACATAAAGTTGTTATAACCAACTTCCCATAAAGCTGTTATAACCCTTTATGTTTTAAACCAATCAAATACATTTAACACATGTACGTCTACCGTACTACATAGTTATACACATATCATGCTGGAAAGGATAGGAAGAGGTTCACATACCTCGCGACGATTATCGACTATAAGCAAAACGCTCCAAGTACCTCAAACCGTCGGCTACACCTTAAGCCAAGTAGACCACGCCACACGTAGTACTTCAACCTATAGAGGCCACAAGGCGCCTATTAACATCTAGAGCTCAAAGTAGAATATTCTATAGAAAATCCGGCAGCACCTCCCCCCCCCGCAACAGCGTAAGTCTCCTCCTTTATCGAGGCCGGCTACCAAGCCAACCAGGGGGGGGTTAACACGTCTAACCGGACGTGTACAATTCTACTACACAAGTCTCTTATGCTATGTAATTACAGTTCAGTTCTCTTCTTTAATTCAGGCTTAAGTCGCAAGACATTGCCGCACAACTATGATCAATTCTATATATAGTATACCTTAACTATATATTCCTACAACATGTAATTTCCAATTACAACAGAAGGTCAAGAATGTTTACCTCGATAAGCCCAAAATTATCCGAGTTTATATGTCGATCCTGAGCAAGGTTTAGCTCCTACTCCGTGCGCTCCAAAACGCTCCAAGAAACCCTTAGAAGTGTCTACACAACTTCTACTTAATACTTCAACTACGGGTGAATATTTTTCCTTAGGGTTTCGTTTAGTGGCTAAAGGAAAGTATAATAGTATTTTCCGGGCTTTTCGTATAAAGGGTACTTTGGAAAGTACTACAAGGTATTAGGCTAAAGTATTTTGGGCATTATAACAATACTAGGAGAGTATCTCTATACCACAAAAAGGGGTATTATACGAAAACCACTAGGCTAGGGGGGGTACCCCTCGGCTTAGGGCACCAAAAAGGGGGGAGGGGGTTTCGGCCAAGGCCTTCTCAAGGGGGAGAGGGGCTATTGGACGAGCAAGCAAGAGGAGGGGAAAGGTTTTCAAGACTTAGACAATTATTGGATGAAGAACTGCATCAAGTTAGGGCGGTATTTATAGGTCAAGAAATGGCCAACCAATGGCCAAGATTCATCCAAGTGTTAGGCAAATGTAGGGCTAGGATTAAGCCATGCACCTTATCCATCTACCACACCAACTTGCACAAATATCCTACCTACTCCCACTCAAGCAAATGCGTCGAGCCGATGACCATGTTTGCCGTCCAAGCCGCTTCGATGTGAGGTGACACTTGTCACCCTCGTTGATCCAAAATGTTTCGTCTCTGGGAAAAATCCGCAAAATTAGAAATGACATAGCGAATTTTTCCTACGAAAGCTAATGGAAACGTTTAGTCGACGGCTCTAATCGGGTGTTGTGCACTAATTTCGAAACTTGCCTAACTTAAGGCTCAAATTATTATACGTACGCCATCACGTACATACTCTGGAAATACGGGGTATAACAAGTTCTAACCAACTTCTACTTAAATACTCCAACTCGCTATGAAGATTTCCTTAGGGTTTCGGTTTGAGACTAAAAGGACAAAAGGTAGTATTTCCGGACTCTACGTATAGAGGTAACTTTTGGAATACAACAAGGTAAAGGCTAAGGTATTTTGGGCATTATAACAATACTTGGAAGACAACTTTCTACCAAGGGGTACCTCTCGGCCACACCACTAGGAGAGGAGGAACCTCTCGCCACGAGGCCACTCAAAGGGAGGGAAGGCTTAGGACGAGAACAACAAGAGGAGAGGGAAGGATTGCAAGACTTAGAACACATTTGGATGATGAAGTCTTGACAAAGGGAGGGGTATTTATAGGGAGCCGAGGGCCAACCAATGGACAAGATCAAGCCATGTGCAAGGCAAGTGTAAGGCCTTGATCAAGCCAAGTGCACCCTAACCCCTACTCACAAAACATGCCACAAAACATTGCACAAAACATTGCACAAAACAAGGCCACGTCAAGGCACCATCGGCGAGGCCAAAGCGCTAAGGCGTCAACGAGGTGACAAGTGTCACCTCTCGTTAACCAAAATGTTCGTCGCTCGGAAAAATCGCCAAAAATACAAAACGACATAGCCGAATTTTCCTACGCAAGCTCAGAAAGCGTTTAGTCAACGACTCTGTCGGGTGTTGTGCACAATTTCGAACCTATGCCAAACTTTAAGTCTCAAATTTTTAAATGCGTCGTCTCCGTACATACTGGAAACACGGTAAAACATTCTCCTCCTTAGAAACATTCGTCCGAATGTTCCTTCTCAAGACGGGTATCGATAAAGTTCCTCTAACAAGTTGCCAGCGCCACGGCAGCCACGAAATAACACGTTCTCATCGCCTTGCTCGTCGTGCGATACCACTTTTGTCACTTTGCGCGAGGTTCTAGTGTCACTCCGGCGACCAACAAATGGTACCGAATCGCATGCGGTCCACGAGGTTCTAGTGTCTCGGGGCGTGCCATCGCCGATCATTGCCGTTTCTCAAAGCGTGGAGTCACTACCTCCAAACATGGTCATCTTACTAACCTCAATCTTCTTTAAGGCCATTCCCGGCCTTCACGAACCGCTTCTGGTCGAACATATCCACGAACTCATACGATGGACAACTAAACTGGGGCCTAGCATCCTCGTGACCCTACCACCTGGCGGGACTACCCAGAACTGACCCGCTAAACCGGGCGGGTCGACCAGGCGGCAATCAACCCGACCAGCAATCGCGCCAATACTTGCTCGCCGAAGCGGAACAATCTTACCTAATCAAGTCATGAAAGCTACCACTTCCATCTCACACTACCCATGGACTTATCACACAAATAATTCCACGTATACTACATTAATCGATAAGGGTCAAACATAAAATAAATCTTTTACACAA
This sequence comes from Przewalskia tangutica, assembly GCA_029844215.1. NCBI lineage: Eukaryota > Viridiplantae > Streptophyta > Magnoliopsida > Solanales > Solanaceae > Przewalskia > Przewalskia tangutica. The sequence continues at coordinate 112,801,680 of CM056720.1, forward strand.
GACGACCTTACCTCTCAGGTCTCAATCGTGAAATAGTCTAAGGTTCACACTTACCACGCCCCCAGGCTTACTCTTCTACACTAACGGGTTCCTAAATCACATTTTAGCACAAAGCTAACCGAACATAACACTAAACACATCAGCATACAAAACTCTAGAGGTTAAGGATATACTGTCTCTACCGCTTTCTAATCACGATCACACGCCTGCGGCGTATACCAGTGAAGGTGATGAACGACCAGCGATCTGAAGGTGAGTCGTAACATCCGTGCTACCCTTGGTGGACGGTTCCTGCAAAATGGCCTGCTGTCGCCGCAAAGTAACAAGCTCCCTTGGCACCACGACACTCCCGAAATGCGGTCTACCATCGACCACACCGAGGTAGGGGTGACCGCATATGGCCAACACCCTTACTTCCTGGAAACCTGAACCCTTGGAGCCCTGACCTGCTCCCGAATACTCTGGATGCTCTGAAGGTTGTGGAGGACCACTCTGCACTGGCGGAGGTACAAAACTAGCATCTTCGAGGCGGTCCGCCTCGAAAGTCACCAAAGGACCACTGTTGTTACGGCCTCTTCTGGCGATCTTGGTCATTCGTCGACCTCTCCGTGCCTCACATCCAAGTGCATGAGCTGCATGCGGGCAATGTCCATGCCGGTGAAGAGCTACCTCGAACAAGCCTCTGTCAAGTAATCATCTAGCCCGTGGCGTGGCGGTGCACTATATCCTCCATGGTTGCCACTAAAGCGGGGACATACCAAGCCAACGAGTCAAACTCCACGTTGTACTCCCGAACCGTACGCCCTCTCTGTCTCAGCATCATAAATCCGTCGGCCCGTGCCCTCCTCATCTGCGGAGGCAAGAAGTGAGTGAGGAATGCCTCTGAGAACTCGTCCCATCTTCTTTGAGCGCATGCTCTCCGGGACAACTCCGCGAATCAAACGGTCATTGCGGTATCCGCGCGGCCGATGCGAACCTAAGACCACCGGCTTCGGTCTCGAAGCCTTGATCACTCTCATGACCGGCGTAGCTGCCGGATGAACTCCTGCGGATCATCCTCGAGCCTCGACCCGTAAAACTCTGGCGGGCTCTGACTCGAAAGTCCCGTAGCCTCAAACTATCTGCTCGGGGTGAACGGCTGGTGCTCTTTAGGCTAGCTGCGTCCGGCCTATCCTCATATCGGCCACGACCACGGCGGCCAAGCAACCATCTCCTTGTACCCCATCTCATACGCTCCGGTGTGGGGTGAGGCTCAGTCTTGTGGTCTCAGCGACCAACTGCTGCGATTCTAAACTCTCTTTGGGTGGCGGCGTCGCAAAACTCGCCGTCTGAAGACAACCTCGTGTCTTGTCAGGGCTGCGCCCTCGTACTCCTCAGTATCTCACTAGCGGCTCCTCGGCGCCTTGCCGCCAGGCTCTGGTTGCGCTTGCGCGGAGGCATAAGCGGTAAAAGCGAGATCGTCGGAGAGGTCGACTTACAACACGGCTCTAAGGCACGATCTCGGAATGAGAAGAATGGAAACCAATCCTAAATGTCCTGCGACCTCACGATTATAGATGTGGTGCACAACACATCGATGTCAAGACTCTACTGAACACGATGCTGTAGACACTTTCAGAGGATTAAGCGCTCACGATACCACTTTTGTCACGACCGATCCGGGCGTGGTGGTGCCTACCCGGCACCTGGTGATACAACATCGGAGAAAACCAGCGGAATATAAAACTTAAACAAGAAACAAGATATATGATCATAAAGCAGGCCAACAAGCGGTTACGCTTCAACAAAAATATATAAAACCACTCTTTCAAAACGAGCAGTTTAATCCTTTTTACAAACCACGCTTGCAGCATTACTACGGACCTCTAAGAGTTTTTATACAACATGACGGGACGGGGCCGTCATACCCAGAATGTACAAGAACCTACAACTCGGGTAGCATGCAAAGATAAGCCTCGGAGAACGGAGCTTCCCAATCTGTTGACTGTGATCCTATGGCGGGGATCCACTACCGATGTACTCTACTGCGGCATGAACGCAGCCCCGAGGAGGTCGATACAACAGTACCAAGTATGTGAAAGCGAAAATATCGTAAATGAAATCATAACGATCTATATAAAAGCAGAGACATGTATGATAACAAAACTACGATTCACAACATAAAAGCATTCATGTCGTCGGGGACTCGCGCCTCAAGTCATCACTCAAATATAACTATGGGTCTCACGCCCACAACATCAATCGTGTTCGCATCATGGCGCGTGCCGGAATTCTGCATCGGTGTAGACATGCCCATGATGCAACAATAATAACAATGCCCCATGGCCATGCCCGGAATGCGCCGGTGTACACGTCCAAGTGACATTATCAACAATAATCTTGGGTGATTAACCCCGCGCACGGCCACACGCCCCGGAATTGCATCGGTGTAGGCGTGTCCATGTAACAACAATAACAATATATCAGTAATCAACCTGCGCGTGGCCACATGCCCGGAATCTGCGTCGGTGTAGACATGTCCGTGTGACATTAACAACAATATACCGCACAACCGGGCTATCACAAACAAGCTCGAGCAAATTACCATACTTCTAGACTTTTATAAAAGATCCACTCCTTCCCGAAGTCACGATATCAACACTTGCACAACAAAGGCTATCACAACAAGCATAGGCGAGTTACACAACAACAAGCATAGGCAAGTTACACACAACTCAAGGTACTTCCATTTCGTATCAAAGTGCGGGTTTTAACCTAAATTACTACGTCGTTAAATTCCTTTTAATAGATACATTCCTTTCATAAAGGTCACCGATACAGTAGTATAAAAATAGAGTGACTCACATTTAGGTAAACCAAAATACTTCCCTTTTGTAAAATCAAGTAACAACATTATTTTCCAAACGTTCAAGTTTGCCTAATTTCAAATGCTCAAGTTTCTCATTTTTAGAAGGGTTTCATAACTCATAGTCTTAATCTCTTTTAAAACAATTGAGTAACATATGTCTTGTACGTGAGCCGTTTATTCTTGTTTACAACAATCTTATTCTGTGACCGTGATCTAGAAATGTAATACAATTTTGTCTTATCTTAGCTTCTATGCAGATGGAGGTTTCTACTGGTTTTAATAACAATTAGTTAATTGTCAATACACCTTCCTTTATTAGCGCTGCTGTGGTTTGCTCGACACTTATTCTCATTTCCGAAATCAGTAAAACATTATTCTTTTTAAAACCAAGTACTCATTACTCGCGAATGAGGTTTCACAACACATTTAACAAAATGTTAATAACCAAGTAAAACAAGTTAAGTCTCTTAACTTCTACAATCAACAAACCAACCTTTTACCTACATAGAGTCGTTATAACTAACTTCCCATAAAGCTATTATAACACCCTATGTTTTAAACCAACCAACTCATTTAACACATGTACGTCTACCGTACTACATAGTTTACAAAGCATCATGCTAGAAGGATAGGAAGAGGTTCACATACCTCGCGACGATTATCGACAATAAGCAAAACGCTCCACAGTACTGTAACCTGGCTAGCCGTTCCACTCTTCAAGTAGAATACGCTACTCGCAGTACTTCCACCTATAAGGCCACAAACGTCTATTAACTTCTAACCGCACGGTTCCATATTCTACAGAAAATTCGGCAGCACCTCCCCCCCCGCAACAGCGTAAATCTCCTCCTCTATCGAGGCCGGCTACCAAGCCAACCAGGGGGGGGGGGGGGGGGTTTGCACGTCTAACCGGACGTGTACAATTCTACAACACAGCAATGCTACTCAAGTCTACTGTAATACAGTCCTATGTAATTACAGTTCAGTTCTCTTCTTTAAATTCAGGCTTAAGTCAAAAGACATTGCCGCAAGCTATGTTCAGTTCTATATATAGTATACTTCAACTATAAGGGGACAAGAATATTTACCTCGACAAGCCCAAAATTATCCAAGTTATAATGTCGATCCTGAGCAAGGTTTAGCTCCTACTCCGTGCGCTCCAATCCGCTCCAAACAACCCTTAGAAGTTCTAACCAACTTCTACTTAAATACTCCAACTCGCTATGAAGATTTCCTTAGGGTTTCGGTTTGAGACTAAAAGGACAAAAGGTAGTATTTCCGGACTCTACGTATAGAGGTAACTTTTGGAATACAACAAGGTAAAGGCTAAGGTATTTTGGGCATTATAACAATACTTGGAAGACAACTTTCTACCAAGGGGGGGGGGTACCTCTCGGCCACACCACTAGGAGGGGGAGGGGAACCTCTCGGCCACAAGGCCACTCAAAGGGGGAGGGGGGGAAGGCTTAGGACGAGAACAACAAGAGGAGAGGGGAAGGATTGCAAGACTTAGAACACATTTGGATGATGAAGTCTTCAACAAAGGGAGGGGTATTTATAGGGGAGCCAAGGGCCAACCAATGGACAAGATCAAGCCATGTGCAAGGCAAGTATAAGGCCTTGATCAAGCCAAGTGCACCCTAGCCCCTACTCCACAAAACATGCCACAAAACATTGCACAAAACAAGGCCACATCAAGGCACCAATCGGCCAAGGCCAAACCGCCCCTAAGGCATCCACTTGAGGGTGACAAGTCTCACCCTCTCGTTGGCCCAAAAATGTTCCGTCGCTCGGAAAAATCCGCAAAAATACAAAACGACATAGCCGAAATTTTCCCTACGCAAGCTCGTAAGCGTTTAGTCGAAAACGACTCTAATCGGGTGTTGTGCACAATTTCGAACCTATGCCAAACTTTAAGTCTCAAATTTTCGTACGTACGTCTCCACGTACATACTCTGGAAACACGGGGTATAACACAGATGGAGGTTTCTACTGGTTTTAATAACAATTAGTTATTTGTCAATACGCTTTCCTTTATTAGCGCTGCTGTGGTTTGCTCGACACTTATTCTCATTTCCAAATCGTGAAACATTATTCTTTTTAAAACCAAGTACTCATTACTCATGAATGAGGTTTCACAACACATTTAACAAAATGTTAATAACCAAGTAAAACAAGTTAAGTCTCTTAACTTCTACAATCAACAAACCGACCTTTTACCTACATAAGTCGTTATAACTAACTTCCCGTAAAGCTATTATAACACATGTTTTAAACCAACCAACTCATTTAACACGTATGCGTCTACCGTACTACATAGTTTACAAAGCATCATGCTAGAAGGATAGGAAGAGGTTCACATACCTCGCGGCGATTATCGACAATAAGCAAACGCTCGCGATCAGTAACACGGCTGGCCGTTCCACTCTTAGTAGAATCGCTACTCGCGATTTTCCACCTATAAGGCCACAAACGTCTATTAACTTCTAACCGCGGTTCCGTATTCTACAGAAAATTCGGCACCTCCCGCATGCGGCAAATCTCTCTCTATCGAGGCCGGCTACCAAGCCAACCGAGGGTTTGCCTAACCGGACGTGTACAATTCTACAACACAACAATGCTACTCAAGTCTCGTAATACGGTCTATGTAATTACGATTCGATTCTCTTCTTTAAATTGGGCTTAAGTCAAAAGACATTGCAAGCTATGTTCATTCTATATATAGTATACTTCAACTATAATAATCCTACAACATGTAATCTCCAATTACAATAAGGGACAAGAATATTTACCTCGACAAGCCCAAAATTATCCAAGTTATAATGTGATCTGAGCAAGGTTTAGCTCTACTCGTGCGCTCCGATCCGCTCCAAACAACCCTTAGAAGTTCTAACCAACTTCTACTTAAATACTCGACTCGCTATGAAGATTTCCTTAGGGTTTGGTTTGAGACTAAAAGGACAAAGGTAGTATTTAGGACTCTACGTATAGAGGTAACTTTGGAATACAACAAGGTAAAGGCTAAGGTATTTTGGGCATTATAACAATACTTGGAAGACAACTTTCTACCAAGGGGACCTCTGCCACACCACTAGGAGGAGGAACCTCTCGACCCAAGGCCACTCGAAGGGGAGGGAAGGCTTGGGGCGAGAACAACAAGAGGAGGAGGAAGGATTGCAAGACTTAGAACACGTTTGGATGATGAAGTCTTCAACAAAGGGAGGGTATTTATAGGGAGCGAGGGCCAACCAATGGACAAGATCAAGCCATGTGCAAGGCAAGTGTAAGGCCTTGATCAAGCCAAGTGCACCCTAGCCCCTACTCCACAAAACATGCCACAAAACATTGCACAAAACATTGCACAAAACAAGGCCACATCAAGGCACCAATCGGCCAAGGCCAAACCGCCCCTAAGGCATCCACTTGAGGGTGACAAGTCTCACCCTCTCGTTGGCCCAAAAATGTTCCGTCGCTCGGAAAAATCCGCAAAAATACAAAACGACATAGCCGAAATTTTCCCTACGCAAGCTCTGTAAAACGTTTCGTCGAAAAACGACTCTAATCGGGTGTTGTGCACAATTTCGAACCTATGCCAAACTTTAAGTCTCAAATTTTCGTACGTACGTCTCCACGTACATACTCTGGAAACACGGGGTATAACACAGATGGAGGTTTCTACTGGTTTTAATAACAATTAGTTATTTTCAATACACTTTCCTTTATTAGCGCTGCTGTGGTTTGCTCGACACTTATTCTCATTTCCGAAATCAGTAAAACATTATTCTTTTTAAAACCAAGTACTCATTACTCGCGAATGAGGTTTCACAACACTTTTAACAAAATGTTAATAACCAAGTAACACAAGTTAAGTCTTTTATCTTTCAAGATCAAGTCTCTTAACTTCTACAATCAATAAACCAATCTTTTACCTACATAGAGTCGTTATAACTAACTTCCCATAAAGCTATTATAACACCCTATGTTGTAAACCAACCAACTCATTTAACACATGTACGTCTACCGTACTACATAGTTTACAAAGCATCATGTTAGAAGGATAGGAAGAGGTTCACATACCTCGCGACGATTATCGACAATAAGCAAAAGCGCTCACGATCTTGTAACACGGCTGGCCGTTTCCACTCTTGGTAGAATACGCTACCGCAGATTTCCACCTATAAGGCCACAAACGTCTATTAACTTCTAACCGCGGTTCCATATTCTCTGAAAATTAAGCGACACCCCCATGCGGCGTAAATCTCCTCCTCTATCGAGGCGGCTACCAAGCCAACCAGAGGTTATACGTCTAACCGGGCGTATACAATTCTACTATCTGATAATACCATAAGTCTCATGTCTGATCCTATGTAATTCTGATTCAGATTCTCTTCTTTAAATTGAGCTTAAGTCAAAAGACATTGCCGCAAAGCTATGTTCAGTTCTATATATAGTATACTTCAACTATATAATCCTACAACATGTAATTTCCAATTACAATAAGGGACAAGATTATTTACCTCGATAAGCCCAAAATTATCCGAGATAAAAGTCGATCTGAGCAAGGTTTAGCTCTACTCCGTGCGCTCGATCCGCTCCAAACAACCCAGAAGTTCTAACCAACTTCTACTTAAATACTTCAACCAACTATGAAGATTTCCTTAGGGTATCGGTTTGAGACTAAAAGGACAAAAGGTAGTATTTCCGGGCTCTACGTATAGAGGTAACTTTTGGAATACTACAAGGTAAAGGCTAAGGTATTTTGGGCATTATAACAATACTTGGAGGAGTATTTCAATACCACAAAAAGAGGGGTATATTTCTCGAACAACTAGGCTGGGGGGGGTACCCCTCGGCCAAAGGCCACTAGGAGGGGGAAGGGGAGGCTCTCGGCCACAAGGCCTCACCAGGGGGGGGGGGGCGAGGAGAGGCTAGGACGAGAACTACACTCAAAGGGAGGGAGAGGGACTCAAGACTTGGAAGATTTAGGATGAAGAAGTCTTCAAGCTTAGGGGGGGGGTATTTATAGGGAGTTTAATGGACAAGATCAAGCCATGTGGGGGGGCAAGTGGAGGGCCAAGATGTGCCCAAGTGCCCCCTAGTCCCTACTCCACAAAACATTGCACAAAACATTGCACAAAACAAGGCCAAAACAAGGCATGAAATCGTCCCACTTGAGCCTCACTTTACCGTCCACTTGAGGGTGACAAGTGTCACCCTCTCGTTGGTCAAAAACATTTCGTCTCTCGGAAAAATCCGCAAAAATTAAAAAGGACATAGCCGGAATTTACCCATGAAGCTTTGTAAAGCGTTTGATCGAACGAATCTAACCGGGTGTTGTGCACAAATTTCGAACCTAAGCCAAACTTTAAGTCTCAAACTTTCGTACGTACGTCTCCACGTACATACTCTGGAAATACGGGGTATAACATTCTCCCCTCCTTAGAAACATTCGTCCCGAATGTTCCTTCTCAAGACGGATATCGATAAAGTTCCTCTAACAAGTTGCCAGCCACGGCAGCCGCGAAATAACACACGTTCTCTTCCTTCCTTGCTCGTGCGCGATACCACTTTTGTCACTTTGCGCGAGGTTCTAGTGTCACTCGGCGACCCAACAAATGATGCCGGGATCGCATGCGATCCACGAGGTTCTAGTGTCACTCGGGGCGTGCCATGCCGATCATCGCTTCCTCAAAAGCGTGAGTCACTACCTCCAAACTTGGTCATCTTACTAACCTCGATCTTCTTTAAGGCCATTTCCGCCTTCACGAACGCTGCGGTCGAACATATCCACGAACTCATACGATGGTCACCTAAAGCGGGGCCTAGCACCACGTGACCCTACCACGCTGGCGGGACTACCCGGCCCGACCCACCTAAAAGCGGTGGTGGACCATGGCGACCATCAACCCGACCCACAATCGCGCCAATACTTGCTCGCCGAAGCGGAACAATCTTACCTAATCAAGTCATGAAAGTTACCACTTCCATCTCCACTACCCGTGGACTTATCACACAAATAATTCCCGCGTACTACTTACTGCGATAAGGGTCAAACATGAAATAAATTTTTACTCAAGACGACCTTACCTCTAAGGTCTCAATCGTGAAATAGTCTAAGGTTCACACTTACCATGCCCCGAGCTTACCGCCCTACACTAACCGGTTTTCTAAATCACATTTTAGCACAAAGCTATCCGAACATAACACTAAATACATCAAAGATACAAACTCTAGAGGTTAAGGATATACTGTCTCTACCGCTTTTCTAATCACGATCACGCCTGCAGTGCATAGCTAGTGAAGGTGATGAACGACGGGCGATCTGAAAGGTGAGTCGTAACATCCGTGCTACCCTTGGTGGACAGTTCCTGCAAAATGGCCTGGCACGCAAAATAACAAGCTCCCTTGGCACCACGACACTCCCGAAATGCGGTCTACCACATCGACCACCGAGGTAGGGGACGCATCTGGCCAACACCGCACTTCCGGAAACACGAACCGCGAGCCACGACCGCTCCGAATACTCTGGATGCTCAAGGTTGTGGAGGACCACTCTGCTTTGGCGGAGGTACAAAACTAGTATCTTCTTGGCGGTCCGCCTCGAAAGTCACAAAGGACCACATTGTTCTGGCCTCTTCTGCGATCTTGGTCGTTCCGTGCGACCTCTGCGTGCCTCACATCCCGGTCGTGAGCTGCGTGCGGAAATGTCCATGCCGGTGAAGAGCTACACCCGAACAAGCCTCTGTCAAGTAATCATCTAGCCCGTGGCGTGGCGGTGCACTCTATCCTCCATGGTTGCCACTAAAGCGGGGACATGCGAGCCAGCGAGTCAAACTCCACGTTGTACTCCCGAACCGTCGCCTCTCTGCTCGGCATCATAAATCTGTCGGCCGTGCCCTCGCCATCTGCGGAGGCAAGAAGTGAGGAGGAATGCCTCGAGAACTCGTCCCATCTGCTGAGCGCATGCTCTCCGGGACAACTCCACGAATCAAACGATCATTGCGGTATCACGCGGCGATCTGAACCTAAGACCGACTCGGTCTCGAAGCCTTGATCACTCTCGCTGACGTGTGGCGTCGGATGAACTCCTGCGGATCATCCTCGAACCTCGACCCATAAAACTCTGGCGGGCTACAACTCGGAAAGTCCAGTAGCCTCAAACTATCTGCTCGGGGTGAACCACGGTGCTCTTTGGGAGGCTGCTGCATCCGGCCTATCCTCATATCGGCCCACGACCACGGCGGCCAAGCGCCATCTCGCGTACCCGTCTCATCTGCTCCAGTGTGGGGTGGAGGCTCAGTCTTGTGGTCTCGGCGACCATCTGCTGCGGTTCTAAACTCTCTTTGAGGGTGGCGTCGCAAAACTCGCCGTCTGAAGCACCTCAGTCTTGTCAGCTGCGCCTCGTACTCCTCTGTATCTCACTAGCGACTCCGCCGTGCCTTGCCACGGGCTCACGGTTGCCCTTGCGCGGAGCATAAGCGGTAAAAGCGAGATCGTCAGAGGGTCCGACTTACAACACGACTCTAAGGCACGATCTCGGAATGAGAAGAATGGAAATCAATCCTAAATGTCCTGCGACCTCACGATTATAGATGTGGTGCCTGACACATCGATAATCAAGACTTACTAGACACGGTGCGTAGACACTTTCAGGATTAAGCGCTCGATACCACTTTTGTCACGACCCGATCCGGGCGTGGTCGTGCCTACCGGGCACCTAGTGATACAACATCGGAGAAAACGGCGGAATATAAAACTTAAACAAGAAACAAGATATATGATCATAAAGCAGGCCAACCAACGGTTACCTTCAATAAAATATGTATAAACAACTCTTTCCAAAGCGAGCAGTTTAATCCTTTTACAAGCCACCGCAGCGATTACTACAGACCTCTAAGAGTTTTTATACAACATGGCGGGACGGGGCCGTCATACCTGAATGTACAAGAACATACAACTTAGGGTAACATGCAAAAGATAAGCCTCGGAGAAGCGGAGCTTCCTGTCTGTTGACGTGATCTCATGGCGAGGATCACTACTGATGTACTCACTGCGGCATGAACGCGGCCCAAGGAGAGTCGATCTGGCAGTACCAAGTATGTGAAAGCGTAAATCATAAATGAAATATAACGATCTATATAAAAGCAGAGACATGTATGATAACAAAACTACGATTCACAACATAAGCGATCATGTCAAGTCAGGGACTCACGCCCTCAAGTCATCACTCAAATATAACTATGGGTCTCACGCCCACAACATCAATCATGTTCGCATCGTGGCGCGTGCCGGAGTCTGCATCGGTGTAGACATGTCATGATGCAACAATAGTAATAATGCCCCGTAGCGCATGCCGGAATTGCGCCGGTATAGACACGTCCGTATGACATTAACAACAATATCTTGGGTGATCAACCGCGCGTAGCCACACGCCCGGAGTTACGCCGGTGTAGACATGTCCATGTAAACACAATAACAATATATCGGGTAATCAACCCTGCCGCATGGCCACATGCCCCCGGAATTCTACATCGGTGTAGACATGTCCACGTGACATCAATAACAATATACCGCACAACCAGGATATCACAAACAAGCTCAAGCAAATTACCATACTTCTAGACTTTTATAAAAGATCCACTCCTTCCCGAAGTCACGATATCAACACTTGCACAACAAAGGCTATCACAACAAGCATAGGCGAGTTACACAACAACAAGCATAGGCAAGTTACACACAACTCAAGGTACTTCCATTTCGTATCAAAGTCTGGGTTTTAACCCTAAAGTACTACGTACGTTAAATTCCTTTTTAAGAGATCCATTCCTTTCATAAAGGTCACCCGATACCCGTAGTATAAAAATAGAGTGACTCACATTTTTAGGTAAACCAAAACACTTTCCTTTTCAACAACATTCTTTCCCCTAAAGTTCCAGTTTGCCTAATTTCAATTACTCAGGTCTCTTTATTTTAGAAAAGTTTCATAGTTCATAGTCTTAATCAATTAAGAATATAATTCTCTTTTAAACAATCTGAGAAACATATGTCTTATCGTGAGCCGTTTTATTCTTGTTTACAACAATCTTATTCTGTGACCATGATCTAGGAAATGTAATACAATTTTTTCTTATCTTAGCTTCTATGCAGATGGAGGTTTCTACTGGTTTTAATAACAATTAGTTATTTGTCAATACACTTTCCTTTATTAGCGCTGCTGTGGTTTGCTCGACACTTATTCTCATTTCCGAAATCAGTAAAACATTATTCTTTTTAAAACCAAGTACTCATTACTCGCGAATGAGGTTTCACAACACTTTTAACAAAATGTTAATAACCAAGTAACACAAGTTAAGTCTCTTATCTTTCAAGATCAAGTCTCTTAACTTCTACAATCAATAAACCAATCTTTTACCTACATAGAGTCGTTATAACTAACTTCCCATAAAGCTATTATAACACCCTATGTTGTAAACCAACCAACTCATTTAACACATGTACGTCTACCGTACTACATAGTTTACAAAGCATCATGCTAGAAGGATAGGAAGCGGTTCACATACCTCGCGACGATTATCGACAATAAGCAAAACGCTCCACGATCTTTTGAACAGCTAGCCGTTTCCACTCTTCAAGTAGAATACGCTACTCGCGATTTCCACCTATAAGGCCACTGGCGTCTATTAACTTCTAACCGCACGGTTCCATATTCTCTGAAAATTCGGCGACTCTCCCTGCGCACAGCGTAAATCTCCTCCTCTATCGGTAGGCTACCAAGCCAACCGGGGGTTATCGCCTAACCTGGCGTATACAATTCTACTATACAAGTAATACCATAAGTCTCATGTCTGATCTATGTAATTACATTCAGATTCTCTTTTAAATTGGGCTTAAGTCAAAAGACATTGCCGCAAAGCTATGTTCAGTTCTATATATAGTATACTTCAACTATATAATCCTACAACATGTAATTTCCAATTACAATAAGGGGACAAGAGTATTTACCTCGATAAGCCCAAAAATTATCTGAGATAAAAGTCGATCCTGAGCAAGGTTTAGCTCCTACTCCGCGCGCTCCAATCCGCTCCAAACAACCCTTAGAAGTTCTAACCAACTTCTACTTAAATACTTCAACCAACTATGAAGATTTCCTTAGGGTTTCGGTTTGAGACTAAAGGACAAAAGGTAGTATTTCCAGCTCTACGTATAGAGGTAACTTTTGGAATACTACAAGGTAAAGGCTAAGGTATTTTGGGCATTATAACAATACTTGGAGAGTATTTCAATACCACAAAAGAGGGTATATTTCTCGAACAACTAGGCTAGGGGTACCCGCTACCAAAGGCCACTAGGAGGGGAGGAGGCTCTCGCCACAAGGCCTCGCAAAGGGGGAGAGGCTGGGGCGAGAACTACACTCAAAGGAGAGGGACTCAAGACTTGGAAGATTTAGGATGAAGAAGTCTTGAGCTTAGGGGTATTTATAGGGAGTTTAATGGACAAGATCAAGCCATGTGGGGGTGCAAGTGGATGGCCAAGATGTGCCCAAGTGACCCCTAGTCCCTACTCCACAAAACATTGCACAAAACATTGCACAAAACAAGGCCAAAACAAGGCATGAAATCGTCCCAGGCCTCACTACCGTCCACTTGAGGGTGACAAGTGTCACCTCTCGTTGGTCAAAACATTTAGTCTCGGAAAAATCCATAAAAATTAAAAAGGACATAGCGGAATTTACCTCCATGAAGCTTTGTAAAGCGTTTCGTCAACGACTCTAACCGGTGTTGTGCACAAATTTCGAACCTAAGCCAAACTTTAAGTCACAAACTTTCGTACGTACGTCTCCACGTACATACTCTGGAAATACGGGGTATAACAAGTTCTTGGCGGGATCGTGGCGAACATGAGGCAGTGGATCACGGCGGTTCAGTCCAAATCGTACCCGTGGGTTCACCCGAGAGCGAGTTTGAGGCTACGAGACTTCACGAGTTGTAGCCGCGAGTTTTCTGCGTCGAATCGGCGGAGGATGATCGCGGAGTTCATCGTCGGCTACAGAGATTTTGAGTGATCGGCGTCGGAGGAGTCCGTGATCTTTGGTTCACATAATTTGCGTGATCCGCGATCGATTGGTTTGATTCGTGGGAGTTATCCGGGGAGAGCCGCGTCCCGGCTTGGGATGAGTTCTCGAGGCTTTCCTCACTCACTCTTGCCTCGCGAGATGAGGAGGCGGGTGATAGATTTTTTTGCCTGAGGCGAGAGAGGGCCTTGTCGAGAGGAGTACTGTCGAGTTTGATTCATTGGCTCGATATGTCAGCGTTAGTAGCGAATATGGAGGATAGGGTGCACCGCTACGTCACCGGGCTAGATGATTATATGGCGAGTCGTATGCGGGTGTTTCTCTTCACCGGGTATGGACATTACGCGTCTGAGCTCATGCTCTTGGATCACGAGGCGTAGAGATCGGCGGGTTGTGAGCGTGACGAAGGCCGGGGCGGGGTCTTTTGGTGGCTATCGTGGTGGCGGCCTCGGCGATCTGGGTGCACCACGGCGGCTCGAGCACTCTGCCGTCCTCGGCAGCGGGATATTCGGGGCGAGGGCCCGAGACTTGAGCGTCGAGCGGCGAGTGCGGCGTCGGGACCACCCGCCGGTGTGGCCGATCGGTAGATCCCACGGGAGTTGGGGTGCTACGGGAGCTTGTTTCCGGTTGTGGCGGCGAGTCACTATCACGGCTTGTCAGGCGAGGCGATCTTGATGGTAAGTCGGCTACGAGTTCTTTCGCGGGCAAGGTACTCGTGGACCCGGCAGTGTCGCGAGGTCGTGGCGGGTCGATTCTAGCGGTCCTCGAGACCACATTTATGCTTTGTCGGTAAGCGGGATCGGAGGCCTCGCTGATGTAAATCCGCAGTACGCTTATCGGTTTAGGTTTGATGTGTATGCTTTGATAGATCAGGGTTCTACTCTGTACTATATATCTCAACTTCTTGCTAGTATTATAGGGATAGAGCCTGAGTCCATAGACCCTTTCGAGGTAGCTACGCCAGTCGGTGATTCGGTGTTAGCTCGGCGGGTATATAGAGCTTGTCTGTGACCATTCTGATCGCGAGACCTGGACTTGATAGAGTTGGAGATGATTGACCAGCGTGATCATGGGGATGGATTGGCTAGCTTCTTGCTACGCCAATGTAGGCTGCAGAGAAAGTAATGCAGTTCGATTTCTTGAGGAGACGGTTGTTGAGTGGGAGGAGCGGTATCGTAGGGGTAGGTTTATTTCCTACCTGAAGGCTAGGAAGATGGTACGAAGGTACATCTACCATCTCGTTCGGGTGTTTGATCTGAAGGCTGCGGTGCGGATTTTCGTCGGTTCGGTGGTGAGAGAGTTCCCGGGCGTGTTTCAGACGACCTCCGGGTATCCCTCACGAGAGGAGATCGAGTTTGTATAGATGTGTTGCGGACACTCGGCCTATTTCCATTCCGCCATACGAATGGCACTGCGAGTTGAGAGAGTTGAAGGATCGGCTTAGAGACTTGCTAGAGAAGGGCTTCATCCGGACCTAGTGTTTCTCGCAGAGTGCGGTATTGTTCGTGAAGAAGAAGGGCGGGGCCGCTGCGCATGTGTGTTGATTCTGAGCGGTGAACAAGGTGACCATTAAACGGATACCCCTTCCCGGGATTGATGATTTGTTCGACCGGTTGCGAGGCGCGAGATGTTTCTCAAGATTGATCTGCGATCGGGCTATCATCAGTGCGAGTCGGAGAAGTGGATGTCCAGGATTTGCGTTCGGACGATGCGGGCATTATGAGTTCAGTCATGTCTTTTGGGTTGACCGATGCTCGTGGTATTCATGGATTTGATGAGCCGAGTGTTCAAACCATTTTTGGACACGTTTGTGATAGTGTTCATTGATGATATCTTGGTTTATTCTCGCTCGGAAGCGAGGCATGCGGAGCGTTGAGGATCTTGGCAGTTCTCGGACGGCGGTTATGCGCCAAGTTTTCCAAATGTGAGTTTTGGTTGACCGGTGGCTTTTAGGAGCATATTAGGGTGATGGCATTGAGTGGATCGACCAAGATCGAAGCGATCGGGACTTAGCCTAGACCTACTACTCCAGAGGTTCACGATTTTACGGGCCTTGCGAGGATATTATCGGTTCGTGGAAGTTTGCTTATCTGCACTATTGACTAGAGACTCGAGGCGCCAGTTTGATGGTGATGCTTGTGGCGAGGTTTCCGATTCTTGAAAGAGGCGGCAGCCCGTTCTTACTGCGGAGGTCGAGCGGTTATGTTGTGTATTGTGATCGTCGGGCATCGGGTTGGGATGTGTTGATGCGTGGGCAAGGTTATAGCGTATGCGTCGAGCGGTGAAGAAACACGAGAGGAACTACCCGCATGATTTGGAGTTAGCGGTGATTAGCCTTGAAGATCTGGAGGCACTACTTATATGGGGTTCGTGGATATTTATACATGTAACGACGTTCGGGGCAGATTCTGTGCCTTACCGGGCACCCTAGTGATACATACATCGAGAAAATCGGAACATAAAACATGAGTCATTTAACAAAAGATATAATAAATAAGCAGGCCCAAAGCGATTGCCTTGGTATATACATAAAACACGAGCAGTTTAATCCTTTTACAACCACGCACTTGCGACTACGGACCTCTAAGATATACAATGACTATGGCGGGGCGGGGCCGCCATACCACGAATGTACAAGAACTCTGACTCGGGAACCACCAAAGATAAGCCTCGGAGAAAGCGGGCTTGAATCTGTTGTGATCTATGGCGAGGATCTACGGCCGATGTACCTCTACTGCGGCGTGAGCGGCCCCGAAGGAGAGTCGATGCAAGTACCAAGTATGTGGCATGCAATCACGTAAATGAAATCATACTAGTCTATATAAGCGGGAGACATGTATGATAACCAAACTACGATTCGCGACATAAAGCGATCATCACTCGATATAACTATGGGTCTCGCGCCCTGACATCAATCGAGTTCGCGTAGCGCGTGCCGGAATCTTGCATCGGTGTAGACATGTCCATGATGCAACAATAATACCAATGTCACGTAGCCACGTGCCCCGAAATTCTGCATCGGTGTAGACGTGTCCATATGACCTCAGCAACAAGGCAGCAATCCGGATGGAAGCATACGTGCGCTCGCGTGTCGATATGTCGAGGAAACAATAAGACAACATTCCAAATGGGCGCATGCGTGCTACGCGTGTCGGTATGTCAAAGAAACAATAAGACAACATTCCAAATGGGCGTACGTGCGCTCGCGTCGATGTCGGTATGTCCAAAGAAATCCTGGCGATAATCAAAATGAAACATACGTGCGCTACGCATCGTGTCGATATATCAGCGATTCACGCGAGACCTTAACCAAAATGGAGGCATGCGTGCGCTACGCGTGTATTATGTCGAAGTGATTAACAACAATAATACTATCAGCGAGGCGTGCGGTGGAATTTCTCCGTCGCTGCCGACACGTCAGTAAGTTCTCAACGGTCAACCGATCCTCTATCGAGAGCGGTAACACGAAACCTGGCGCTTGTACAATAAAGGCTATCATCACAAGCATAGGCAAGTTTCACAACAACAAGCATAGGCGAGTTTCACCTGACTCAAAGTACTTTCATTTTATGCCAAAGTCGGGTTTTAACCCCAAAGTACTACATACATTAAGTTCTTTTAAAGAGATCCATTACTTTTATAAAAGTCACGATACCGTAGTATTAGAATGACAAACCACCTTCCTTTTCAAAATCAAGTAACAACATTCTTTTCTAAGTTCGGTTGCCTAGTTTGATTACTCAAACCTGCGTTTTCAAATGGTTTCATAGTTCCCAAACTTAATCACTTGATTCCTTTTTAGAACAATTGAGTAACATATGTCATATCGTGAGTAGTTTATTCTTGTTTATAATGATCTTATTACAATGACCATGATCTAGAAAATGTAATATCATTTTGTCTCATCTTAGCACATGCGGATGGAGGTTTCTCTTGGTTTTTAATACACATCATTATTGATACATTTTCCTTTTATTAGCTGCGGTGATGCAGCCGATACACGTTACGATTCGAAATCGGTAAAACATTATCCCTTTAAAAACCAAGTACTCATTACTCGAATGAGGTTTCACAAACATCAGCATTAAAACAAATAAGTTAAGTCTCTTATCTTATAAGATCAAGTCTCTTAACTTAACGTGATAAACCATTTTCACTTACATAAGGTCGTTATAACTAACTTCCCGTAAAGCTATTATAACACCACATGTTTTAAACCAACCAAATCACTTAGCACGTATGCGTCTGCGTACTACATAGTTCCACAACAATCGTGCTAGAAAAGATAGGAAGAGGTTCACATACCTCGCGACGATTTATCGACAATAAGCAAAATGCTCCAAGTACTACAACGCACTAGCCCTTTCCACTCCTAAGTAGAATCGCTACTCTTGATACTTTCACTATAAAGGTCACAACGTCTATTAACCCCAAACACAAGTTTCTATCTTTCTATAGAAAATTCGGCGACCTCACATGACAGCGTAAATCTCTCTCTATCGGTAGGCTACCAAGCCAACCAGGGGTTTACGTCTAACCGGGCGTGTACAATTCTACTCGATGTCTGACACAAGTCTCTTGCCAATCTGATCTATGTAAATCTGATTCGATTCGGTTCTTTATTCTTGGGCTTAAGTCAAAAGACATTGCGAATACTAAGTATAGTTCCATATATAGTATATTTCAACTATATATCTAACAAACATGTAATTTCCAATTACAATAGAGGACAGATAATTACCTCGATAAGCCCAAAATTATCCGAGTTTAATGTCGCTCACGAGCAAGGTTTAGCTCATTCAGTGCGCTCAAACCACTCCAAACAACCCTTAGAAGTTCTAACCAACCTGCTCACATCTTGACCAACGATGAAGATTTCCTTAGGGTTTGGTTTGAGACTAAAAAGGACAAAGGTAGTATTTAGGACTCTACGTAAAGGTATCTTTGGAATACTACAAGGTACAAGGCTAAGGTATTTTGGGCATTATAACAATACTAGGGAGTATTTCTATACCACAACAAAGGGTATTATCTGAAACAACTAGGCTAGGGGTACCACTGAACCTCATGAGGGAGGGTGTTCTCGGCCAAGGGCCTCTTTCTAAGGGGAGAAGGGAGTTGGGCGAGCAACAACAAGGGAGAGGAGGGATTTCAAGACTTAGACAAAGAGAGGAGTGAATGAATAAGTCTTCATGAGGAGGGTATTTATAGCAAAGCGAGGCCAACGATGGCGAAGATCAAGCCAAGTGCTACACAAGTGTAAGGCCAAGATCAAGCCAAGTGCACCTAACCCTACTCCACAAATCCCTCACAAATATCTACACAAATATCTACCATGACTTGCCCGTCCATTCGCCCTGGCGCCAGAATCCGCCAGCGAGAGGGTGCCAAGTGTTGCCCTCGTTGGTCCAAACGTTAGTCTCTCGGAAAAATTCGCAAAAATACTAAATGACATAGCGAATTTTCCGCCGTAAGCTTAGTAAAGCGTTTGCGTCGAAAGCGACTGTCGGGTGTTGTGCACTGATAAATATTTCGGCCAAGGGTGCCACATGGGGTGACACGTGTAAGCCCCGGTCGCCGAATATTTCGTCTTCGAAAATATCCAAAATACTGAAATCTCAAAAACAAAGCGGGCCCCACAAAGCGTAAATTTCTCCGTGGGCCCAGCGTGACCATTCAGAAAATAAAATCTCAAAATTCTAATATAATCTATGAAGTCAAATACCAAATGGGAATCAATTCCCATTAACGAACCTTTTTCTTCACAAATAACGGACACTTTTAGTGAAAACTCGCATCTTTCTTTCTTTTCAAAATTTTACTGCGTACTCTGCGTCGTCGTCCTCACATACATACCACAACTACGGGGTATAACATTCTCCCTCCCGAAACATTCGTCGAATGTTCCTTCTCAATCGAATAACGATAAAGTTCCTCAACAGTTGCGATGCCACGGCAGCCACGAAATAACATCGTCCTCTTTCCTTACTCGTCGTGCCCTTCTCGAGCGCTTGAACTCTCGATGCGTACCATACGCCGGTCATTACTTCCGTTCCGAAAATCTGCGGAGTCACTACCTCCAACTTGGTCATCTTACTAACCTCAAACTTCCTAAGGCCATTCCGGCCTTCTGAACCGCTCGGTCGAGCGCGTCCACGAACTCATACGATGATCATACAAACTAGGGCCTAGCATCCTCGTGACCCTACCACTGGCGGGACCGAACCGACCCCACCCCAAACGGGTCACGGGTTGACGCAAATGGTCCTCAACCCGACCCTAACGCGCCAAACTCTTGTTCCCCGATCGGAACAATCTTACTAATTCACGTCATGAAAGCTACCACTTCCATCTCACACTACCCACGGACTTATCACACAAATAAATCCCGTATACTCTTACTCGATAAAAGT
Source organism: Przewalskia tangutica (assembly GCA_029844215.1). Classification (NCBI taxonomy): domain Eukaryota; kingdom Viridiplantae; phylum Streptophyta; class Magnoliopsida; order Solanales; family Solanaceae; genus Przewalskia; species Przewalskia tangutica. The sequence goes on from CM056720.1 coordinate 112,822,012, forward strand.
CAAACATAAAGCGAATCTTTAATCTCAAGACGACCTTACCCTGAGGTCTCGATCGTGACATAGTCTAAGGTTCACTTACCGTACCCCATGCCACGTATCCTTCCAACTAACCATGTATTCTAACTCACACATATCACAATGCTATCGTACATAGCACACAATAATGAGATCATCATAACAAGCATACCAAAACTCTAGAGGGTGAAGGATATACCGAAGCTACCGCTCGCTCTGTCATGGGCACGCCTGCGGTGCATGTATGAAGGTGATGAACGACCACAAATCTGAAGGTGAGTCGTAACATCCGCGCTTCCCTTGGTAGGACGATTCCCGCAAAATGGCCTGCTGTGTGCAAAACAAACTCCCAATCTAACACGACACTCTCCAAAATGGAGTCTACCAATGGTCACGAGGTAGGGGTGGCTTTGGTTAACACCACCTTCTGCCAATCTGAACCATGGAGCCACGACTGCTCACGAAGGCGGTGGAGGACCACTCTGTCGGTGGGGGTATATAACTTCTTTCTTCTTGGCGGTCGCCTCGAAAGCCGAAAGGACCTGCGATCACGGCCTCTTCTGGCGATCCGGTCGTTCGTCGACCCTCCGTGCCTCGCGTCTAGTGCATGAGCTGCGTGCGGGCAATGTCCATGCGGTGAAGAAACACCGCGCAAGATTCGGCCATATAATCATCAAGCGGTGGCGTGGCGATGCACCTATCCTCATATCTGCCAACTAAGCGCGAGGGCATGCTCGAGCTAAAGAATCGAACTCGACATTGTACTCACGGCGGTCGCTCTCTGCATCTCATTAACAAAAATCGTCGGCGTGCCCTCTCATACTGCGGAGGCAAGAAGTGCGTGAGAAAGCCCCGAAAACTCATCCCATCTGCTTTGGAGTGCATGCTCTCCCGAAAGCTCCGTGAATCAAACGATCGGCTGCGGTATTACGCGGCCGTCACGAACAAAGGTCCGGACTCGGTCTCTGAAGCCTTGATCACCGCGTGATCGGCCCATGCTGCCGGATGAACTCCTGCGGATCATCCTCGAGCCTCGACCCGTAAAACTCTGCGGGCTCTGACTCGGAAAGTCCGTAGCCTCGAGCTATCTGCTCGGGGTGAACGGCTGGTGCTTTGGGCGGGCTAGCTGCGTCGGCTGTCCTCATATCGGCCACAACCACGGCCGATAATCGGGCCATCTCGCGTGACCCGTCTCCGCTCGGTGTGGGGCCCGGAGGCTCGAACAGTAGTCTCATCGACCATGCTGCGGCTCTAAGCTTCTTTGGTCTTTGGCGGCGTCGCGAAACCCGCCGTCTGAACAACCTCGGTCTTTATGCGGGCTGCGCCTCGTACTCCTCTGTATCTCACTAGCGGCACCACCGGTGCCTTGCCCTTCCGGGCTCTGGTTGCCTGGCGGAGGCATAGCGGTAAAAGCGAGATCGTCGGAGGGTACAACTTACAACTGACTACAGGCACGATCTCGGAATGAGAAGAATGAAACCAATCCTAAATGTCCTGCGACCTCACGATTATAGATGTGGTGCACAACACATCGATAATCAAGACTACTAGACACGATGCGTAGACACTTTCAGGATTAAGCGCTCGATACCACTTTTGTAACGACGTTCGGGCGTTCTTGGTGCTTACCGGGCACCTAGTGATACATACATCGAGAAAATCAGCGGAACATAAAACATGAGTCATTTAACAAAAGATATAATAAATAAGCAGCCTGCCAAAGCGGTTGCCTTCAGGTATATCATAAAACACGAGCAGTTTAATCCTTTTACAACCCGCCACAACAGTACTACGGACCTAAGATATCTGATGACTATGGCGGGACGGGGCCCGCCATACCACAGATGTACAAGAACCTCTGACTCGGGGAACCACCAAAAGATAAGCCTCGGAGAAAGCGGAGCTTGAATCTGTTGGCGTGATCCTATGGCGAGGATCTACGGCCGATGTACCTCTACTGCGGCGTGAGCGCACTCCGAAGGAGTCGATCTGTGTACCAAGTATGTGAAAGCATGCAATCTGTAAATGAAATCATACTAGTCTATATAAGCGGGAGACATGTATGATAACCAAACTGATTCACAACATAAAGCGATCATCACTCGATATAACTATGGGTCACGCCCACAACATCAATCGAGTTCGCGTCGTGGCGCGTGCCGGGAATCTTGCCGGTGTAGACATGTCCATGATGCAACAATAATACCAATGTCACATGGCCATGCCGGAGTTGCGCATCGGTGTAGACATGTCCATGTGACCTCAACAAAGCAGCAATCGGATGGAAGCATACGTGCGCTACGTCGTGTCGGTATGTCGAAAGGGAAACAATAAGACAACATTCCAAATGGGCGCATACCCGCGCTGCGCGTCGTGTCGGTATGTCCAAAGAAACAATAAGACAACATTCCAAATGGGCGCGTGCGTGCGCTACGCGTCGATGTCGGTATGTCCAAAAGAAATCCTGGCGATAATCAAAATGGAAACATACGTGCGCTACGCGTGTCGATATATCCAAAGCGATTCACCACAAGACCTTAACCAAAATGGAGGCATGCGTGCGCTACGCATCGTGTCGGTATGTCCAAAGTGATTAACAACAATAATACTATCAGCGAGCGTGCGTGGAATTTCTCGTCGCTGCAAGCGCGTCCAAGTAAGTTCTCAACGGTCAACCGACCTCTATCGAGAGAGCGGTAACACGAAACAACGCTTGTACAATAAAGGCTATCATCACAAGCATAGGCAAGTTTCACAACAACAAGCATAGGCAAGTTTCACCTGACTCAAAGTACTTTCATTTTATGCCAAAGTCCGTTTTTAACCCCAAAGTACTACATACATTAAGTTCTTTTAAAAGAGATCCATTACTTTTATAAAAGTCACCCGATACGTAGTATTAGAATGACAAACCACCTTCCTTTTCAAAATCAAGTAACAACATTCTTTTCCTAAGTTCGGTTTGCCTAGTTTCAATTACTCAAGCTTCTCATTTTCAAATGGTTTCATAGTTCCCAAACTTAATCACTTGATTCCTTTTAGAACAATTGAGTAACATATGTCATATCGTGAGTAGTTTATTCTTGTTTATAATGATCTTATTACGTGACCATGATCTAGAAAATGTAATATCATTTTGTCTCATCTTAGCTTCATGCGGATGGAGGTTTCTGGTTTTTAATACAACATCATTATTCAATACATTTTCCTTTTATTAACGCTGCGGTGATGCAGTCGATACATTCGATTCGAAATCAGTAAAACATTATTCTTTAAAAACCAAGTACTCATTACTCACGAATGAGGTTTCACACAAACATCCACATTAAAACAAATAAGTTAAGTCTCTTATCTTATAAGATCAAGTCTCTTAACTTCTAACATCAGTAAACCATTTTCACTTACATAAGGTCGTTATAACTAACTTCCCATAAAGCTATTATAACACATGTTTTAAACCAACCAAATCACTTAGCACGTATGCGTCTGCAGTACTACATAGTTCACAACAATCATGCTAGAAAAGATAGGAAGAGGTTCACATACCTCGCGACGATTTATCGACAATAAGCAAAATGCTCAAGTACTACAACGCACTAGCCCTTTCCACTCCTCGAGTAGAATACGCTACTCTTAGTACTTTCACCTATAAAGGTCAAACGTCTATTAACCCCAAAACACAAGTTTCTATCTTTCTATAGAAAATTAAAAGACTCCCCACGCAACGTAAATCTCTCCTCTATCGAGTGGCTACGAAGCCAACCAGGGGGTTTACACGCCTAACCGGGCGTGTACAATTCTACTCGATGTCTGACACAAGTCTCCGCAATACGGTCCTATGTAAATACTGATTCATTCGATTCTTTATTCTTCAGCTTAAGTCAAAAGACATTGCCGAATACTAAGTATAGTTCCATATATAGTATATTTCAACTATATATCCTAACAAACATGTAATTTCCAATTACAATAGAGGACAAGATAATTACCTCGATAAGCCCAAAATTATCCGAGTTTAATGTCGCTCCCGAGCAAGGTTTAGCTCTCAGTGCGCTCGAACCACTCCAAACAACCCTTAGAAGTTCTAACCAACTTCTACTCACATACTTCAACCAACGATGAAGATTTCCTTAGGGTTTGGTTTGAGACTAAAAAGGACAAAAGGTAGTATTTAGGACTCTACGTAAGAGGTATCTTTGGAATACTACAAGGTCTGAGGCTAAGGTATTTTGGGCATTATAACAATACTAGGGAGTATTTCTATACCACAACAAGGGTATTATCTGAAAACAACTAGGCTAGGGGTACCCACTGGCTAGCTCACAGGGAGGGTGTTCTCGGCCAGGCCTCTTTCTAAGGGGAGAAGGAGTTGGGCGAGAGAGCAACAAGGGAGAGGAGGGATTTCAAGACTTAGACAAAGAGAGTGAATGAATAAGTCTTCACAAGGGGAGTATTTATAGCAAAGCAAAGGCCAACCAATGGCCAAGATCAAGCCAAGTGCTACAAGTGTAAGGCCAAGATCAAGCCAAGTGCACCCTAACCCTACTCCACAAATCCTCACAAATATCTACACAAATATCTACCACAACTTGCCCATCCATTCGGCCTACCGCTCAAGTCCACCAACGAGAGGGTGCCAAGTGTTGCCCTCTCGTTGGTCCAAAACGTTCGCCTCTCGGAAAAATTCGCAAAAATACTAAATGACATAGCGAATTTTCCTTCGTGAAGCTTAGTAAAGCGTTTAGTCGAAAACGACTGTCGGGTGTTGTGCATAAATATTTCGGCGGTGCCACGTGGGGTGACACGTGTCGCCGATTCATTCAGAATATTTCGTCTTCAAAATATCCAAAATACCTGAAATCTCAAAACAAAGCGGGCCCACAAAACCAGAATTTCTCCAGTGGGCCCACGTGACCATTTCCAAAATAAAATCTCAAAATTCTAATATAATCTATGAAGTCCAAATACCAACCGAATCGAATCCCATTAACGAACCTTTTCTTCACAAATAACCTGACACTTTTCCGTGAAAACTCACATCTTTCTTTCTTTTCAAAATTTCTGCCGTACTCTGCGTGCGTCCTCACATACATACCACGCAACTACGGTATAACAATACAGACCACAAGAGCCTCCAGTATATCTTGACGGAGGAGATGAACTTACGCAGAGCGGTGGTTAGAGTTCTTAGGATTAGGATGTTGATATCCTGTACCACCCGTGGAAAGCCAATGTTGTGGCAGATGCTCTTAGTCGTAGGTCGATGGGGAGCCTATCAGATGTGCAGCTAGAGAGGAGGGACATGGTTCGTGATTTGCATCAGTTATAGAGCCTTGGTGTCCGTTTGATTGATTACGATAGCGGTGGGGTTCGAGTTCGCGAGGTCGGAAGTCTTCCATCGCCGTCGAGGTGAAGAGCAGCGATTCGAGATCCGCTTGACACGTTATCGTGATCTGACTCTTCGTGAGGCAAGGGTCCTTGAGGTAGCACCGATGGGGTGCTAAGGTTTGAGAAGCGGTTGTGTGTTCCGGATGTTTGAGGACTTCGCGTGAGTTCTTGGGGAAGCACACGCGCGCGTTACTCCATCCGTCGTCGCGACCAAGATGTACCACGACCTTAGATGCGTGTATTGGTGGGATGGCTTGAAGAGGGGCGTTGCGAGTTCGTAGCTCGGTGCGTGTTGTCGGCAGTAAAGGTAGAGCACGCAGGCCCGTGGTTTTGTTCTGAGCGATAGAGATCCGACACGGAAGTGGGAGGTGATCAACATGGACTTCATCACAGATTACCTCGCACTCGGAGGAGACATGATTCTATATGGGTTATCGTCGACGGTGTTTAAATCACCACTTTCTTCCGTCGGGCGACTTTTCTACCGAGGATTATGCCGCACTTTACATCAGAGATCGCCGATCGCATGGAGTCCCTATTTCGATCATATCAGATAGAGGAGCCCAGTTTACGGCTAACTTCTGGAGGTCTTTCCAGAGGGGTTTAGGGACGCAGGTGAGCCTGAGTACTGCATTCCATCCACACGGACAGACGTGCAGAGGCACTATCCGCACTCGAGGATATCTTTGCGAGCGTGTTATCGACTTCGGGTAGCTGGGAGGATCATTTGCCTCTCTAGTTGAGTTTGCGTACAATAATAGCTACCACTCCGGTATTCGGATGGCGCCTTATGAGGCCTTGTATGGGAGGAAGTGCGGACGCCTATAGGTTGGTTCGATGTGGGCGAGTGCGGCTAGTGGGACGATTTGGTGCGGCGGTGGATAAGGTGAAGCTTATCCAGAGAGGTTCTTGGCAAGACGTAGTCGGCAAGTCATATGCAGATCATCGTCGTCGGCATCCGGAGTTCGAGGTTCATGATTGGGTTTTCCTAAAGGCGTCACCCATGAAGGGTGTGATGAGATTCGAAGAAGGAAACTCGGCCCAGTACATCGGCGCTTCAGTTGTCGCAGGTAGGCAAGGTTGCCTATGAGTTGATCTGCCGTCCGACCGAGGCGTGCATCCGTGTTTCATGTTTCTATCTTTGAGGAGATGTATCGGGGATCCATCTAGGTACACCCGATTGACGATGTCAGTGACCAGGGTTATCGTATGAGAGGTTCCATAGCGATAATCGATCGTCGTTAGGCGTCTGGACGAAGGGCGTGGCTTCCGTCAAGGTCTTGTGGCGGAACGAGCTCGGGAGGAGATGACGTGGGAAGGCGAGGAGGACATGAGGCGTAGTATCCTCTATTCCCCACACCTCGTGTAATTCACTTTCCTACTTGTAAATTTTCATTATCGCTTATGCCTAAGCGTTGTTTTGTGGCGTGTGTGGCATTTGCAATCGCATTTAAGTTATGAAGAATCTTATCGTTATCTGTGGGAAGGAACATTCGAACGAATGTTTCTAAGGAAGGAGAATGTTATACCGTATTTCAGTATATGCGTGGGGAATACGCAAAAGTTTAGCCTTAAAGTTTAGGCACTAGACGTTTTTGGGCACAACTCACTAAAAGAATCGTTTTCGAAAACGTTTCCACGACTTCGTAGGGTAAATTCGCTATGTCATTTCTAATTTTTGCGGATTTTTCAGAGACGAAACACTTTGGACCAACGAGAGGCGACACTTGTCACCCTCGTTGGTGGACTTAATGGCGGAATTGAGCCGATTTGGATGACATTTTTGTCAAGTAGTTGGTAGGATATTTTGTGTGCAAGTTGGCTAGGACACTTGCCCTAATCCTCACCCTACACTTGCCTTGCACTTGGCACCATCTTGGCCATTGGTTGGCCATCCTCGACCTATAAATACCCTCTTGAGATGAAGAGTTCTTCATCCACAAAATCTTTCCAAGTCTAAAATCCTCTCCTCTCCCTTGCCTTTTCGTCCAACACACACCCCTTCGAGAAGCTTACCCGAGGCTATCCCCTGCTTGTAGAAATCTACCCCTCCTTGGTAGAAAAGTTGCCTTCTAGTATTGTTATAATGCCCAAAATACCCTAGCCCAAATCCCTTAGTACTTAGTAGAAGTTGTGAAGAACTTCTAAGGTTTCCTTAGAGCTATCGGAGCGTCTGACTTAGGAGCTAAGCCTTGCTCCGATCGACTTTTATCTAGGATATTATTGGGCTTACCGAGGTAAATAATCCTAACCCTCTTTTGAATTAGAGAATACATACCGTAGTAGTATAAGAATAAGTATTAAATACTTAGAAGAATATTACTGAGAATTGAATGTTATCACAGTAGAAGGGTTTAAAGAAGAATAATTGAACTATACTTACTTAGACTGTTTTCTGAGACTTGAGTAGCTCACCGGTAGGGAAGTCTTGCCCGATTTTCCGTAGAATAAAGGACCTCTTAGAATCGTTTGAGTAGTCTAGACGTTGATAGACGTGTCGACTATTATAGGTTGATTCTGCGCGCGACATATTCAACTTGGCGTGGTTTTCGTAGAAGGTATGTGATTCTTCCTAAAGCATGATATTTTTTAAATATATAGCGGTAGACGTCATACGTGTTAATCGAATAATAACTACGGCAATGTCTTTCTTAAGCCGAATAATACTTACGATGTCTCGCGACTTAAGCTTTAATAATAAGGATCTCAAAGCATTTCAAAAGATTATGAATCATTTTATGAGAAGAGAACTAATTGGTTTTAAAGCAGTTTAAGAGTTATACTAGCTTTATGGGAAGTTAGGTATAACCACTTAAGCATGATAAAAGAAACAGGTTGCCTATGTGTTTATAATGCACTTATATTGATTTGTGAAAAGAATAATAAGATGGTTTGATAAGTAGACATGATATGATGCTATGTGTGTTAGTGTCTTGTAACGTTTGAATAAAAGAGTATTCTTGTTGTGCTTATGTTGTTTAACGATAATTTGTTATGTTAGTGTAATATCACTCACCTCTTGACATATTCTGGGGTTAAGGCGCCTCCGATGCGGGGTAGACTCGGTGATGCAGGACCATGATTCGAGAATACCTCATGCGGGTCCGAGGACCTATGCGAGCTACGGAGTTCGTGTTAGTGATGCGGGTTATACCTCACGCGGTCATGTGGCCATGCGACTACGAGTCGGGGCGATGCCGAGTAGCTACCCTCGATGCGGGTTATATACCCATGCGGGCCTACGCGAGTGGCCTATGCGGACTACGGAGTCCAGATTAGGCTTGCTTGGTGATACTACGGCAATTGGCTCTTGATCATTCGCACTAGAAAAGACATTGAGTTTACCTATTGTTGCTCTTGTTTATGATGTACTATGTGCGGTTACCTTGGTTGTTTCATACATACTTGCAAAACCGATTTTAAAATGATATGTTTTCATTTAAGTACTTTGATTTCGCATACTTAGTACTGTTATCGATCTCCTTCTGGCTGCGTTCATGCCGTAAGGGCAAGCAGTGCTAGATCCGCATCCTTAGGATCTTTTTGCGTTGGTGTCGTGAGCTCCATCTTCTCCGAGGCTCTACTTTTGGGTATGCTCTCCTGTTGTAATTAGTTTTGTCTGATCCAGGTATGGCGGGGCCTGTCCCATAGTTGTTTACATTCCTCCTAGGTGCGTAGTCTATTGTACATTTGGGATGTATCGCAAAACTTGGGTTATGTATATATATATGCCGAAAGGCAAGCTTTTCATCGATAAAGCGTCTCATTTTACAACTGTTTCATGTCTTGTTTTATATTCGATTACTCGATGTATGACTACTTGGGTGCGGGTGGCACCATCCCCGAACGGGTCGTGACATACACATAACCCCATAATACGTAAAACTATCCTTTTACGTGGGGGAGAGAACTTACCTCCCACTCAAAATCTTAAACATCAAGCGCCACCTTAATCGTATAGATTTTCAAAATCTACCAACGACGTCTTCTGTTTTCCCCAGCCAACACTCACACTTATCTTATTCTTGCTTTACGCTTTCGAAATTATCCGAAGGTCGTGGCCTTGACCGCCACACGGACCAACTCCAAGTACCTCCAAGGGCACTTAACATAAATTCCTTCAAGTTCTATTATTACTTACTTTCTGCGTCAAATTACCTCAAATGAACAAGTCACACAGACTTATTAAAAGCAATGATGCCAAAGAAGGAAGGATAATTCACTGGTTACCACCACTTCTTCCTTTTCACTGATAACCCTTTACCGTGAATCGTACCGAATCAATCTCTCCGTAGTCCACGTTGGCATAACAAGAGGCCAACTAGCCCGCACTCATAATGACCTCAATGCGTCATAACGTACGCTGCTAGGTCTGCTAGGGTCCAACGACCGTATCGTTAATTATTATCTAACCGCCGCCTACCACCCAACACTCACGGGTGTAGTCACCTCGAAAGGTCCTGGATTCGGCTCCATTTCTTTACACTTGGTTGCTCTCTTTCTTGGTCGCATTTTCTTCCGCATTTCCAAACTTATTCTAGCGTACGTGCATAGCCTTCATACTGATTCGGGCCTCCAATATTTTGGAGTTACTATTCTAAACAACATAAGGCCATTCCCGGCTCTCACACCCTGGTTCCGGTGGAACACGTCCACGAACCCGTAAAATGATTAACTAAACTTGGGCCTTGCACTCGTGACCACTGTCGCGTGGCGGGACTACCAACCGATCCCATTCCTTTGGGGCGACCCTTAATAGGTCCTCAACCCACTCCTGTCGTACCAGCTCTTATCCTTCGTCCGACTTAAATTTTTACTCCCGAGAAGGCGCCTTATATACTTAAGGTCTCGCGGTTATCAATAAATCTTAGGCTCAATTTCCATGCCCAAGCCTACCTTATTAGTCCTCCCCACAAACGGGTACAATAACTTCTAATACCATAATCGTGTTGTCTTGATCATAACAACCATATTTACTCCATACGAATCTCACTGCATCATTCCTTAATCATACCACATAGCTTAATCTATTAACATAGGCTTCCATTAAGATCCTTAATTATAACCTCTTAAGGGTCCATTACATTCTCACACAACTCATCATCACCTAATTATCTCAAATTAGAACGTAAAACCTTGATGAGAGGTCCTTAACTGTTCATACCTTCCCGGTATTTACCGGTCCACCAAATCTGGTAACCTAAAACCATTCTAGGCAACACGTCCGACTCATACAAAAATCCGTATAGTGTATGTCACAATACCAACTATACTACAAACATTACCAACGTGGATACGCAATCCATAATCTTTCCCGGTCGCTTTCTCAGAATCGCAATTAACATAACTCGTTAGGGAGACGACCCTAACTACACAATCTATCGCACGATCTTAGAGTGAGAAGAATGGAAACCAATCCTAAATGTCTGCAGACCTCACGATTATAGATGTGGTGCACAACACACCGATAATCAAGACTTACTAGAACCGCGGTCAGACACTTTCCGAGGACTAACTGCTCTGATACCACTTTTGTCACGAACCGACCCCGGGCCCGCGACTGGTGCCCTACCTGGGTACCCATTTCGGTATACATCAGAGAATAGCAGCGGAACATACACAACTGATAAAATGCTTAAACATAAAATAACAATAGGCTAGCCGATAAGGCCACCTTCCGTAAACTATACAAATAAAACAGTACATTTTTTTTTCTTTAAAACCCAATCCACAATGTGACTACAGACAGACCTCTAAGAATAACAATCGTGTGGGACGGGCCCCGCCATACCCCGAATAAACAACAACCAACCATACAGGATAGGCCTCCTGAGTAATGGAGATTCCAAATGAGCAGTGATCCTAAAAGTGAGGATCAACTGCGTATATACACTGCAGCATGAGCGGCCCCCAAAGCGAGGTCGATTACAATGTACCAAATATGTGAAATCAAAATCAGAATGAAATCATAAGTCTATAAAAATCGAGATGTATGATAATGTTACACCGTATTTTCGTGACATGTTAAGAACGTAAGTAAGAATTCCAAATGTTAAGATTTGAGATTAGTAAAAATTTATCGGAATTATGGAATTGTCGGAAAACGTAATATTGTGACGAATGGGAGGGCGACACGTGTCACCCCCCCTTATGGTTGCCTTGGCCGAATTAGGCAACGGCTAAAGGGTCATTTGACCTTTGTAGGATGACTAAGTCTTGCAAGTAGTGAGCTTGAGAATATTGACTAAGTCAAAGGGTCCACAAGGCTTGATATTTAATAAGACCTCATCCAAACCACCCATTTGTTTACATCTTGACCCTCCATTGTGCTATATAATACTAGTAGTAGCAAGACAATCTTAACACTTAGCCAAATTTTCAAGAAATTGGAAGACCAACAATAGTAGCTCTCGGGTTCTACATGTATGAAAAAGAAAAAAAATTGTTTGTTGTCCAATAATCTCCCCACTTCAAACCAAGGTTCCTAAGTGTATTGTAAGGGTATCTCAATAGAAAAATCCCGTAAAAAGATAGTTTTCGTATTAGTCGCAAGATGAAAACCTAGTTGCCTTTCTAGGTTTTGGTTGGAAGATTGAAGGAAAATTGTTGGTGTTGTTCTAAGGGTCTCAAGTAGCGGATTGAAGTATCTTGAAGAGGCTCTAGGTTGCTAAGCGACTTGGATTGAGTTGGACTAAGAATCGTTGAGGTAATAATCTTGGCTCTTAAGTGTTGCAAGATTATATATATTGTTGTTAGCTTTACATGTTTGCTAGCATGAAGTATGTGTTGAAGTTTATAAGTATTATGGATTGATTGTAGCCTTAAAATCCGAAATGTCATTAAGCTATGTGAAGTTGGATTACAAATTGGTCGTTTAGTAGAATCGTCGCATGTTACTTACTTGAAGATTATAGTAGTTATAATCGATTGCGGCTTGATATCATGTTATGCTAACAACTTGGATTGAAATGGAAATTGGATAAGAATTGGTATTATTGTACTCAATGTGGCCGAATTGGACTAGTAGTTTGTATTAGTTTGATATCTTTTGTGGGGCGGAATTTTACACGTCTAGTAGGCGTGTAATCCCCTATTGTTAATTGCATTGTTTGGGCCTTAAATGTGGCGTGTTTGGTTATTGAATTCGGCCTTGAAAAAGGTGGCAAAGTAAGTAGAAACAAAGGAGGTCTTTGTCCAGATTTTAGTAGAATTTAGTGACTTAGCACTTAGAATATTCTACATTTGAAGTAAGAGGTTAACTGACGTATTGTGGCCATTATAGGTTGAAGTACTAAGTATAGCGTATCCTACTTGAAGGGTGGAATAGCTATCAAGGTTGAAGTACTTTGGAGCATTTTGCTACTTGTCGATAAATCGTCGCGAGGTATGTGAACCTCTTCCTTCCTTTGGCATGATTCTATGTATGGAATATACATGTGGTATTATTTCATGTTTCCTTCTACTCTTAGAAGTTGAGAGGTATGTGTGAGATTTACTCTACGTAAAGTTTATGTCAAAGTTATCCTAAGTCCTTACCGAGTCTTATGGGGGATGTTGGTAAGAGTCGTTAGGAGGTACTTTGGAGCCAAGTTGACTTGGCTAATTTATGGCACGAATGAGAATAAGTATCGAGCAAGCCATTGCAGCGTTAATAAAGGAAAATGTAATGACAATTGATTATATTAAAATGAGTAGAATTCTCCATCTGCATAGAAACTAAGATGAGACAAAATTGTATTACATTTTCTCGATCATGGCTGCTTTAATAAGATCGTTATAATCAAGTATAATCTACTCACACTCATAAGGCATATGTGCTTAACTTAAAGAATTTACGTTATGAAGTTTTAAGACTGTGAACCTTAGACTCATAAAAGGTTAAGAGACTAATTGTATTTTGAAAGTTAAGAGAATTGATTTGAAAGTATATAATACTTGGTTTTAAAAAGTATAAGTCTCTTGGTTATAAAAGGAATGAGTTTGTCTAAAACCATAAAGGGTTATAACGGCTTTATGGGAAGTTGGTTATAACGGCTTTATGGAAGGTTAAGAGAATGGTTTTCTCTAATAAGGTAAACAAAGAAATAACTTGAATTAAGGAAGGGCAATTTGATTTAAAGGTATCACTTGCTTAAAGCTTTAAAGTAAGGGTCACTTGATTTAGAAGCCGAGAAATGTATTTCTAAAGTATAGTGACTTATGTGAAATGTACACAAGCCTTGATACTACGGGTGTTAGTATCTTGGGGTTTTATATGAAAAGGAATCTTTTAAAAAGAATGGAAGTACGTAGTACTTGGGGTTAAATTCCCGGATTTTTATGTGTGAAACGAAAGTGCCATGAGTTTATAAAAATGGAAGTCTAAAGGTTTAATGAACTTGCCTATGTTTGCTTGTGATAGCTTTGAGTGCAAGTATTATATGTTTACGTTGTCGTGACTCTCAGTTGGAGGGTCGGCTGTCTTGTTGTAAGTTTACTTGGACGTACCGACAGTGATGTGGGATTCCACGGGTATGCTTCCATTATGATTGATCCGACACGCTTATACGATGTGGGATTCCGGCACGTGACCGAGACGTTAGATTCGGTTGTTTTATTACCCATGGCCATGCTTATACGATGAGGATTCCGGTACGCGACCGTTATGTACGATTATTACTCCACGGGCTAGCTCCCGAAGACATGTACCCGATGAGGATTTCGGGCACGTTATATTATTACTTCATGGGCTAGCTCCCACGAAGACATGTACCCACGATGAGGATTCCGGCATGTTATATTATTACTCCATGGGCTAGCTCCCATGAAGACTGCACTACGATGAGGGATGCCGAGGGCACGTTATGGCCATGCTTATACGATGAGGGATTCCGGGGCATGCGGCCACGTTATATATATATATATGTTGTGTATGTGTACGCTGATAGTGAGGTGGGATGCCACGGGCGCGTCACTGTTACACCCCGTAGTTCCAGGGTATGTATATGAGGACGTACGTACGAGAATATGACAGTAATTTTGGAAAGGAAGCAAGCTGTGATTTTTCGACGGAAAAGTTTCCGAACTTCGTGAAGGAAAGAGGTTTATTATTGAGAATTGGATTCTCAACTTTGGTATTTAAGAACTTATAAGAATTATGGAATTTATATTTTACGAATTTGGTCATGTGGGGCCCACCCGAGGAATTTTACGTTTTGTGGGACCCACGAGGGTTACAGAATTTTATGGACGAATGGGAGGGCGACACGTGGCGCCTCCCCCCACTTGGTGTTGGACGGAAATTTACAAGGGTTGGATGGTCATTTGACCATTGTGGATGAAAGTCTTGCAAGTTGAAGAGCTTGAGTATATTGACTTAGTCAATGGGACCACATAGCTAGATATTTAAGTAAATGCATCCTAGCCACACATTTGTTATAATCTTGACCCTCCATTGTTTTATATATACACAACTAGTGGAAGACCAAGTCTTCAACACTTAGAAAATTTTCACAACATTTCTTGTCTTCTTGAAATCTCACGGGTTGGGCATTTTTCCACACAAAAAAATTGTAGTTTTGTTCCATTGTTCACAAGACTTAAACCCTAGGTTCCTAAGAGTGTTGTAAGGTTATCTCAATAGAAAGATCCCAAAAAAGTGGCGTTTTCGTATTAGTCGCAAGGCGGAAACTTAGGGAGTTCTTCAACTTTGAAGTTGGAACTTGAAGATGGGTTCTTCATAGGCTTCTAAGGAGTGCTTGGAGCGGATTGAGACTTAAGGAAAGGAGCTAAGAATTGCTAAGGAGCGACTTTGAATCTTGGAAATTTTAAGGGCTTGTAAATGTATAATTCTTGTCGTTTTAGTAATTAAGATTACTACTTGTTGTAACTTTGGATATTAGCAAGCATGCGGTGTATATTATGAAGTTTGATAAGTGAATTGACTATTGGAACCCTAATCCGAAAACTAGTATGTTAGCCCTTAAGATTGTAATTCAAATTGGTTACTAGTTTAGTTGTCACATGTTATATAAGGAAGGAAATTGTAGTTGTAAAAGTTGTTTATGACTATATAACATGTTTGACTCAAGAACTTGGATTAGAAAAGAATTGGAAGACCTTATGTTGTTGCACCTAGTAGCCGAGAATGACATTGTATAATTGCATTGTTTTGTATCATTTGTGGGGAGGAATTTTACACGTCTTGTAGGGCGTGTAATCCCCTTTGTATTTGCTGAATTGATTTGAGCCTTAAATGTGGCGTTTGGTTATTGAATTCGGCCTTGAAATAGGTGGCAAAGTATGTAGAAACAAAGGAAGTGCTGCCCGATTTTCCGTAGAATTTAGTGACCTTGTACTTAGAATATTCTACGAAGAGAGCTAGAGGTTAATAGACATTTTATGACCATTATAGGTTGAAGTACTACGAGTAGCGTATTCTACTTGAAGGGTGGAAAAGGCTAGCAAGGGTATAGTACTTTGGAGCATTTTGCTAATTGTCGATAATCGTCGCGAGGTATGTGAACCTCTTCCTATCTTTTCTAGCATGATTGTTGTAAACTATGTAGTACGGTAGACGTACATGTGCTAAATGAATTTGGTTGGTTTAAAACATAAAGTGTTATAACGGCTTTATGGGAAGTTTGTTATAACAACTTTATGTAGGTAAAGAAATGGTTTGTGGTTTTTAAAAAAGATAAGAGACTTGACTTATAAATGACTTGATGTGAAATATTAAGGACTTGGTTGGTGTTAAAAAGTTGTGAAACCGCTTTTTATGAGAAATGGGTAATTGGGTTTTAAAAGGAATAAGTTATATTGATTTCGGAAATGAGAATAAGTATCGAACAAGCCATTGCAGCGTTAATAAAGGAAAATGTAATGACAATTAATTATATTAAAACAAGTAGAAACCTCCATCTGCATAGAAGCTAAGATAAGACAAAATTATTACATTTTATAGATCATGGCTACTTTAATAAGAATCATTACTTACAAGAATTAATTTTCTTAAATTCCAAAGTAAGGAACTTGATTTCTAAAAGAAAAGAGACTTGAGGAATTGAAGAGTTTTTGGTTTAAAAGAAAGGCATGGTTTTGTCTTTAAATGGTTTAAAAAGAAGGCATAGTTTTGTCTTAAAATGGTTTAAAAAGAAGGCATGGTTTTGTCTTAAAATGGTTTAAAAAGAAGGCATGGTTTTGTCTTAAATTGGTTTTAAAAAGAAGGCATAGTATTGTCTTGGTTTATTTAAAAGAAGGTATGGAATTGTTTTGGTTTACTTAAAACAATAGTTACTCTATTTTTGGATACTACGAGTGTTAGTACCAGGTGACGTTTGGGAAAGAAATGAGTCTTTTTAAAAGAATTAAGGTATGTAGTACTTTGGGGTTAAAACCCGGACTTTGACATAAAATGAAAGTACCTTGAGTTGTGTGTAACTTGCCTATGTTTGTGTGGGATAGCCTTGTTGTGCAAGTGTTGTATCCTTATGATTACCGCGTCTCTCGATGGAGGGCCGGTCATGTTATTCTTGATTGATGGACATACTGACACGATGGGTGGCCCACGGGTATGCTTCCACTAGGATTGTTGTTCCATGGACTAGCTCTCCATGAGGTTTACTGATTCGGCCTTGGTATCTGGTAGCTAGCCCTCGATTTTCCCGATCGCTCGACGCAGTTGGTTCGTAGTTGGCTTTCGTACTTGCCGATCGGTTCTTGATAGTGTCATTCCATGGACCACCCTCCATGGGGTTTTACCGATTCGCCAGTATCCGTGGTCGTTTCTACCGTCTTGCCGTGGCTAATTCGGCTTTGGTATCACGTAGTTAGCCTTCGACTTGCCCGCTCGGTTTGTGGCGAAGTCTCGTGATCACGCCTTGGTATCCGTAGTTAGCCCTCGTGCTTGCCCCGTCCACGTGACGCGCCCTCGTATCCGTAGTTGGCTTCGACTTTCCCGTGTCACCTTGGTATAGGTACATAGTATTGTTGGCACGGCTTTGGTATCTGGTAGTTGGCTTTCGTACTTGCCCGGCCGATTGATGATGCGGCTTTGGATCCGTAGCTATGCCTTTGTACTTGCCCGTCACGGTTTTATGACACAGTGGGACTCGTGTTCATGTACTCTCGTGTTGTTATATCGAGATCGCAGCGGCGGAAGGAATTCCACGCATGATTGATATTGTGGGCGTGAGACCCATTGTTATATTTGAGTGATGACTTTGAGGCGTGAGTCCCCGACTTGACATATTTGCTTATATATCGTGGATCGTAGTTTGGTTATCATATATGTCTCCCGCTTTATATAGACTATTATGATTTCATTTACGATATTTCTGATTTCACATACTGTACTGTTATCGACCTCGCCTTCGTGCGTTCACGCCAGTAGAGGTACACTGATTGTTGATCCTCGCCATGATCACAGTTCGTTGTGGGAAGCTCCGCTTCTCCGAGGCTTATCTTTAGTATAGTCCTGTCATTGTAGGTACTTATACATTCGTGGTATGGCGGGTCCGTCCCGCCATAGTTGTGGTTAAATTCTTAGGTGCAGAGTCTTGTTGTGGCGTGGTTTGTAAAGGATATAACTGTTCAGGTATATATTGTTACACCCCGTAGTTCCAAAGTATGTATACGAGGACGTACGTTCGAGAATACGACATTTAAATTGGAAAGGAAGAAAGATGTGATTTTTCGACGGAAAGGTTTCCGGATTTTGTGAAGGAAAAATGTTCGTTAAAGGGAATTGGATTCCCAGATTTGCTATTCGGACTTTTTGGAATATTTAATAATTATGGAGTTTTATTTCCGGAATTGGTCACGTGGGGCCCACGGGAGGAAATTTACGGTTTTGTGGGGCCCACTTTATTTTCGGATTTTTGGCTTTACGGATATTTTCGGAAGATGAAATATTTTGATTTAGCACGGGCGACACGTGTCACCCCCGTGTGGCCATGTTGGCCGAATTGGAGAAGGACAAGTGGGACGTTTTTTAGGTGGACAAGTGGCCCATTTTTGTGGTGGCCACTTGTCCCATTTTTTGTGGTGAACAAATGGTTGGACAACTACCCACACACATGTACCCAATCTTCACCATCCACTTGCCTAGATCTTGGCCATTGTTCTCCCTATAAATACCCCTTGTGTGCAAGACTTTATTTCATCCACATTAGAAAGTTTCCAAGGCAAAAATTCCCCTCTCTCCCTTTGTGAGTTCTCGTCCAAACACCCCCCACCTTGAGTAGAATTCTTCAAGTATTGTTGTTATTCCAAATACTTTAACCTAAATCCCTTGTGGTATTCCAAAGAAATCCCAACATAAGAGCCCGGAAATACTACTTTATTCCAATAGTCGTAAAACGAAACCCTAGGAAAATCTTCATAGCTTAGATGAAGTGTTAAGAGGAGTTGGTTAGAAACTTCTAAGGGTCGCTTGGAGCGGGTTGGAGCGTTGGAGCTAAACGTTGCTCATGATCGACTTATAAACTTGGATAATTTTGGGTTTATCGAGGTAATGATCTTTGTCCCCTATTGTAATTGGATATTACATGTCAGTAATGTATAGTTGAGTATACTATCTGTAGAATGAAGATGGATAAGAATTGAATCAGATTTACATAGAATTTGTATTCTGATGGTAGTAGTATTATTGTGGAGTAGAATTGTACGTCCGTTAGACGTGTAACCTCCTGGGATTGTTGGTTTGGCAGCAGGCCTCGTTGAGAGGAGATTTACGTGGTCATGCGGGGAGGGGAGGTCGCCAAATTTTCCGTAGAATAAGGAATCTTGTATCTAGAATTATTCTCTGAAGAGATCTTGAGGTTGATAGACGTTTTGTGGCCTTTATAGGTTGAAGTACTACGAGTAGCGTATTCTACTTGAAGGGTGGAAAAGGCGAGCAAGGTTAGAGTACTTTGGAGCGTTTTGCTTATTGTCGATAATCGTCGCGAGGTATGTGAACCTCTTCCTATCCTTTCTAGCATGATAATTGTGAAATATATTTAGTGCGGTAGACGCGTGTGTTTAAAGAAAGTGATTTTCCTTTTGTGCCCTTGACTTGATTCCAAAGTTAAGTGACTTGTTATGAAATATTAAGGACTTGAATTATGTTAAAAAGTTGTAAAACCTCACACATGAGTAATGGGTGTGTGGTCTTTTAAAGAATAAAGTTATCTTGATTTCGAAAATAAGAATGGTTTTATCATTGGATTTAAAATGATAACTTGACTTATAAACAACTTGATTTTGGGAAAGGAGAAGTAACTTGATTTAAGGGTATAGGTTACTTGTTTTTAAAAGAGTAAGACCCTTGGTTTAAAAAGTATATTGCTACTTGACTTTAAAAAGGAAAAAGTGCCTTTGTTTTAAAGGAAGATATGATTTTGTCATAAAAGGGTTTAAAAAAAGGAAGGCACGCTTTTGTCTTAAGATTGGTTTAAAAAGAAAGTATAGAAATTATTTTGGATTTTACTTTGATGTCGTTTGACTTGAGTTTTAAATAATAAGAATCTTGAAGTATTTCAAAAGAGTTATGAATCATTTTTTAAAGAAAAGAAATACTTGGTTTTAAAAGCTTAAGTGTTATACTAGCTTTATGGGAAGTTAGGTATAACGACTTAAGAAAGATAAAAGGAACGGTTTACTTATTTGTTATGAAAATCTTGTATTGATTTCTGGAAAGTGTAGTAAGACGGTTTGATAAGTAACATGTTATGATGCTACGTGTGTTAGTGTCTTGTGATGTTTGTGTAAGGGGGTTATTTGTCACGACCCGACCTCGGGCCCGTGACTAGTGCCTTACCCCGGGCACCCTAGTGATACAACATCAGAGAAAAACCAGCGGAAAAAAAAAAACTCAAAGACATGAAATGATAAAATATAAGAAAACAGGCTAACCAAAACGGCCACCTTTCTGCATATATATATAAATGATTAAACCTGAACAGTTACATCCTTTTTATTACAAACCCCGCCACAACAAGATTTACATGCACTTCTAAGAGTTTTTATAACAACTATGACGGACAGGTCGCCCATACCACGAATGTACAAGAACCTACAATTCAGTGGAACATACCAAAAGATAAGCCTCGAGAAACGGAGCTTCCTAATACGTTGATCGTGATCCTATGAGTGAGGATCCACAATGGCCAGGTGTACCTCATGCGGCATGAGCAGCCCCAGGAGGTCGAGACAACAGTACCAAGTATGTGAATCGAAAATCAGTAAATGAAATCATAATAGTCTATATAAAATGCGAGACATGTATGATAACCAAACTACGATTCACAATATATATTAGCAATCGGTCAAGTCGTGGACTCACGCCAGTAAAGTCATCACTCAAATATAACCCGAACTTAACTCAGGCCGCATGCCGGCAAGATCTTACTCCGGTATAAGCATGGCGTGGAACCATCCTAATGGAAGATACCCGGCCACCCATCGTGTCGGTATGTCCAAAGGAAATAACAAGATAACAATCATAATGGAAGCATACCGTGGGCCACCCATCGTGTCGTGATGTCCAAAGCAAATAACAAGATAACACTTAATGGAAGCATACCCGTGGGCACCATCGTGTCGGTATGTCCAAAAGGAAATAACAAGATAACAATCATAATGGAAGATACTCGTGGCCACCCATCGTCGGTATGTCCAAAGCAAATAACAAGATCACACTCCTAATGGAAGCATACCCGGGCCACCCATCGTGTCGGATGTCCAAAAGGAAATAACAAGATAACAATCATAATGGAAGCATACTCGGCCACCCATTGTGTCGGTATGTCAAAGCAAATAACAAGATCACACTCCTAATGGAAGCATACCCGGCCACCCATCGTGTCGATTGCAAAGGATCGATATAGTGGAAGCATACCCGTGGGCCACCCATCGTGTCAGTATGTCCATCAATCAACCAGATAGCCGGCCCTCCAACGAGAGACGCGGTAGCACAAAAATACAACACTTGCACAACAAAGGCTATCACCACAAGCATAGGCAAGTTCAACATACTCATAGACTTTCATTTTTATTACAACAAATCCGGGTTTTAACCCCAAACTACTACATACATTAATCCTTTCAAAAAGATCTCTTTTTACGTAAAAACAACTCGATACTATTACCCGTAGTACCAAATACGTTCATGTTTTAAAATCAAGTACTTTACATTTTTTTTAAACCAAGTGGCTTACACTTTTAGAACAACGTCAAGTATACATTTAAAACCCAAGTAACCAACCCTTTTAAGATCAAGGTACACCTACCTTTTAAAACCAAGCCACTTATATTTTTCTCATCAAGAAAAGTTCGATATTTGAAAATAAATTACTTCTCTTTTCCCAAAATCAAGTTACCATTTAAATCCAATAATAAAACCATTCTTTTGTTTCCATAGAGTCGTTATAACTAACTTCCCATAAAGCTATTATAACACTTTATGTTTTAAACCAATTTAAGCAAAACCATGCCTTTCTTTTAAACCAAAATACTTCAAATTCTTAAGTCTGTTTTTGTTATACCCCGTATTTCCAGGGTATGTACGTAAAGGAATACGTACAAAAAGTTTTGGTCTTAAAGTTAGGCCTTGGACGATTTTTAGGCACAACTCACAAAGCGAACGGTTTTCCGACTAAACGCTTCCACGCTTTCATAGGATAAATTCGCTATGTCATTTCTTATTTTTGCGGATTTTTCCGAGAGACGTAACACTTTGGACCAATGAGAGGCTTACACTTTCCACCCTCTCATTGGTGGACTTGTCACGGCATTAAGGCGATTGGAATGCCAAGCCTTGTCATAAAGTTGGCTAGATATTTTGTGTGCAAGTTGGCCAAGGACACTTGCCTAAATCCTCACCCTACACTTGCCTCAGACTTGGCATAATCATTGGTTGGCCATGTCTTGACCTATAAATACCCCCTTGTTGAAGAGTTATTTCATCCTAAATTGAGCAATCTATCTAAGTCTCAAATCCCTCCTCTCCCTCTTGTTGTTTCGTCCAAACACACCCTCCCTCGAGAAGCTTGGCGAGGCTACCCCACCCCTAGCCTAGCCAAACCTACCCCCTCTTGGTAGAAAAGTTGCCTTCTTGTATTGTTATAATGCCCAAAATACCACAGCCCAAATACCTTAGCACTTAGTAGAAGTTGTGAAGAACTTCTAAGGTTTCTTGGAGCATACAACTTAGAGCAAAACCTTGCTCAGTGCGACTTTTCTAGGATATTTTTGGGCTTCTGAGGTAACTAATCCTAACCCTCTTTGAATTAAAGAATACTTCTGTTGTAGAATAAGAATAGTATAAATACTTAGAAGTATATTACGTATAGAATTGAAGTGTTAATCACTTAGAAGGGTTTAAAGAAGAATAATCAAACCGCATTTACATAGAATTTGTTTTCACGATGACTTATATAACTCACCGTAGGGTTGTCTGCCGACTTTCCGTAGAATTGAGGACCCTCTGCTTAGAATGACCTCTGGAATAGTCTAGACTTTGATAGTTATGCGTGACTATTATAGTCGATTCTCGCGCGACATACTCGACTTGGCGGTGGATTTCAGAGAAGGTATGTGATTCTTCCTATACCCTCGAGCATGATATGTTAAGTATATATAGTACGGTGACGTCACATATGATAATCGGCAATGTCTTTTGACTTAAGCTGAATAATAAGAATCTTGAAGTATGTCAAAGGAATAATGAATCATATTTAATGTAAGAGTAATATTTGGTTTTAAAACAAAGCTTAAGAGTTATACTAGCTTTATGGGAAGTAGGTATAACAACTTAAGAATGATAAAAGGAATCATTTACTTGTTTGTTTATAAAAGCCTTGTATTGATTTGCTAAGAGTAGTAAGATTGGTTGATAGGTAGACATCTTATGATCCGCATGTGTTAATTGTCTTGTAATGTTGTGAAAGGGTCATTCTTCATTGTGCTTACGTTGCTAACAGAGTAAGTCCGCTGCATCGCTATTGTATCACCTACCCTCGACTTATTATACAGGGCTTGCCACCCGACGCGGTCTATACGGCTATCACGGTCTATGAGACTATGCGAGTCGCGGTATGCTCCAGATTGATCATTCCGGTGTTTAGCCCGACGCGGATGCCTATGCGGCCCACGGACTACGCGGTCTTTGAGGCTATGCGGTGCGGAAGTCGAGGAGAATACAGGGCTAGCTACCCCGTCGCGGGGAATACCTCACGCGGTGCAGTGTGACCTATGCGGACTCTGAAGTCCGTGACTAGGCACGCAGAATGATACTATGGGCGGTTGGCCTTGCTTGATCATTCGCGGCCTAGACTAGACCATTCTGCTTTCCTATTATCAATTATTGTTGTGATGTGGCACTATGTGCAATTGAACTGAATGTATTTGTGAAAAGGTTTTGAATACTTTGATTTCATTTAAAGTACTTTATAGTTTCACATACTTGGTACCTGTTGTACTGACCTCCTTCGGGGGGCTGCGTTCATGCCGCAGGTTCTAGAGAGCGGTACTAGATCCACATCCTTAGGATCTACGTTGGTGTCGGGAGCTCCACTCTCTCCGAGGCTCTACTTTTGGGTATGATCTCCTGTTGTAGATAGTTTGTGATCGAGGGTATGGCGGGCCTGTCGCCATAGTTGTTATTTTCCTTAGAGGTGCAGAGTCATGTTATGCATTGGGATGTAACTGCAAAACTTGGTTTATGTATATATCTTAAAGGCAACCTTTTCTTCAGAAAAAATGTTCTAATTATATCATGTTGCATGTCTTGTTTTATATTCCGCTGATTGTTCTCTGATGTATGACTACTTGGGTGCCCGGGTAAGGCACCAGTCACGGGCCCCGGAATGGGTCGTGACAAAAGTGGTATCTGAGCGATTAATCCTCGGAAAGTGTCTACAGCATTATCTAGTAAGTTTGATTATCGGTGTGTTGTGCACCACACCAATAATCGTGAGGCTATAGGATATTTAGGATTGGTTTCTATTCTTCTCACTCGAGATCGTGCTTTAGAGCGTGTTATAGGTTGGACCTCTAACGTATTCCTTTCACCGCATGATTATGCCTCCACGCAGGCAACCCGCCCGAGAAGGGCAAAGCGGCGGAGGCGCTAGTATGACACAGGTTCACCGTGGCTCGTGCCCAGTCTTTACCCGAGGCGATGCCTCGACGCGAAGCCTGGACGGGCCGCCCCAAAGAGTTTAGGGCCACGCGGCCGATGAGACCACGTGCCTACGCCTCCTCCCCGGCCGAGGCAGGAGTTAGGTACAAGGAGATGGCGATTCTAGCCAAGGTCGTGGCGATATGAGAGAGGTTTGGCGGCCATTCCGAGCATTCCGGCTCAAAGGTAGCGCTGTTCACGAGGCGATAGTTTGAGGCTACGGACTTCCTTAGTTGTAGCCCGCGAGTTTTACGGTCGAGGCCGAGGACGATCCGCGGAGTTCATCCGTCGATTGCAGGATTATGCGGGTGGTCAAGGCTTCGTGAGACCGAGTCCGCGACATTCGTTCGCGACGGTCGCGTGATACCGATCGATTGGTTCGATTCATGGAGCTTTCGGGAGAGCATGCACTTCCAGCGTGGGATGAGTTTTGAGGCTTTTCTCACACACTTCTTGCCTCCGCATTTGAGGAGCACGATCGACAGATTTTTGTTATCGAGGCGAGGAGGGCCGCGGTTAGAGAGTACAATGTCGAGTTTGATTCATTGGCTCGGTATGTTCTCGACCGTAGCGAATATGGAGGACCGTGTCACGACCGAACCGAACGTGGTGCCTTACCCGGGCACCTGGTGACACAACATCGCAGTAATCAGGAACATAAACAACAATGAGATAACAGATATATATAAAACAATAATCAGGAAAACTTGCCTTCGGCATATATATAACTATCAACTCTTTTACAAATGAACGGCTTAATCCTTTTTACCAACCCCGCCACACTTGCATTACTATGACCTCAGAATGATACGACACAATGGCGGGACAGGGCCCGCCAAACCCCGAATGTAAACACTTACTACGACGGGGGACTACACCCGATAAGCCTCCGAGAAACGGAGCTTCCCAAATGACTGTGACCACGAGCTAGGATCAACGATCGATGTACCTCAACTGCGGCGTGAACGCAAAGGAAGTCGATGTCAAGATAACATGTACCAAGTATGAAATCAGTAAAATATCAGAATCAAATCATAGTAGTCTATATAAGGCGAGATATGTATGATAACCAAACTACGATTCACAACAAATAGCGATCATGTCAAGTCGGGACTCACGCCTCAAAGTCATCACAATAAGACCGTGCGGGGTAAATGCGAAGGCATAGCCGACTACTAAGACCCGGTACTACGAATGCCATAAAGCGTATCACGAGGTCTCTCTAGACCGCACTACGATCGGCCGCTACGGCGCGATCAATGTGGCGTCTATTCTGGAACTCGCAGCTCGCGTAGGTCACACACGACGCATAAGGTATTCCTCGAATCCTGGTCCTAGACCACGAGGTATACCGCATCGGCGGCTAACCTCAGGTATCCGTCACCGACTTCCGCAGCATAGCCCTTCAAGGACCGCGTAGTCCCTCGAGACCGCATAGGAATTCCGCATCGCTAAACACCGGAATGATCGGTCAATCTGGAGCATACCGCGACTCGCATAGTCTCAAGGACCGTGATAGCCGTATAGACGCGTCAAGGGTGGCAAGCCCTCGGTATACGCCGAGGGTAGGTGATATAATAACAAGATCTGATGGACTTACCTTTTAACAATGTAAGCACAGAAGAATGACCCCTTACATAACAATCACAAGATACTAACACAAGTAGCATCCTAACATGTTTACTTATCACATCAACAAGAAAGTATTACAAGGCTATCACAAACCAATACAATCAAGTTATTCACCCAAGGTACTTTCTACTAACAAGTTCGAGTATCTAACCCCAACGATTTCATACATCAAATCTTTAAAAGATCCGTTCTATCACATAAGTCACACAATACCGTAGTATAAAATAGAGTGATCGTCTTTTAAGTAAACCAAAACACTTACCTTTGTAAAACCAAGTAACAACATTATTTTCCAAACGCCCAAGTTTGCCTAATTTCAAATGCTCACGTTTCTTATTTTAGAAAGGTTTAGTAGTTCATAGTCTTATTCATTTAAGAATATAATTCTCTTTTAAACAACTGAGAAACATAAGCCTTATATGTGAGTAGGATATTCTTGTTTATAACAATCTTAATACATGACCATGATCTAGGAAATATCATTTTGTCTCATCTTAGCTTATGCGGATGGAAGTTTCTCGGTTTTAATAATACTTAATTATTCAAAACATTTCCTTTTAATGTAGCCGCGTTGGTTTGTCGATACACATCCCGATTTCCAAAATCGAGAAAACGTTCTTAAGCGTTATACCTAACTTCCCATAAAGCTAGTATAACTCTTAAGTTCTCAAAACCAAGTATTACTTCTCTTTCAAAACGATTTGAAATCTTTGAAATACTTCAAGTTCTTTATAATCACACATCAAGCCAGTTATAAACAAATCATTTACTTTTTAAAAACCACAAAGTGTTTTCTTATCTACATAAAGCTGTTATAACCAACTTCCCATAAAGCCGTTATAACACTTTATGTTTTAAACCAATCGAATACATTTAGCACGTATGCGTCTACCGTACTACATAGTTTACACATATCATGCCAGAGAGATAGGAAGAGGTTCACATACCTCGCGGCAGTATCGACTCATAGCAAAAACGCTCAAGTACTTCCAAATGTCGGCTACCCTTAAGCCACGTGATCGCGCCACACGTAGTACATCCCTATAAGGCCACAGCGCTTGTTAACATTTAGGTCTCATCGTAGAACTTCTCTGAGAAAATTCGCGACACCTCCCGCACAGCGTAAATCTCCTCCTCTATCGAGGCCGCTACCTGCCAACCAGGGGTATACATCTAACCCTAGCAGTACAATTTACTCCACTGTACTACTACACAAGTCTCATGTCTGATCCTATGTAATTACGATTCGATTCTTCAGCTTAAGTCGAGGACATTGCCACAAGCTATGTTCGATATATATATAGTATACTTCAACTATATACTCCTACAACATGTAATATCCAATTACAATAGGGACAAGATAATTACCTCGATAAGCCCATAATTATCCAAGTATAAAGTCGATCCCGGCAATCGTTTAGCTCCAACTCCGAGCGCCCAACCCGCTCTAAACCACCCTTAGAAGTTCTAACCAACTTCTTCAATACTCCAACGGACCATGGAGATTTTCCTGGGTTTCGGTTTTGTATTGACGGAAGTATAATAGTATTTCCGGCTTTTCAGATAGGTATAACCTTAGAATACTACAAGGTATTTGGGGCCAAGGTATTTGGACATAACAACAATACTAGGAGAGTATTTCTATACCACAACAAGTGGTATTATACGAAAACAACCAAGCAGTGGGTACCCACGGTAGCAACTCTGGGAGGGTGTCTGCCTCTACTACCCCACTGTGGGGATTCTCGCCAAGGGGAGGGAGGGCTCTCGGCAAGACACCACACTCAAGGGAAGGAAGAAGCTTTCAAGACTTAGGCAATTTGTGAATGAATTAGTCTTCCGAGGAGGGGTATTTATAGGTCAGTGAAAGCCAACCAATGGCCAAGATTACACCAAGTGTTAGGCTGGTAAGATTCACCCATGTGTACCTAGCCAACTTGCACACAAAATATCTACCAAAAATATCTCCCACAAAGCCTTCCCAATCGTCCACGTATGCCCACTATGCCCACCAACGAGGGTGCCAAGTGCCGCCTCTCGTTGGTCCAAAATGTTCCGCCTCTCGGAAAAATCCGCAAAAATACTAAATGACATAGCGGAAATTCCCTACGAAAGTCGTGAAAACGTTTCGCAAAACGACTCTAACCGGTGTTGTGCACAAACATATTTCGCCCAAAGGTGCCACATGGGGTGACACGTGTCGCCCCGATTCGCCCAAAATATTTCGTCTTCCAAAATATCCAAAACGCCAAAATCTCAAAATCAAAGCGGCCCCACAAAATCAGAATTTCTCCCGTGGGCCCCACGTGACCATTTTCGAAAATAAA
Source organism: Przewalskia tangutica (assembly GCA_029844215.1). Classification (NCBI taxonomy): domain Eukaryota; kingdom Viridiplantae; phylum Streptophyta; class Magnoliopsida; order Solanales; family Solanaceae; genus Przewalskia; species Przewalskia tangutica. The sequence continues at coordinate 112,850,515 of CM056720.1, forward strand.
ATTCCATAATTCTCTAATATTCCGGAAGTCCGAATACCAAACTGGGAATCCAATTCCCATAAACGAACCTTTTTCCTTCACAAAACCGAAACTTTTCCGTGGAAAATCGCCTCTTTCTTCCTTTCCAATCTTTCTCAGTATTCTCGCACGCACGCTCGCATACATACCCTCGAACTACGGGTATAACATTCTTCCCCTTAGAAACATTCGTCGAATGTTCCTTCTAAGTCTCAAAACGAACACGCGACAAGATAGTCTTCACTACTATACTTACGAAACAATCCTGCCACAGCTGGCCACAGAAATACCCACGTAAAATACTTGCATCCAAGTCCACGAGGAAACACCTCTAACATCACCACAAATAATACTACTTTTGTCACTTTGACGCGAGCTTGCTCGACGACCCAACAAATGGTGCAGAACCGCATGCGATCACCGTCGCCAGACACTCGGATTCTTATCACATTTCGAGCATCGCTTTAGTATCCAAAACTCGGTTACTATCTCTAACGTGGTCATCATTAAGCGGGAACATTCGGATGGATCTTCGATACTTTCCGAACATAACAATACGAAGACCGGACGCCCTTCCTCCTAAGTCGGACGGCAAATGCTAACATATAAGCAACCTGGCCTATTCTTCACATGAACTCACAAAGGCCCAAAGTAACTCGCTAAGTTCCTTCGCTTTCCAAAACTCGTCACACCCTAACCGGTGGTACTTTCAAGAAGACCGGCCAATCTGAACTCTAAGCGTTGCCGCCGATTATCCGCGACGATTCTCCGAGTGCCGAACTTCTTCTAGACAAGCTTCACTATCCACACCTGTGGAACAAGCTCAACCAACTATCTCAACCCCGCCAACATCGAACCAATCGACCGCAACTTGCATTTCTGCCCTGCAAGGCGTCGCAAGGCGACATCCGAACACCAAATGGTAGCTTAAACACTCTCAACCGAGACAACGATCTCACAACCACGAAATCAAAACACCGCCCGGCGGCGAATGCGATTGAGACTTACGAGTTCCTAGCCTGCTGGTACAAACTCCCAGAAGAGAAACAGCACTGGCTCCATCGTCTGTCGTAAGGTGAAGGTAGGCACCCTGCAACCTCACAACCTTTTTAGATAACAACAACACCGCCGAGGAACGACACGGCCAGAAGAACACGATAGGTCGCCTCATCGCCCGACCACCGGTCGAGCGCATCCACGAACTTGCACGCGGCAGCTAAACATGGGCCTAACACCTCATGACCCTAACACAAAGAGGACCACCACAACTGACCCCACCACTGAAACCTACCGCGGGTTGACTCGCGCGTAGCCTCAACCCACCCTAAGGCGCGAAATACCATCTCCCGAAGGAACAATCTTACTAAACACGCTACGAAAACCTAGCGGTCTTAGCTCAACTACCCTCTTTCATTTCATACTACATAGGGACTTATCCCACGAACATAGCTCACGTGCACTATGCACTCCTATAAGGGTCAAACATAAACATACGTCTCTACCCGAGATGGCCTTACCTCTAAGGTCTTTGCGTATAAAGCTCTAAGGCCCACACTTTCTCTATCCTCCAAAATCTTACTCGGTTAACCCACCATGATTTCTAATCACAACTAACACACTGCTATCAGAACATAGCACTTAAGGTATACTCACCTTGAAAGTTACAGAAGGACGCTTCTTCTTTCGCCTGCCCTCTTCTCGCCTGGTTAACCTGGTCGATCTACGTTTCTCGACTGCTGCGCATAAGCCCGCACACGCCATGCTCAAGCCTAATCGAAGGACTACTCTTGCACAACCTTCTCTTGTAGTCATCAAGACTCGTGGTACATCGGTATAATCTCGTAGCCAAATCCATGGCTAGTAACAGGTCGCCTTGCAATCTACATTCGGTTCCTGGCCGTGGAATCGAAGTTCACATATCATGGCCGCAGAGGAACCGCCGTCGCCATGCTTAAACTCGCGGGGCTAGTGGCGTCGCAAAACTTCCCGAATGAAGCACTACCCTAGGTAAAGGTGGGCTGTGCCCTCGCCACCCTCTGAACTCTACTCGCAGCCTCCTCGGCTGCCTTGCCCTCCCGGGCTCGGGTTGCCTACGGAGGCATAACGATAAGGAAAGAATTTCGTCGAGGGTCCAACTTACAACATGGCTCTAAGGCACGATCTCGAGTGAGAAGAATAGAACCCGATCCTAAATATCCTATAGCCTCACGATTATTGGTGGTGCGCAACACACCGATAATCGGACTTCCTGGATCGATACGGTCAGACACTTTCCGAGGATTAAGCGCTCGATACCACTTTTGTCACGACCAACCGGGCGTGGTAGTGCCTTACCCCGGGCACCCTAGTGACACAACATCAGAGTAATCAGCGGAACATAAAACAACAACATGAGATAACAGATATATATAAAACAATAATCTGTGAAAACTTGCCTTTCGGCATATATATAACTATCAACTCTTTTACAAATGAACAGCTTAATCCTTTTTACCAACCACGCCTACAGCAGATTACCTGCACAAGAATGATACGACGCAATGGCGGACGGGCCCCGCCAAACCCCGAATGTAAACACTTACTACGACGCGGACTACACCATCGATAAGCCTCCGAGAAACGGAGCTTCCCAACGCCGAATCGTGACCGAGAGCTAGGATCAACGATCGATGTACCTCAACTGCGGCATGAGCGCACTTCGGGAGGTCGATGCAACATGTACCAAGTATGTGAAAGCAAGTAATATCAGAATCAAATCATAGTAGTCTATATGCGTGAGACATGTATGATAACCAAACTACGATTCACAACAAATAGCGATCATGTCAAGTCGTGACTCACGCCTCAAAGTCATCACAATAAGACCGTGCGGGGTAAATGCGAAGGCATAGCCGACTACTAAGACCCCGGTACCACGAATGCCATAAATCGTATCACGAGGTCTCTGCACCGCACCACGTGATCGGCCGCCATCGCCCGCATATCAATGTGCGCGTCTATTCCTGGAACTCTCGCGACTCGCGTAGGTCACACACGCACCCGCATAAGGTATTCCTCGAATCTGGTCCTGAACCACCCGAGGTATACCCCGCGTCGGCGGCAACTAACCTCGGTATCCGTCACGGACTTCGCACCGCATAGCCCTTCAAGGACCGCGTAGTCCTCGAGACCGCATAGGAATTCCGCATCGGGCTAAACACCGGAATGATCGGTCGATCTCGAGCATACCGCAGCTCGCATAGTCTCAAGGACCGCATAGCCGTATAGACGCATCAAGGGTGGCAAGCCTCGGTATACACAAATGGGGGTAGGTGATATAATAACAAGACAATGGACTTACCTTTTAACAATGTAAGCCAAAGAGAATGACCCCTTTACATAACAATCACAAGATACTAACACAAGTAGCATCCTAACATGTTTACTTATCACATCAACAAGAAAGTATTACAAGGCTATCACAAACCAATACAATCAAGTTATTCACCCAAGGTACTTTCTACTAACAAGTTCGGTATCTAACCCCAACGCATTTCATACATCAAATCTTTAAAAGATCCGTTCTATCACATAAGTCACACAATACCCGTAGTATAAAATAGAGTGACTGTCTTTTTAAGTAAACCAAAACACTTACCTTTGTAAAACCAAGTAACAACATTATTTTCCAAACGTCCAAGTTTGCCTAATTTCAAATGCTCACGTTTCTTATTTTAGAAAGGTTTAAGTAGTTCATAGTCTTATTCATTTAAGAATATAATTCTCTTTTAAACAATCGAGAAACATAAGCCTTATATGTGAGTAGGATATTCTTGTTTATAACAATCTTAATACAATGACCGTGATCTAGGAAATATCATTTTGTCTCATCTTAGCTTCTATGCGGATGGAAGTTTCTCTTGTTTTAATAATACTTAATTATTCAAAACATTTCCTTTTATTAACGCCGCATGGTTTGTCGATACACATCTGATTTCCAAAATCAAGAAAACGTTCTTAAGCCGTTATACCTAACTTCCCATAAAGCTAGTATAACTCTTAAGTTCTCAAAACCAAGTATTACTTCTCTTTCAAAACGATTTCAGAAATCTTTTGAAATACTTCAAGTTCTTTATAATCACACATCAAGCCAGTTATAAACAAATCATTTACCTTTTAAAAACCACAAAGTGTTTTCTTATCTACATAAAGCTGTTATAACCAACTTCCCATAAAGCCGTTATAACACTTTATGTTTTAAACCCATCGAATACATTTAGCACATGTACGTCTACCGTACTACATAGTTTACACATATCATGCTAGAGAGATAGGAAGAGGTTCACATACCTCGCGACGAGTATCGACTCATAGCAAAACGCTCCAAGTACTTCCAAATGTCGGCTACCCCTTAAGCCACGTAGATCGCGCCACACGTAGTACATCCCTCCTATAAGGCCACAAGGCGCTTGTTAACATTTAGGTCTCATCGTAGAACTTCTACAGAAAATTCGGCAGCACCTCCCCCCCCCCGCAACAGCGTAAATCTCCTCCTCTATCGAGGCCGGCTACCAAGCCAACCAGGGGGGGGGTATACATCTAACCCTAACGGGTACAATTCTACTCCACGGTACTACTACACAAGTCTCATGTCTGATCCCATGTAATTACGATTCGATTCTTCGAGCTTAAGTCGAGACATTGCCACAAGCTATGTTCAGTTATATATATATAGTATACTTCAACTATATACTCCTACAACATGTAATATCCAATTACAATAGGGGGACAAGATAATTACCTCGATAAGCCCATAATTATCCAAGTATAAAGTCGATCCTGGGCAATCGTTTAGCTCAACTCGGCGCTCCAACCCGCTCTAAACCACCCTTAGAAGTTCTAACCAACTTCTTCACAATACTCCAACGGACTATGGAGATTTTCCTAGGGTTTCGGTTTTGTGACTGACGGGAAGTATAATAGTATTTCCGGGCTTTTCGTATAGGTATAACCTTAGAATACTACAAGGTATTTGGGCCAAGGTATTTGGACATAACAACAATACTAGGAGAGTATTTCTATACCACAACAAGGGGGTATTATACGAAAACAACCAAGGCTAGGGGGGGGGTACCCCACGGCTAGCAACTCTAGGAGGGGGTGTCTACCTCGCCTACCCCACTGGGGATTCTCGGCAAGGGGGGAGGGAGGGGCTCTCGGCCAAGACACCACACTAAGGGGGGAGGAAGAAGCTTTCAAGACTTAGGCAATTTGTGAATGAATTAGTCTTCCAAGGGAGGGGTATTTATAGGTCAAGTGAAAGCCAACCAATGGCCAAGATTACACCAAGTGTTAGGCAAGTGTAGGGCCAAGATTCACCCATGTGTACCTAGCCAACTTGCACACAAAATATCTACCAAAAATATCTCCCACAATGCCTTCCCAATCGTCCATGTGCCGCCCACTATGCCCACCAATGAGAGGGTGCCAAGTGCCGCCCTCTCGTTGGTCCAAAATGTTCCGTCTCTCGGAAAAATCCGCAAAAATACTAAATGACATAGCCGAAATTCCCTACGAAAGCCGTGAAAGCGTTTAGAAAACGACTCTAACAGGGTGTTGTGCACAAACATATTTCGCCCAAAGGTGCCACATGGCGGTGACACGTGTCGCCCCCCGATTCGTCCAAAATATTTCGTCTTCCGAAAATATCCAAAACGGCCAAAATCTCAAAATCAAAGCGGGCCCCACAAACCCGTAAATTTCTCCCGTGGGCCCCACGTGACCATTTTCGAAAATAAAATTCCATAATTCTCTAATATTCCAGGAAGTCCAATACCAAATGGGAATCCAATTCCCATAAACGAACCTTTTTCCTTCACAAAACCGAAACTTTTCCGTGGAAAAATCGCTCTTTCTTCCTTTCCGATCTTTCGCCGTATTCTCAAACGACGTTCTCGCATACATACCGGAACTACGGTATAACACCGGTGCATCGCTACGCCAGGGCTGAAACGACTATATGGCCAAGTCTTGTGCGGGTGTGTCCTTCACGAGCATGGACATTACCCGTATGCAGCTCGTCGTTAGGATGCGGAGCGTAGAGACCGGGTAGACCGATATCGCGAGAAGAAGGCCAAGACGGCCGGTTCTTTTGGTGGTTCTCGTGGGCGACGCAGAGGTCGATTTGCACCACGGCTCGAGCACTCCTGCATCATTCTGACAAGACCCAGAGCTCGGGCGGTCGGGCCCGGACTTGGATTTCGAGTAGCGGGTGCTAACCGCCGAGGTCTGTTCGGTGTGCGTGCGGTAGATTCCATTCGGGAGCCGTTATGCTACTACGGAACTTGCCATACTTGTGGCCGCAGGTCATTTCGCGAGTTTGCCAAGGCGTGGCGGGGTAGGCCCGGCCTACAGTCTGTTGCGCTTCTTCATCCCCGACAGCTTACTCGCCGAGGGCGGTACGCAGAGATCGCCAGTCGCGCAGGTCGTGGCGCAGTCGATTAGCGGTCCTCGAGCGCATTTATGCTTTGTCCGGTACCGACAGATCGTGAGGCCTCACCGATGTCGCCACGTACCTTATCCGGGCCTGGTTTGATGTATATGCTTTGATAGATCCGGTTCTACTCATCTATATATCTCCCTTGTTGCTAGTAGGATAGGGATAGAGCACGAGTCCATAGCCCCTTTCGAGGTAGCTACGCCTGGGATTCGGTGGTAGCTCGGCGGTATATGTAGCTTGTCCTGTAACCATTTACTGATCGTCGGACCAGCCGACTTGATAGAGTTGGAGATGATTGACTTTGACGCGTGATTATGGGGATGGATTGGCTAGCCTCTTGCTATGCCAATGTAGGCAGAGAGAGAGAGTAGTGCGGTTCGATTTCGACGAGCCAGGTTGTTGAGTGGGAAGGAGCACGGTATCGCCAGAGGTAGGTTTATTTCCTACCTCAGGCTAGGAAGATGGTGCGAAGGGGTATATCTACCAGTTCGGGTGTTTGATCGAGGTCGCGGTGCAGTTTCCGTCGGTTCGAGTCACGAAGTTCCCAGGCGTGTTTCTGACGACCTCGGGTATCCTCCCGAGAGGAGATCGAGTTTTGTATAGATGTGCCGGACACTCGGCTTTATTTCCGTCCCGCCATACGTGATGGCACCGCCGAGTTGAGAGAGTTGAAGGCGGTGAGTGATTTGTTGGAGAAGGGTTTCATCGACCTAGTGTTTCTCCCGGGGCGCCGGTATTGTTCGTGAAGAAGAAGGGCCACGCTGCGTATGTGTTGATTCTGACGGTGACAAGATGACCATTAAGAACAGATACCCTCTTCCCAGGATTGATGATTTGTTCGATCAGTTGCAGGGCGCGAGATGTTTTTCCAAGATTGATCTACGATCGGGCTATCATCAGGTTCGAGTTAGAGGTGGATGTCCCTAGGATCGCATTCCGGACGTACGGCATTATGAAGTTCAGTCATGTCTTTGGGTTGACTGATACTCGTGGTATTCATGGATTTGATGAACCGAGTGTTCAAACCATTTTGGACACATTTGTGATAGTGTTCATTGATGATATCTTGGTCTATTCGCCAGAGCGGGAGCATCGCGAGCATTTGAGGCTGTCTTGTGATTCTCGGATCGGCGGTGTATGCGAAGTTTTCCAAATGTGAGTTTTGGTTGACTTGGTAGCTTTTCTTAGGCATATTGTGGCTGATGGCATTCAGTGGATCTGGCCAAGATCGAAGCGATTAGGACTTGGCCTGACCTCTACTCCGGCAGAGGTTCGTAGTTTTCGGGCCTTGCGAGATATTATCTACGGTTCGTAGAAGTTTGCTTATCTACGCCCATTGACTAGGCCGACTCGAAGCGGCTAAGTTTGATGGACGATGCGTGTGAGCGAGGTTTCGATTGCTAAAGGAGAACCGGCGACCGCCCCGTTCTTACTCTTCCCGAGGTCGGATGGTTACGTAGTGTATTGTGATCGTCGGGCATCGGGTTGGGATGTGTTGATCAGCAGGCGAGTTATAGCATACGCGTCCCGGCTTAAGATTCACGAGAAGAACTACCCCACCCATGATTTGGAGCTGGCAGCGGTGATACACGCTTTGAAGATCTGGAGGCACTATTTGTATGGGGTTCACGTGGATATTTATAGCACCACAAGAGCCTCCAGATATCTTCGACGGAGGAGTGAACCTACGGCAGACGGTGGTTAGAGTTCTTTGAAGGACTATGGCGTCGATATCTGTACCACCGGGAAGGCCAACGTTATGTGGCGTAATTTAGCCGTAGGTCTATGGGTAGCTTATCGATATTCACTGAGAGAGGGCATGGTTCGTGATTTGCATCGCCAGCGAGCCTCGTGTTTGATTGATTACGATGGCGGTGGGGTTAGAGTTCGTGAGGTTGCCGAAGTCTTCCATCGTTGAGGAGGTGAAGAGGCAACGATTCGAGATCCGGCTTTGATTCGATATCGTGATACAGCCTCTTCGTGAGGCGCGGTCCTTTTGCGTAGCACCGATGGGGTGCTAAGGTTTGAGGGCAGGTTGTGTGTTCCGGATGTTTGAGGACTTGGCAGAGTTCTTGGGAAGCGTACACGTAGCGTTACTCTATCCATCCGGGTCGACCAAGATGTACCACGACCTTAGATCGTGTATTGGTGGGATGGTTTGAAGAGGGCGTTGCGAGTTCGTAGCTCGGTGCGTGTTGTCGCGGTGAAGGTAGAGCACGAGGCACGGTGGTTTGTTCTGCGATAGAGATCCCGACACGGAAGTGGGAGGTAATCAACATGGACTTCATCACGGGATTGCCTCGCACTCGGAGGAGACATGATTCTATATGGGTTATCGCCGACAGCAGTGTAAATCAGCCCACTTTCTTCCGTCGGGGCGACTTTTTCAGTGAGGATTATGCCAGACTTTACATCCAGAGATCGTCGGATCGCATGGAGTCCCTATTTCGATCATATCCGGCAGAGAGCCCGGTTCTGGCTAACTTCGGAGGTCCTTCCCGAAGGGTTTAGGGACCTTGGTGAGCTCAGTCGCATTCCATCCACGCATGACGGACAGCAGGGCGCACTATCCGCACTTTGAGGATATCTTTGCGAGCCTGTGTTATTGACTTTCCGGTAGCCGGGAGGATCACTTGCCGGTAGAGTTCGCGTATAATAACGGCTACCACTCTAGCATTCGGATGGCGCCGTATGAGGCTTTGTATGGGAGAAGTGCGGATCACCGTAGCATGGTTGATGTGGGCGAATACGATTAGTGGGACGGACCGCAGTGCGGCGTAATGGATAAGGTGAAGCTTATCCGAGGCGGCTATCGACAAATCGAGTCGCAAGTCGTATCACGCAGATCATCGGCGTCGACATCCGAGTTCGCGATTGATGATTAGGTTTTCTGAAGGTGTCACCCATGAAGGGTGTGATGAGATTCGGGAAGAAAGGAAAACTCGCCAAGTACGTTAGCCGTTCGATTGTCCGCAGGTAGGCAAGGTTGCCTATGAGTTGGATCTGCCGTCCGATCTGGAAGCGGCATCCGTGTTTCACGTTTCTATCTTGAGAGATGTATCGGGGATCCATCCGAGTACATCCGATCGGCGATGTCGGTGTGAGGGTTATCGTATGAGGAGGTTCCCATAGCGATAATCGATCGTCAGTTAGGCGTCTGGACCAGGGCGTGGCTTCGTCAAAGTCCCGTGGCGAGCGAGCTTAGGAGGAGATGGCGTGGGAAGCGAGAGGAGGACATGAGGCGGTACCTCACCTATTCCCCACCCTCCGTAACTCACTTTCCTACTTATAATTTTCGTTATCGTTTTGCCTAAATGTTGTTTTGTGGCCGTATGTGGCATTTGCAATCGCTTAAGTTATGAAGAACCTTTTCGTTATCTGTTGGGAAGGAACATTCGGACGAATGTTTCTAAGGAGGAGAATGTTATACCGTATTTCCGAGTATGTACGTAAAGGAATACGCATGAAAGTTTTGGTCTTAAAGTTAGGCCTTGGACGATTTTTAGGCACAACTCACAAAGCGAGCGGTTTTCCGAAACGTTTCCACATTTCATAGGATAAATTCCGGCTATGTCATTTCTTATTTTGCGGATTTTTCCGAGAGGCGTAACACTTTGGACCAATGAGAGGCGACACTTTCCACCCTCTCATTGGTGGACTTGTCACGATTAAGGCCGATTGGAATGCCAAGCCTTGTCATAAAGTTGGCTAGATATTTTGTGTGCAAGTTGGCCAAGGACACTTGCCTAAATCCTCACCCTACACTTGCCTTGCACTTGGCGTAATCTTGGCTTGGTTGGCCATGTCTTGACTATAAATACCCCTTGTTGAAGAGTTATTTCATCCTAAATTGAGCAATCTATCTAAGTCTCAAATCCTCCCTCTCCCTCTTGTTGTTTCGTCCAAACACACCCTCCCTTGAGAAGCTTGGCGAGGCTACCCCACCCCAGCCTAGCCGAAACCTACCCCCTCCTTGGTAGAAAAGTTGCCTTCTTGTATTGTTATAATGCCCAAAATACCCTAGCCCAAATACCTTAGCACTTAGTAGAAGTTGTGAAGAACTTCTAAGGTTTCCTTGGAGCATACAACTTAGAGCAAAACCTGCTCAGCGACTTTTCTAGGATATTTTTGGGCTTACCAGGTAACTAATCCTAACCCTCTTTGAATTAAAGAATACTTACTGTTGTAGAATAAGAATAGTATAAATACTTAGAAGTATATTACGAATAGAATTGAAGTGTTAATCACTTAGAAGGGTTTAAAGAAGAATAATCAAATCTGTACTTACATGAATTTGTTTTCACATGAGACTTATATAACTCACCGTAGGGTTGTCGCCCGACTTTAGTAGAATTGAGGACCCTCTGTTTAGAATGACCTGTAATAGTCTAGACTTTGATAGTTATGCTGTGACTATTATATCGATTCTCTTGCGCGACATACTCGACTTGGCGGTGGATTTCGAGAAGGTATGTGATTCTTCCTATACCCTTGAGCATGATATGTTAAGTATATATAGTACGGTGACGACATATGATAATCAGCAATGTCTTTTGACTTAAGCTGAATAATAAGAATCTTGAAGTATGTCAAAGGAATAATGAATCATATTTAACGTAAGAGTAATATTTGGTTTTAAAACAAAGCTTAAGAGTTATACTAGCTTTATGGAAGTAGGTATAACAACTTAAGAATGATAAAAGGAACTGTTTACTTGTTTGTTTATAAAAGCCTTGTATTGATTTACGTTAAGAGTAGTAAGATTGGTTGATAGGTAGACATACTATGATCCGCGTGTTAATTGTCTTGTAATGTTGTGAAGGGGTCATTCTTGCTGCTTACGTTGCTAACCTAAGTCCGTTGTATCGCTATTGTATCACCTACCCTTGACTTATTATACCGGTGGCTTTCCACCTGATGCGTCTATACGGCCTATGCGGTCTATGAGACTATGCGAGCTGCGGTATGCTCGATTGATCATTCGGTGTTTAGCCCGACGCGGATGCCCTATGCGGTCCATGGGGACTATCGCGTCTTTTGAGGCTATGCGGGCTGCGGAAGTCGGAGAATCGGGCTAGCTACCCGTCGCGGAATACCTCACGCGGTCTGTGCGTGACCGATGCGGACTACGGAAGTCGAGACTAGGCACGCAGAATGATACTATGCGGTTGGCCTTGCTTCGATCATTCGCGCCTAGACTAGACACCTACGCTTTTCTATTATCATTGTTGTGATGTGGCACTATGTGCAATTGAACTGAATGTATTTGTGAAAAGGTTTTGAATACTTTGATTTCATTTAAAGTACTTTATAGTTTCACATACTTGGTACATTGTATCGACCTCCTCGGGCTGCGTTCACGCCGCAGTTCTAGGGAAGCGGTACTAGATCCACATCCTTAGGATCTCTACGTTGTCGGAGCTCCACTCTCCGAGGCTCTACTTTTGGGTATGATCTCCCGTTGTAGATAGTTTGTAGATCAGGGTATGGCGGCCCTGTCCCGCCATAGTTGTTATTTTCCTTAAGTGCGTAGTCATGTATGCAGGTTGGGATATCGCAAAACTTGGTTTATGTATATATGCCGAAAGGCAACCTTTTCTTCAGAAAAAATGTTCTAATTATATCATGTTGCATGTCTTGTTTTATATTCCGCTGATTGTTCTCTGATGTATGACTACTTGGGTGCCCGGGTAAGGCACCAGTCACGGGCCCCGGAATGGGTCGTGACAGTTTTCTTTTTAGAAATCGAGTTCCTTACTTTGGAATTTTAAGAAAATCAAAACTTGATTATAATAATTCTTATTAGAGCAGCCATGATCTAGGAAATGTAATACAATTTTGTCTTATCTTAGCTTCTATGCAGATGGAGGTTTCTACTGGTTTTAATATAATTAATTATTTGTCAATACATTTTCCTTTATTAACGCTGCAGTGGTTTGTGCGATACTTATTCTCATTTCCGAAATTAATGTAACATTATTCTTTTAAAAACCAAGCACTCATTACTCACGAATGAGGTTTCACAACTTCTAATACAATTCAAGTTCTTCACATTTCATATCAAGTCAAATATAAGTCCATTTCTTATCTTTAAAATCAAGAAATCATTCTTTACCTACATAAAGTCGTTATAATTAACTTCCCATAAAGCCATTATAACACTTTACGCTTTAGACCAACCAAAATTGTTTAGCACACGTGACGTCTACCGTACTACATAGTTCACACAATCATGCTAGAAAAGATAGGAAGAGGTTCACATACCTCGCGACGATTATCGACAATTAGCAAAACGCTCCAGTACTATAACCTTGCTAGCCTTTTCCACCCTTCAAGTAGAATACGCTACTCGTAGTACTTCCACCTAAAAAGGCCAAACGTCTATCAACTTCTCGATTTCTTCAGAGCGCAATTCAAAGCACAAGGTCACTATTCTACGGAAAATTCGCAGACTCTCCCCGTAACCACATAAATCTCCTCTTCTATCAAGGCCCGCTGCCAAGCCAACAACTCGAGGGGTTACACGTCTAACCTGACGTGTACAACATCGCCCCACAATAATACTACAAGTCATCAGAATACACTCCAATGTAAATACGCTTCAATTCTTTATAAACATCCTTCCAAAATATCTTATACCTAATTCTAAACTACAACAATATGTAATATCCAATTACAATAGAGGACATAGATCATTACCTCGATAAGCCCAAAATTATCCAAGATTATAAGTGATCCCGAGCAACGCTTAGCTCCAATTCCCTACGCTCAACCTGCTCCAAGCAACCCTTAGAAGTTCCTAAACAACTCCTCTTCAAGATCTAACTCCAAAAAGTGAAGAACACTTAGGCTCAATCAGGCAAGTTTCGCCAAGGTGTATTTCTAAGGCTGTGTGAAATCTTTTCCAACTCTTGGTACACAATCTTCCTAACACCCTAAGGAAGAACACTTATAAGTTTAAGGATTTTGGACAACTTTTGGTCAAGGAGGCTTAAAACCGAGAGCACACACAAGAGAAAGGGAGGAATTTTCAAGACTTGAAATATCTAAGTGTGGAATGAATGAAGTCTTGCAAGCTTAAGGGTCTATTTATAGAGAAATCAATGGTCAAGATCAAGGCAAGTGTGTGGTGAGATCTTGGGACAAGTGTGTATGGATTTAACCAACCATATGTCTACCACAAAAAAGGGACAAGTGGCTTGCCACTTGTCCACCACAAATAACGTCCAAGTGTCCCCCTAATTTCGGCCATAGGGCCACATGGGGGTGCCATGTGTCGCCCTCCTACTCGTCCAAAATATTTCATCTTCCGAAAATATCCGTAATGCCAAAAATCCGAAAATAAAGTGGGCCCCACAAATCAGAATTTCTCCAGGCCCCACGTGACCAATTCCGGAAATAAAATTCCATAATTCTTAAAAATTCCAAAAAGTCCGAATACCAAATCTGGGAATCCAATTCCCATTAATGAACCTTTTTCCTTCACAAAAACCTTAAACTTTTCCGTCGAAAAATCATATCTTTCTTCCTTTCCAATTTTTGTGTCGTATTCTCGTACGTACGTCCTCACATACATACCCTGGAACTACGGGGTGTAACATTCTTCCCCCCTTAGAAACATTCGTCCCGAATGTTCCTTCTAAGTCTCAAAACATACATGCATTGGTATAGTCTTCATTACTGTACTTACAAAACCACTTATGCCACACCTGGCCATAATATAACATACGCGAAAAATTCAAATCCAAGCTAACGAGGAATCACCTCTAACATCACAAAAGCTTCCTCCCATGGTCTAAAGGATACTCCCTTCGCATCTTCACTTCACAACAAAAATGATCTCTTTTATTCTGTTAACACACGTTCACTTCTTTCCTTACTCGTCGTACCCTTCTCGTACACCCGAAGTCTCTCTAGTACACGTACCATACTCCAGTCATCGCTTCAGTTTCCAAAACCTTGGAGTTACTACCTCCAAACTTGGTCATTTTACTAGACTCAAATTCCTTTAAGGCCATTCCAGGCCTTCACGATCCGATTCTGGTCGAACGCATCCACGAACTCGTACAACGGTTACCTAAACTTGGGCCTTCCACCCTCGTGATCCTACCACCTAGCGGGACCACCTCGAACTGACCCCACCTCATTCCGGGCTGCGGGTTGACCCGCGATATGGCCTCAACCCGACCCACCGTCGCGCCAAACTCTCTCGTTCCCCAATCCGGAACAATCTTACTAATTCACGCCATGAAAGTTAACACTTCCATCTCACACTACCCATGGAATCATCCCACAATATATTTCACGCATACCAAGTACTTCGACAAAGACCAACCGTAAAATCACCCACTCAAGACGGTCTTGCATCCAAGGTCCTAATCATATAAATTCTAAGTCTCACAATTGTCTCGTCCCCAGACTTACCCTTTTTCAACTACCCATGCTTTCTAATTCACACTTAACACAATGCTATCCGTACATAGCACTTAACATGTATCCACCATAACAACATAAACCGGTTCCTAAGTGGTCAAGATATCTCTGAATTCACCGCCTCACTTTCCTTTGTCGCCTAATCATAATCTCGCCTGCAGGCGCCTAGCTATATAAGGCGATGAACCAGCCACCGATCCCGAAGGCTAAGTCTCTACATCTGTGCTACCTCTGGTAGGACAAACTCTCACCAAATGGCCCTATTGGCCGCAAGCATACAAGCTGTCGGCGATGACGACACTCCCATAATGGAGTCTATTACAACGGCCACAACGAGGTAGGTGACCTCATCCGACTAACACCCCTTCTCCAACAATCAACTCGAATCGACCCAGAGTTGAGTCATCCTCTTGTATCCTTCCTACTGGACATCCTCCCATCATAAGGCCCCGACGGTGCGAGTATAACAATCTCCCAAACTAGCACGACACACGAGGATCATCCTCGCCTCTCTATCCATAGAACTGAGAATCGCACTCGAAATCCCGAGTCTCGGACTATCGATTTAGGGTGAATCATCGGTGCTGCCGAACCACCGGCTCCTTCCGTCCTCATTCCCACCACCGGCTGGCTAGTAATCGGGCCATCTCTGAACTCATATCTCGGCCTCGCCGTGGCACCGAGGCTCAGTATCGTGGCCTCGATGAGAAAGCTGCCGTTCTAAACTCTCCACGGGGCTAGCGGCGTCATAAAACTCGCGTATGAGGTACTATCTCGTAATGACCGCCCGCGCCAGATTCCTCTGCGTTCCACTCGCAGCCTCCTCTGCCTTGCCTTTGGGGCTCCCGTTGCCTTGCGTAGAGTCATAATCGTACATACGAGTACGTCTGGCGAAGTCCAACTTATAACACACTAAGGCACGATCTCGAGTGAGAAGAATGAAACCAATCCTAAATATCCGTAGCCTCTCGATTATAGATGTGGTGCACAACACACCCATAATCAGACTCTACTAGACACGGTCGTAGACACTTTCCGAGGATTAATCGCTGATACCACTTTTGTCACGACCCGACTTCGGGCCCGTGACTGGTGTCTTACCCCGGGCACCCTAGTGATACAACATCAGAGAAAAACCAGCGGAAAAAAAAAACTCAAAGACATGAAACGATAAAATATAAGAAAACAGGCTAACCAAAACGATCACCTTTCTGCATATATATATAAATGATTAAACCTGAACAGTTACATCCTTTTTATTACAAACCCTGCCCACAACAGTACTACAGACCTCTAAGAGTTTTTATAACAACTATGACGGACAGTGGCCGCCATACCCTCGAATGTACAAGAACCTACAACTCGGGGAAACATACCATAAGATAAGCCTCCGAGAAACGGAGCTTCCCAATCATCAATCGTGATCCTATGGTGAGGATCCACAACCTGTACCTCTACCGCGGATGAACGCAGCTTCAAGGAGGTCGGTATAACAGTACCAAGTATGTGAAATCGAAATATCAGAATGAAATCATAATAGTCTATATAAAACAGAGACATGTATGATAACCAAACTACGCCTTCAATATATATATTAGCGAAGTCAAGTCGTGACTCACGCCAGTAAAGTCATCACTCAAATATAACCCGAACTTAACGCACAACGCCGCATGACGCCTAAGATCTTACCTCGGTATAAGCATGGCCATGGAACCATCCTAATGGAAGCATACCCTGGCCACCCATCGCGGTATGTCCAAAGGAAATAACAAGATAACAATCATAATGGAAGCGTACTCGTGGGCCACCCATCGTATCGGTATGTCCAAAGCAAATAACAAGATAACACTCCTAATGGAAGCATACCCGCCACCCATCGTGTCGAGATGTCCAAAAGGAAATAACAAGATAACAATCATAATGGAAGCATACTCGGGCCACCCATCGTGTCGGTATGTCCAAAGCAAATAACAAGATCACACTCCAATGGAAGATACCCGGGGGCCAACCCACGTGTAAGTATGTCCAAAAGGAAATAACAAGATAACAATCATAATGGAAGCATACTCGTGGGCCACCCATCGTGTCAGTATGTCCAAAGCAAATAACAAGATCACACTCCTAATGGAAGCATACCCGTGGGCCACC
The DNA here is from genome assembly GCA_029844215.1 of Przewalskia tangutica. NCBI lineage: Eukaryota > Viridiplantae > Streptophyta > Magnoliopsida > Solanales > Solanaceae > Przewalskia > Przewalskia tangutica. Next base: position 112,867,592 of record CM056720.1, read on the forward strand.
CATCGTGTCAGTATGTCCAAAAGGATCGATATAGTGGAAGCATACTCGTGGGCCACCCATCGTGTCAGTATGTCCATCAATCAACGGATAATGGCCTCAACGAGACGCCAGAGTACAAAAATACAACACTTGCACAACAAAGGCTATCACCACAAGCATAGGCAAGTTCAACATACTCATATACTTTCATTTTTATTACAACAAATCCGGGTTTTAACCGCAAACTACTACATACATTAATCCTTTCAAAAAGATCTCATTTTACGTAAAAACAACTCGATACTATTACCCGTAGTACCAAATACGTTCATGTTTTAAAATCAAGTACTTTACATTTTTGTTTAAACCAAGTGGCTTACACTTTTAGAACAACGTAAAATATACATTTAAAACCCAAGTAACCAACCCTTTTAAGATCAAGGTACTCCTACCTTTTAAAACCAAGCCACTTATATTTTTCTCATCAAGAAAAGTTCGATATTTGAAAATAAGTTACTTCTCTTTTCCCAAAATCAAGTTACCATTTAAATCCAATAATAAAACCATTCTTTTGTTTCCATAAAGTCGTTATAACTAACTTCCCATAAAGCTATTATAACACTTTATGTTTTAAACCAATTTAAGACAAAACCATGCCTTTCTTTTAAACCAAAATACTTCAAATTCTTAAGTCTGTTTTCTTTTAGAAATCGAGTTCCTTACTTTGGAATTTTAAGAAAATCAAAACTTGATTATAATAATTCTTATTAGAGCAGCCATGATCTAGGAAATGTAATACAATTTTGTCTTATCTTAGCTTCTATGCAGATGGAGGTTTCTACTGGTTTAATATAATTAATTATTTATCAATACATTTTCCTTTATTAACGCTGCAGTGGTTTGTGCGATACTTATTCTCATTTCCGAAATTAATGTAACATTATTCTTTTAAAAACCAAGCACTCATTACTCACGAATGAGGTTTCACAACTTCTAATACAATTCAAGTTCTTCACATTTTATATCAAGTCAAATATAAGTCCAGTCTCTTATCTTTTAAAATCAAGAATCATTCTTTACCTACATACAGTCGTTATAATTAACTTCCCATAAAGCCATTATAACACTTTATGCTTTAGACCAACCAAAATTCGTTTAGCACACGTACGTCTACCGTACTACATAGTTCACACAATCATGCTAGAAAAAATAGGAAGAGGTTCACATACCTCGCGACGATTATCGACAATTAGCAAAATGCTCCAAGTACTATAACCTTGCTAGCCTTTTCCACCCTTGGTAGAATACGCTACTCGTAGTACTTCCACCTAAAAGGCCACAAACGTCTATCAACTTCTCGATTTCTTCGTAGCGCAATTCAAAGCACAAGGTCACTATTCTACGGAAAATTCGGCAGCACCTCCCCCCCGTAACCACATAAATCTCCTCTTCTATCAAGGCCCGCTACCAAGCCAACAACTCCAAGGGGGGGGTTACACGTCTAACCGGACGTGTACAACACTGCCCCACAATAATACTACAAGTCTACTGTAAATACACTCCAATGTAAATACAGTTCAATTCTTTATAAACATCCTTCCAAAATATCTTATACCTAATTCTAAACTACAACAATATGTAATATCCAATTACAATAGAGGGACATAGATCATTACCTCGATAAGCCCAAAATTATCCAAGATTATAAGTCGATCCTGAGCAACGTTTAGCTCCAATTCCCTACGCTCCAACCTGCTCCAAGCAACCCTTAGAAGTTCCTAAACAACTCCTCTTCAAGATCTAACTCCAAAAAGTGAAGAACACTTAGGCTCAACTGTGGCAAGTTTCGGCCAAGGTGTATTTCTAAGGCTAGGGGTGTGAAATCTTTTCCAACTCTTGGTACACAATCTTCCTAACACCCTAAGGAAGAACACTTATAAGTTTAAGGATTTTTGGACAACTTTTGGTCAAGGGGAGGCTTAAAAACCGAGAGCACACACAAGAGAAAGGGAGGGAATTTTCAAGACTTGAAATATCTAAGTGTGGAATGAATGAAGTCTTGCAAGCTTAAGGGTCTATTTATAGAGAAATCAATGGCCAAGATCAAGGCAAGTGTGTGGTGAGATCTTGGGACAAATGTGTATGGATTTAACCAACCATATGTCTACCACAAAAAAGGGACAATTGGCAAGCCACTTGTCAACCACAAATAACGCCCAAGTCCCACTAATTTCTACATAGGGCCACATTAGAGAGTGCCGTGTATGCCTCTGCGTCAAAATATTTCATCTTAGAAAATATCCGTAATGCCAAAAATCCGAAAATAAAGTGGGCTCACAAATCGTAAATTTCTCCGTGGGCTGGCGTGACCAATTCCGAAATAAAACTCCATAATTCTTAAAAATTCCAAAGTCGAATACTGGGAATCCAATTCCCATTAATGAACCTTTTTCCTTCACAAAACCTTAAACTTTTCCGTCGAAAAATCATATCTTTCTTCCTTTCCAATTTTTGTGTCGTATTCTAGTACGTACGTCCTCACATACATACCCTGGAACTACGGGGTGTAACATTATTCTTGTTGTGCTTACGTTGTTAAACGATAAGCCCGTTGTACTGCTATTATATCACATACCCCCCTGACTTGTTATGATGCCGAGGACTTGCCACCCTCGATGCGAGGTATACCTCACGCGATGCGTGACTATGCGAGTCGCGGAGTTCCGTGATTGATCATTCCGGTGTGTATCCCGATGCGAGGAATGCCTCACGCGATGCGCGCGACTACGCGTTACGCGATTACGCGATCATGAGTCCGCGAGGATCTCGCGGTTACCGCCGTCGCGAGGAATACCTCACGGGTGTTATACCGTAGTTTCGTGGTATGTATGCGAGGGCGTGCGTGCGAGAATACGACATTGAAATTGGAAAGGAAGAACGAGGTGATTTTTCCACTAAAAGTTTCCGCTTTTGTGAAGGAAAAAGGTTCGTTAATGGGAATTGGATTCCCATTTGGTATTCGACTTCTGAATATTAGAGAATTATGGAATTTTATTTTGAATGGTCACGTGGGCCCACGGAGAAAATTTACGCTTTTGGCCCACTTTGTTTTCGAGATTTTGGCCATTGTGGATATTTTCAAGATGAAATATTTTGACGAGCAGAGATGACACGTGTCACCCCGCGTGGCTCGCCGAATTTCACTTTGTGCACAACACCCGACAGAGTCGTTTTTCGACAAAACGCTTTACTAAACTCGCGTAGATAAATTCGCTATGTCATTTCTAATTTTTGCGGATTTTTCCGAGAGACGCAACACGCCGATCAACGAGAGGCGACACTTGTCACCCTCTCAATGGATGTTACACGGCATTAGGGCGAATGGATGGCCATTCTTGTCATGTAGTTGGTAGGATATTTTGTGTGCAAGTTGGCCGCGACACTTGCCTAAATCCTCACCCTACACTTGCCTTGCACTTGGCACCATCTTCCGCCCTTGGTCACATCCGACCTATAAATACCCCTTGTTGAAGAGTTATTTCATCCTAAATTGAGCAATCTTTCTAAGTCTCAAATCCTCCCTCTCCTCTTGTTGTTTCGTCCAAACACACCCTCCCCTTTGAGAAGCTCTGGCCGAGAGCAACCCCAAACTGGCCAAACCTACCCCCTCCTCGTTGAAAAGTTGCCTTCTAGTATTGTTATAATGCCCAAAATACCCTAGCCCAAATCCCTTAGTCCTTAGTAGAAGTTGTGAAGAACTTCTAAGGTTTTCGAGCTACTGAGCACAAACTTAGGAGCTAAACCTTGCTCAGGCGCGACTTTTATCTAGGATATTATTGGGCTTACCGAGGTAAATAACCTTATCCTCCTTTTGTAATTAGAATATACATACTGTAGAAGTATAGGAATAAGTATAAATACTTAGAAGGATATTAAAGAATAGAATTGAACTGATATCACAGTAGAAGAGTTTAAAAGATGAATAATAGAATCAGATTACATGGATTTGTTTCACGAGACTTGAGTAGCTCACCGGTAGGGAAGTCGCCCAAATGTCCATAGAATAACGAACCCTCTGCTTAGAGCTTTGTACAGTACAGTCTAGACGTTGATAGACGTATTTGACTGTTATAGGTCGATTCTCTGCGCACGACATATTCAACTTGGCAGGTGGATTTCGCCGAGAAGGTATGTGATTCTTCCTATCCTCTTGAGCATGATATTTTAAAGAATATGTATATAGTACGGTAGACGTACGTGTGTTAACTGAATAATAATTACGGCAATGTCTTCGGACTTAAGCCTGAATAATAATTACGGCAATGTCTTCGGACTTAAGCCTGAATAATAATTACGGCAATGTCTTCGGACTTAAGCCTGAATAATAATTACGGCAATGTCTTCTGACTTAAGCCTGAATAAAAAGAATCTGAAGTAGTTCAAAAGAATTAAGAAACTTTTTTGAAAGAAGAGTAACACTTGGTTTTAAAAGCTTAAGAGTTATACTAGCTTTATGGGAAGTTAGGTATAACGGCCAAGAGTGATAAAAAGAACGATTTATTGATTTAAGGAAATAAGAGACTTGACTTATTATACTAATATGAATTTTGTTAAAAAGTGTGAAACCTCATTCGTGAGTAAATAGTATTTTTGGTTTTCAAAAGGAATGATGTTTTACCGATCAGAATAAATGTCGAACAAACCACAGCAACGCTAATAAAGGGAAATATTTTGACTAATAAAGTATTATTAAAACCAAGAGAAACTTCCATCCGCATAGAGCTAAGATGAGACAAAATGATATTACATTTACTAGATCATGGCTGATGTAATAAGATTGTTAATAATAATAACCTACTCACACTTAGGGTATATGTTTCTCAAATTGTTTTAAAGGATTAAAGCTATGAACTACGAAACCTTTCAAAATGAGAAACTTGAGTAATTGAAATTAGGCAAACTTAAGCGTTGGGAAAAGAATGTTGTTACTTGATTTTACAAAGAGAAATGTTTTGATTTACTTCAAAAGATAATCACTTTATTTTTATACTACGTATTGTGTGACTTTTGTGAAAGAAACGGATCTTTTAAAAGAGTAATACATAAAGTACTTTGGGGCTAAAACCCGAACTTGTTAGCATAATGTAGAAAGTACCTTGTGTGAATAACTTGATTGTATTGATTTGTGATAGTCTTGTAATACTTTCTTGTTGACTTGATAAGTAAACATGTTAGGATGCTACGTGAGTTAGTATTTTGTGATGTTTGTGTAGAGGTTTTCCTTATCGCTTAGGTTGTTTAACGATAAACCGCTATGTTGATATTATATCACCTATGATTCCGGGTTAAGCCGCCCGACGCGGGTAGACTCAAAGCGTCTAGTGACCTATGATTCGAGAATACCTTATGCAGTCCGTATGGCCTACGCGAGCTACGGAGTTCCGTGTTAGTATACGCGCCTTGTGGTCATGCGGTCTTTGGGCCACGCGACGGCGAGTCCAGACGCCGGAGTAGCTACCGACGCGGGAATACCTAATGCGGGCCATCGAGTGGCCCGTGCGAGCTACGGAAGTTCCGGGGCTAGACGCGCACATTAGATACCGCGCGAGTGGCGGCTTTGATCATGTGACGGTCAGACAGATCTCATGATACGCTTTATGACCTTGTTTATCGTGGGTTTTAGTAGTCGGCTATGCCCTCGCACTTACCCCGCACGGTTTTATGATGACTTTGAGGCGTGAGTCCCCGACTTGACATCGCTTATTTATTCAGAATCGTAGTTTTGGTTATCATACATGTCTCCCGCTTTATATAGACTACTATGATTTCATTTACGATTTTCGCCACATACTGCAATTGCTGATCGACCTCCTTCTGAGCCGTTCATGCCGCAGAAAGGTACTCACCGTTGATCCCCGTTCTTAGGATCACCGCTTTCATGGGAAAGCTCCGTTTCTCCTAAGCTTAGCATTTTGGTATGGTCCGCCGTTGTAGATATTTGTATTCGGGGTACGGCGCCCCGTCCGCCATTGTTGTTTTAAACTCTTAAGTCTGCACTGCTGTAAGGTTGGGATGAATCGCTCATTTTGGGGTACTTATATACATATATGCCGAAGGCAACTTTTCCTAAACCGTGTCTTATTTATACCGTTTCATATTGTGGTTGTTTTATTTTCCACGATTTCTCCGATGTATGACTACTGGGTGCCCGTAAGGCACATCCACGCCCCGAACGTCGTGACAGTCCAATGTGACCTATGCGATCGCGGAGTTCCGTGATTAGGCACGCATAATGATACTACGGGCGATTGGCCTTGCTTCGATCATTAGCGCCTAGAAAAGACCGATTCGTTATATCTATTTTGCTCTTGTTTATTCTCCGCACTATGTGCGATTAAATCGTTGTTCATACGTATTTGTAATTGGTTTTAAAATGTTATGATTTGATTTCAAGATTTACGCTTTCACATACTTGGTACTGTCAGATCGACTCTCCTTCGGCCGCGTCACGCCAGTAGGTAAGGTACACGCCGCCGATCCTCGCCATAGATCACGATTCGTTTGGGAAGCTCCGTTTCTCGAGGCTTATTCGTATAGTCCGTCGTTGTAGGTACTTACATTCGTGGTATGGGCCCCCGTCCGTCATTGTTGTTATAACATTCGTAGGTGTCCGTAGTACCGCAAGCGTAATTTGTAAAAGGGATGAATCGTTTCGTTCAAGTTTTATTTATATATTCGTAAAGGTAACCGCTTTGGTTAGTCTGCTTTCTTATTTCATTATTGTATATCTTGTTTCATGTGTATGTTTTTATTTCCGTGATTTTCTCTCGATGTTGTATCACCAGGTGCCCGGTAAGGCACGATCGTGGGCCGGTCGGGTCGTGACAAAAGTGGTATCGAAGCGCTTAGTCCTCTGAAAGTGTCTGCACCGTATCTAGTAGAGTCTTGATTATCGGTGTGCACCACACCTATAATCGAGGTCAGCAGGATATTTAGGATTGGTTTCCATTCTTCTCACTCAAATCGTGCCTTAGAGCCGTGTTATAAGTTGGACTCCTCCGACGTATTCTTTTCACCCGTTATGCCTCTACGCAGTGCAACCAGAGCCCGTGGCGGCAAAGCGTGAGAGGAGCCGCGAGTCGAGCACGGGGTTACTGGCACGCCCGCCATTATCCGAGACGCTTCATTCGGGAGTTCACACGCCGCAGCCCCGAGAGTTTAGAGCAAGAGTGAGCTACCGAGACCACGATACTGAGCCTTGTTCCACGGCCAGAGCCGAGGATATGGTTACTGTGAGATGGCCACATTAGCTAGGCTTGTAGCGGCATGAGAATGAGAGTCGAGGTTCCTAGTATCGTGAGTTCACCCTAGATCCGATAGTTGAGATTTCGGGACTTCTTGAGTTACAATCCACCCGAGTCCTATGGATTGAGGACTGAGAAAGATCATCATGAGTTTATTCGACAGTTGCAGCGGATCATGAAAGTGATCAAGACCTCAGAGGCATTTCTTACACTTCTTGCCCTCGCATACGGAGAGCTCGCGGATAGATTTATGAGGTTGAGGCGCAAGGCGGACGGTTCGGAATACAATATAGAGTTTGACTTATCGCTCGTTATGTCCTCGCGTTAGTGCGTATATGGAGGATAGAGTGCACCGATATGTCACAGACATGACGATTATCTAGCGTGGAGTTGTACAAGAGTAGCTCTTCATCGACATGGACATTGCCCGCATACTGAGTGCTACGCAGCAGCATCGGCGAACGTAGATCGGCGAGTAACCAAGATCAGCCAGAGGCCAAAACAGCAGGTCCTTTGGTAACTTTCGAGGCGGACCTTCTCAAAGAACATATCGTTATGCGCCTCGCCAAGACAGAGTGGTCCTCCGCGCACTTCGTGACGCGCGGGTATTTAGGAGTTGGTCAACTCCGTGGTTTCGTTCACGATTTGCATAGCCACCGATTCGCTTTTCCTCGTTGTTCATGTGGTAGACGCCATCCCGAAATGTCGCTTTTTACTAAAGCTTGTTTTACGGGCGCAGCGTCAGGGCCGTGTGAGGAGAGAATGTCCTAGTAGGAGGGATACGTGGGATGACTTAGCCTACCAAGTCGCTATGATTCAGTGGGTGGAGAGGAAGGGGTGTTAGCCGCAGGAGGCCGCCCACCCTGTATGGGTTGTGGTAAGTGTTCTTATGGCGAAGTGTCGTACTACTTAGATAGCTTGTTAGGCTTGACACAGGCCATTTTGGCAGAATTGTCCGAACAGAGGTGGCGCGGATGTTACGACTCACCTTCGAGATCGATGGTCGTTCATCACCGTCTGTAGTTATGCGCCAGCAGAGTAGATTTGATTAGAATGCAAAGGGAAAGTGAGGCGAGAATTACAGATATATCTTCACCTTAAGAGACTTGTTTAGGTCGTTATGGTAGATACAGTGAGTGCTATGTTCGGTTAGCATTGTGTAATTAGAAAACATGGGTAGTTGAAAAGGGTAAGTCCGGGGACGAAAACGAGCCTTAGAATTTATAATACTGGGACCTGGGATGCAAGGCCGTCCTGAGTGGATGTTACGGTTGGTCCTTATCAAAGTACTTGGTATGCGTGATATATATTGTGGGATAATTCCATGGGTAGTGTGAGATGGAAGTGGTAGCTTTCATGACGTGAACTGGTAAGATTGTTCCGGATCGGAGAACGAGTTTAGTACGGTGGCCTGTTGAGGCCATATCGCGAGTCAACCCGCAGCTGGAGCGTAGGGTCGAGGTGGTCCCGCTAGATGATAGTGGTCAATGGTGTTAGGCCCAAGATTAGGTAACCATAAATGCGCATTTGTTCGTGGACGTTTGACCATGCAGACGGGCGATGAGGTCACCATCTTGTCTTTCGCTAGACTATTTACTCCTACGAGGTTATGCGAGATGTTATCGTGAAGGTTGTAAGGCCGCACGGGTTCCTACTTTTATTTTATGACGTAGTGAAACCCGCCGCTATTTCTTTTGTTTCGGAGGTTTTACCAGCGGTTAGGAACTCAAAGTGAGTCTCGTGATTGCATTCACCGGGCCGACTGATAACATCACGCTTATTCGCATTTGAGGATAGGTTACGCGGTGTTTTGATTTCTGGGTAGATGTAAGGATTATTTGCCTCTTGTTGAGTGAGTATTAAAATAACTACCATTTCAGATTCTGATGTCGCCTTACGAAGCCTTGTATGGGCGGAAGTGTAGTCATTGTCCGATTGGTTCGAGGTTGGCAAGGTTCGATAGTTGGTCCATACTTGTTTCAAATAGGATGAGGATAAGTGAAGCTTATCCGTAAGAGGTTATTAGCGACTCGAGTCAACAAAAGTCGTGACGGTCGGCGCCGACGCTTGAGTCAGTGCCGACTGGGTCTTCAGGTACCACCCAAAGGGTGTGGCGAGATTTGGAAAGAAGGGAAACTTAGCCCGAGGTACTTTGGGCCTTTTCAGATCGCTTTTAGAATAGGCCAGTTGCCTATAAGTTAGCATCGCCGTCCGACTTAGAGACAAAGACGTCCGGCCTCCCAGTTGCTATGTTTGAAAGAGTATCTGAGATCCATCCAGAGTGTTCCCGCTAATGATGACCAAGTTAGAGATAGTAACCCCGAGATTTTGGAACCAAGCAATGACAAATGTGGTAATGATAAGTAGGAAGAGTTCGAGTGTACGGCGAAGGTACGACGAGTAAGAAAAGAGGCTAAGATGTGAAGAAAGTATCCTTTAGACCACGGTGGAGCTAATGGTATTGATATACGCTTTAGAGGTGATTAACCCTTCGCTTGGATGTGCGTTTTGCGAGTATGTTGTATTATGGCCATGTGTGGCATAAATGGTTTCGTAAGCATAAGAGGAAGACTATACCGCAGACAGCGTGCTGGAGACTTAGAAGGAACATTCGGACGAATGTTTCTAAGGGAAGAATGTTACACCCTGTAGTTCCGTGAGTATGTATACGAGGACGTGCGCTCGAGAATACAACATTTAAATTGGAAAAGAAGAAAGATGTGATTTTTCGACGGAAGGTTTCCTGATTTTGAAGGAAAATGTTCGTTAAAGCGGAATGGATTCCCGATTGGTATTCGGACTTTTGGAATATTTAAGAATTATGGAATTTTATTTCGGACGAATTGTCATGTCACGACCAAATCGGCGTGGATCGTGCCTTACCCCGCACCCTAGTGACACAACATCGAGTAATCATGAACATAAAACAACAAATACGATAAATGTAAATATAAAACAATAATCAGGAAACTTGCATTTAAGATATATATATAACCATCAACTCTTTTACAAATGAACAAATTTTAATCCTTTTACCAACCCCGCCCACAACAAGATTACTGCACTTCTAAGAATGATACGACACAATGGCGGACGTGGCCCGCCAAACCCCCGAATGTAAACACTTACTACGAGGACTATACCATCGATAAGCCTCCGAGAAACGGAGTTTCCCAACGCCGAATCGTGACTCGAGAGCTAGGATCAACGATCGATGTACCTCAACTCGCGATGAACGCAGCCCGGCGAGGTCAAGATAACATGTACCAAGTATGTGAAATCAGAAGTAATATCAGAATCAAATCATAGTAGTCTATATAAAGCAGAGACATGATAACCAAACTACGCTCACAACAACTAAGCAAATATGTCAAGTCGTGGACTCACGCCTCAAAGTCATCACAATAAGACCGCACGGTAAGTACGAAGGCATAGCCGACTACTAAGACCCCGCACTACAAATACCACAAATCAGACACGAGGTCTCTGCACCGCACCACAGATCGGCCGCCACCGCCCGCAGATCAATGCTCGCGCTTATTCTCGAACTCTCGCAGCCCGCATAGGTCACACATGCACCGCATAAGGTATTCTCGAATCCGTCCTAGACCACCCGAGGTATACCTCGCATCGGGCGCACTAACCTCAGATCCGCCCCGACTTCCGCACCCGCATAGCCCTTCAAGGACCGTGATAGTCCTCAGAGACCGTGATAGGAATTTCCGCATCGCTAAACACCCGAATGATCACCAATCCTGAGCCTACCGCAGCCCGCATAGTCTCAAGGACCGTGATAGCCGTATAGACCGCATCAAGGGTGGCAAGCCCTGTGATATACGGCCGCGGGTAGGTGATATAATAACAAAGACAATGGACTTACCTTTTAACAATGTAAGCACGCAAGAATGACCCCTTACATAACAATCACAAGATACTAACACAAGTAAAGATCCTAACATGCTTACTTATCATATCAACAAGAAAGTATTACAAGGCTATCACAACCCAATACAATCAAGTTATTCACCCAAGGTACTTTCTACTAACAAGTTCGAGTATCTAACCCCAACGCATTTCATATATTAAATCTTTAAAAGATCCGCTCCTATCACATAAGTCACACAATACCCGTAGTATGAAATAGAGTGATCGTTTTTAAGTAAACCAAAACACTTACCTTTGTAAAACCAAGTAACAACATTATTTTCCAAACGCCCAAGTTTGCCTAATTTCAAATGCTCACGCTTTCTTATTTTAGAAAGGTTTCAGAGTTCATAGTCTTATTCATTCAAGAATATAATTCTCTTTAAACAATCTAAGAAACATAAGCCTTATGTGAGTAGGATATTCTTGTTATAACAATCTTATTACAATGCATGATCTAGAAATGTAATATCATTTTGTCTTATCTTAGCTTCTATGCAGATGGAAGTTTCTACCGGTTTTACCAATACTTAATTATTCAAAACATTTCCTTTTATTAACGCCGCAGTTGGTTTGTCGATACACATCCTGATTTCCAAAATCAAGAAACATTCTTAAGCCGTTATACCTAACTTCCCATAAAGCTAGTATAACTCTTAAGTTTTCAAAAATACATCACTACACATATTCTTTCAAAATGATTTATAAACCTTTGAAATACTTCAAGTTCTTCATTAACACATAACAAGTCATTATAATCAAATCGGTTATCTTCAAAACCACAACCCATTTTCTTAACTACATAAAGTCATATAACCAACTTCCCATAAAGCCGTTATAACACTTTATGTTTTACAACAATCAAACACACGTACGCTTCACTGCACTACATAGTTCACACATATCACGCTAGGAGAGATAGGAAGAGGTTCACATACCTCGCGACGAGTATCGACTAATAGCAAACGCCCAAACATGCATTACTCCTGCCAAGCCGATCATTCCACACGTAGCACTTCAACCTATAAGGCCACAAGCGCGCTTTATTAACATCGTAGAACATTCTACGTAAAATTCGACAAAGACTCTCCCCGCCACAACAGAAATCTCCTCCTCTATCGAGGCCGCCACCAAGCCAACCGTGGGTTATACATCTAACCCGAACGTACAATTCTACTCCACAAGATTACTACACAAGTCTACAGTAATACGCCCATGTAATTACAGTCATTCAGCCTCCTTATTCTTCAGGCTTAAGTCAAAAGACATTGCCAACAACTACGCTCAGTTATATATATATAGTATACTTCAACTATATAATCTAACGACATGTAATATCCAATTACAAAAGCGGGACAAGATATTTACCTCGCTAAGCCCATAATTATCCAAGTATAAAGTCGATCCCGCAATCGCTTAGCTCCAACTCCGAGCGCCCAACCCGCTCTAAACCACCCTTAGAAGTTCTAACCAACTTCTTCACAATACTCCAACTGACTATGGAGATTTTCCTGTGGTTTCGCCAGGACGACGGAAGTATAATAGTATTTCCTGCTTTTCAGATAGGTATAACCTTAGAATACTACAAGGTATTCGGGGCAAGGTATTTGACATAATAACAATACTAGGAGAGTATTTCTATACCACAACAAGTGGTATTATACGAAACAACCAAGGCAGTGGGTACCCTACGCTAGCAACTCTAGGAGGGGTGCTCTCGCCACAAGGGGGAGGCCCTCGCCGAACTCAACACAAGTGAGGAGAGGATTTTACACTTAGAAACATTTAGGAACGGATGATGAATTCATCAAAGGGAGAGGGTATTTATAAAGACAAGGCTAACCAATGGCCAAGATTGAGCTGTGCTACAAGTGTAGGGCCAAGATATGCCCAAGTGCCCCCTAGTCCCTACTCCTCAAAACCCTCACAAAATATCTACCAAAATATCTACCACTGACACCCCTTTTCGCCCAAGACCGCCCACCTTGCCCACCAACGGTAGGTGCCAAGTGCCGCCTCTCGTTGGTCCAAAATGTTCGCCTCTAAAAATCCGCAAAAATGAGAAAAGACATAGCCGAATTTTCCTTCGCAAGTTATGTAAAACGCTTCGCCAAAAACGACTTAACCAAAGTGTCAGGCACAAATGCCATTCCTTGCCACTTAAAGTGGGTGACACGTGTCACCCTCCTATTGGCCCAAAATAAAACATCTTCCAAAATATCCATAATGGCCAAAATCTCAAAACAAAGCTGGCCCTACAAAATCAGAATTTCTCCCGTGGCCCCACGTGACCATTTTCAAAATAAAATTCCATAATTCTCTAATATTCCAGAAGTCCGATACCAAACTGGGAATCCACCCCATTAACGAACCTTTTTCCTTCAAAAACCTAAACTTTTCCGTGGAAAATCGCTCTTTCTTCCTTTCCAATCTTTCGTCGTATTCTCGCACGCACGCCCTCGCATACATACCCTAGAACTACTGGTATAACATTCTCCTCTCCTTAGAAACATTCGTCCCGAATGTTCCTTCTAAGTCTCAAACAAACGCGCCAATATAGTCTTCACTACTATACTTACGAGAACAATCCCGCCATACCGCCACGAAACACCTCGCAAAACTTACATCTAAGTCCACGAGGAAACACCTCTACATCCACAAATACCTCTTCCCGGGTCAAAATATACTTCCTTAGTCATCGATACCACTTTTGTCACTTTGTCGCGAGCCTTGCTCCAACGACCCAACAAATGGTACCGGTCGCATGCGATCACCGTTCGCCAGACACTCAATTCTTACCACATTTCCGAGCATCGCTTAGTATCCAAAACTCGGGTTACTATCTCTAACGTGGTCATCATTAATCGAACATTCTCGACGGATCTTCGATACTTTCCAACATAACAATACGAAGATCGACGCCCTTCCTCCTAAGCTCTGACGGAATGCTAACATATGCGCAACTCCGCCTATTCTTCACATGAACTCACAAAGGCCCAAAGTAACTCCTAAGTTCCTTCGCTTTCAAAACTCGCCACACTCCTAACCGGTGGTACTTTCAAGAAGACCGACCACAACTCGAACTCTAAGCCGCCGCCGATTATCCGCACGATTCCTCCGAGCCGCTGTAACTTCTTCTAGACAAGCTTCACTATCCACGCACCGGAACAAGATCGAACTAACTATCTCAACCCCGCCAACATCGAACCAACCGACGCAACTTACACTTCCGCCTCGCAAGGCTTCATAAGGCGACATCCAACACCGAAATGGTAGCTCAAACGCTCCTCCACAGTGAGACAACAATCTCACAACTACCCCCAAATCCACACACCGCCCGAGGTGAATGCGATTCGAGACTCACCAGTCCTTAACCTCGCCGTAAAACTTCCAAACAAAATACCAGAACTGGCTCCACTGCTCGCCATAAGGCGAAGGTAGGCACCCTGCAGCCTTACAACCTTTCGATAAATCAACATCGCTGAGTGAACGGCCCCGACAAGAACACGACTGGCTGCCCCATCGACCACCACCGGCCGAACGCATCCACGAACTCAGACGTTGGTTAACTAAACACGGCCTAACACCCTCATGACCCTAACACAAAGAGGGACCACCACAAACTGACCCCACCACTAAAACCTACCGCTGGTTGACTCGCACGTAGCCTCAACCCGACCCTAGCGCGCAAAATACCATCTCCCGGCGAACAATCTTACTAAACACGTTAAAACCTAGCGGTCTTCTTAGCTCAACTACCCTCTTTCATTTCATACTACATGTGACTTATCCCAAACATACACCACGCACTATGCACTCCTATAAGGTCAAACATAAACATACGCCTCTACCCGAGACGGCCTTACCTCTAAGGCCTTTGGTATAAAGCTCTAAGGCTCACACTTTCTATCCTCCAAAATCTTACCTTGCTAACCCACCATGATTTCTAATCACAACTAACACACCGCTATCGTAACATAGCACTTAAGGTATACTCACCTTGAAAGTCACCGGCGACTCACGCCCGCCCTTCTCGCCCCGTTAACCCGCCGATCTCTACGCTTTCGCTGCGCGCATAAGCCCGCATACGTGCCATGCTCGCCTAATCAAGGATTACTTCGCACAACCCTTTCTAGTAGTCATCAAGACTCGCGTACATCGGATAATCTCTCGTAGCCAAATCCATGGCTAGTAATGTGGTCGCCTTTGCACTACATTCTCTGCTCCTGGCCGGAACCGGTTCAATATCGCGGACGCAGAGAACCGCCACATCGTTAAACTCACGGGCTGGTGACGCCGCAGAAATCCCCGAACGTAAGCACTACCCTAGGTAATGATTGGGCCTGGCCCTCGCAACCCTCTCAGATTCTACTCGCAGCCTCCTACCGCTTTGCCTCCCGGCCCTCGCCGCTCTACGCGAGGCATAACTGTAGTGGAAAGAAATACGCTAGAGGGTCCAACTTAAAACACACTCTAAGGCACGACTCAGAGTGAGAAGAATAGAAACCAATCCTAAATATCCTATAGCCTCCGACATTATCGGGCGTGCACAACACACCGATAATCAAGACTCATCGATACGGTTCAGAGACACTTTCCGAGGATTAATCGCTCGATACCACTTTTGTCACGACCCAATCGCCCGCGGATCGTGCCTTACCCCGCACCCTAGTGACACAACATCGTAGTAATCACGAACATAAAACAACAAATACGAGATAAATGTAAATATAAAACAATAATCAGGAAACTTCGTCATTGCATATATATAACCATCAACTCTTTTACAAATGAACAATTTAATCCTTTTACCAACCCCGCCACAACAAGATTTCATGCACTTCTAAGAATGATACGACCACAATGGCGGACAGTGGCCCCGCCAAACCCCCGAATGTAAACACTTACTACGACAGTGACTATACCATCGATAAGCCTCCGAGAAACGGAGCTTCCAACGCCAATCAGACTCGAGAGCTGTGATCAACGATCGATGTACTCAACTCACAGATGAACGCACTTCAAGCGAGGTCAAGATAACATGTACTAAGTATGTGAAATCAGAAGTAATCAGAATCAAATCATAGTAGTCTATATAAAGCAGAGACATGTATGATAACCAAACTACGCTCACAACAACTGCAGCTATGTCAAGTCGTGACTCACGCCTCAAAGTCATCACAATAAGACCGTGACGGTAAGTACGGCGCATAGCCGACTACTAAGACCCCAGCACCACAAATGCCACAAATCAGACACGAGGTCTCTCTGCATCGCACCACAGATCGGCCGCCATCGCCCGCAGATCAATGCGCGCTTATTCCTCGAACTCTCGCAGCCCGCATAGGTCACACATGCACCGCATAAGGTATTCTCGAATCTCGTCCTAGACCACCCGAGGTATACCCGCATCGGGCGGCCTAACCCCAGATCCGCCCCGACTTCCGCACTCGTATAGCCCTTCAAGGACCGCATAGTCCTCGTGAGACCGTGATAGGAATTTCCCGCATCGTGCTAAACACCCGAATGATCACCAACTCGAGCCTACCGCAGCCTCCGCATAGTCTCAAGACCGCATAGCCGATAGACCGCATCGCGGTGGCAAGCCCTGTGATACACTACGCGGTAGGTGATATAATAACAAAGACAACGGACTTACCTTTAACAATGTAAGCACAAAGCAAGAATGACCCTCTTACATAACAATCACAAGATACTAACACAAGTAGATCCTAACATGTTTACTTATCATATCAACAAGAAAGTATTACAAGGCTATCACAACCCAATACAATCAAGTTATTCACCCAAGGTACTTTCTACTAACAAGTTCGAGTATCTAACCCCAACGTATTTCATATATTAAATCTTTAAAAGATCCGCCTTATCACATAAGTCACACAATACCGTGAGTATGAAATAGAGTGATCGCTTTTTTAAGTAAACTGAAAACACTTACCTTTGTAAAACCAAGTAACAACATTATTTTCCAAACGCCCAAGTTTGCCTAATTTCAAATGCTCACGTTTCTTATTTTAGAAAGGTTTCAGAGTTCATAGTCTTATTCATTCAAGAATATAATTCTCTTTAAACAATCTAAGAAACATAAGCCTTCCATGTAGTAGGATATTCTTGTTATAACAATCTTATTACAAAGACCATGATCTAGAAATGTAATATCATTTTGTCTTATCTTAGCTTCTATGCAGATGGAAGTTTCTACTGGTTTTACCAATACTTAATTATTCAAAACATTTTTATTAACGCCGCAGTTGGTTTGTCGATACACATCCCGATTTCCAAAATCAAGAAACATTCTTAAGCCGTTATACCTAACTTCCCATAAAGCTAGTATAACTCTTAAGTTTTCAAAAATACATCACTACACATATTCTTTCAAAATGATTTATAAACCTTTGAAATACTTCAAGTTCTTCATTAACACATAACAAGTCGCTTATAATCAAATCTTATCTTTCAAAACCACAACCCATTTTCTTAACTACATAAAGTCATATAACCAACTTCCCATAAAGCCGTTATAACACTTTATGTTTTACAACAATCAAACACATGCACGCTCACCGCACTACATAGTTCACACATATCATGCTAGAGAGATAGGAAGAGGTTCACATACCGCGACGAGTATCGACTAATAGCAAAACGCCCAAACAAATGGCCACTCCTGCCAAGCCGATCATTCCACACGTAGCACTTCAACCTATAAGGCCACACGCTATTAACATCGAGAACATTCTACGTAAAATTCGACAAAGACCTCTCGCCACAACAGAAATCTCCTCCTCTATCGAGGCCGCCACCAAGCCAACCAGTGGGGTTATACATCTAACCCGAACGGTACAATTCTACTCCACAAGATTACTACACAAGTCCATCGTAATACACTCTATGTAATTACAGTCATCAGCCTTATTCTTCGTGCTTAAGTCAAAAGACATTGCTAACAACTACGTTCGCTATATATATATAGTATACTTCAACTATATAATCTAACGACATGTAATATCCAATTACAAAAGGGGACAAGATATTTACCTCGCTAAGCCCATAATTATCCAAGTATAAAGTCGATCCCGGCAATCGCTTAGCTCCAACTCCGAGCGCCCAACCCGCTTCTAAACCACCCTTAGAAGCTTCTAACTAACTTCTTCACAATACTCCAACTGACTATGGAGATTTTCCTGGGTTTCGGTTTTGGACCGACGGAAGTATAATAGTATTTCCTAAGCTTTTCAGATAGGTATAACCTTAGAATACTACAAGGTATTTGGGCCAAGGTATTTGGACATAATAACAATACTAGGAGAGTATTTCTATACCACAACAAGTGGTATTATAATGAAACAACCAAGGCTGTGGTGTACCTGGCCAAGCAACTCTAGAGTGGGGTGCTCTACCACAAGTGGAGGCCCTTGGCCGAACTCAACACAAGTGGAGGGAGAGGATTTTACACTTAGAAACATTTAGGAACGACGATGAATTCATCAAAGGGAGAGGGTATTTATAGCACAAGCCATGCTAACCAATGGCCAAGATTGAGCTAAGTGTTACACAAGTGTAGGCCAAGATATGCCCAAGTGCCCCTAGTCCCTACTCCTCAAAACCCTCACAAAATATCTACCAAAATATCTACCACTGACACCCTTTTCGCCCAAGACCGCCACCTTGCCCACCAACGGCAGGGTGCCAGCCGCCTCTCGTTGGTCCAAAATGTTCCGCCTCTCGGAAAAATCCGCAAAATGAGAAAAGACATAGCCTAATTTTCCTTCGCAGTTATGTAAAACGCTTCGTTTAAAACGACTCTAACCAAAGGCCAGGCACAAATGCCATTCTACTAAGCCACTAGGGGTGACACGTGTCACCCTCCTATTGGCCCAAAATAAAACATCTTCCGAAATATCCATAATGGCCAAAATCTCAAAAACAAAGTGGGCCCTACAAAATCAGAATTTCTCCCGGGCCCCACGTGACCATTTTCAAAATAAAATTCCATAATTCTCAATATTCCAGAAGTCCGAATACCAAATGGGAATCCAATTCCTATTAACGAACCTTTCTTCAAAAACCTAAACTTTTCCGTGGAAAATCTGGCCCCGAACGCTCCTTCTCAAGACAAATTCGCTTGTTGTTCCTCAATACTTAAATACCGCAAATGCCACACGGGCCACAATACAACACGCCGCAAATACTTAAATCCAAGTTCACATGAATCACCTCTAAGATCACAAGTTCTCCCACCCGGTTTCTAAAAAGATATTCCTTCGTGACCTTTACTTCACAAAGTAATGATCACTTCTATTCTTACTGGTTGCATTCTCCTCGTGACACCGCCTAAGTGAGCCGATCTCAGCAGTCGAAGACTTATCAAGTCCTGGATCTCTATAGACTGCTTATCGCGCAGCAAGGTCAATCTCATTTCATAGTACAAGACTCCCCATCGGATACGGGTTGTGGATACTTTCCGCAGGATTAACCGCTCGTTAGCATTTACTGTCACGACTAAACTGCCCGCGTGGATCGTGCCTTGACCCTGCACCCTATAGAGGTCATACATCGAGAAATCTGGACTATCTGTGACAACATGAAAACCATATGTAATAAGATCGGAAATCGCTTAGCTACGCACGTCAAAAACGGCTACTCTTCATATAGCATAAATCTAACTTATAAATTTGGAAGCTCGCCTATTCTCCAAATCAGCGATCACAAACGCCAAATAGCAGTACCTTATACCTTTCGCCTATCCGCTACGGGCGGACAGTAGTTCCGGCGGTATACCAACTGAAATACCCTAGCAATCGCTTAACCTTTATACCACCGCATAGTTCCGCAGATGATACGGAGCTTCCAACGCATTTAATACGGCGTAAATTACTTGGAAGATCTCCGAAAGACGTGGCCCGCGTGACTTTTACTCATACTTTAAACCGCAATTCCGCTTTTTACAAGGCGAGTACCAAGTACGCGGAAATCAACTTAATGGGAACCGTACGTGAAATGAAAGTCTCCGGTAAAGGTGGAGACTTTGTATATGATTATTTTAAACTACAAACACAATAAATAAGCATTTATTGGTCCAAGCGGTCACGCTTAGGGCCCACTCAGAATGTAACTAGCTGTCCCACGCCACACTGAATCGTGCCCGTGGAATACCTTCTTCTCATGGTCCGCCATTGATATAAAAGATTTTCTGATTTTTGGATAGCAAATGTCCGCACTGTGTCCTAATAAAACAAAGACATGTGTGGTGTGCACGTAAGGCATACCACTACTAACACCCATCATGGGGCTTGGTAATCATTTGTCACCCCATATCTGCCTAAGACCGCACTCAATCAAAGTTGGTCACTCGATGATACGTATGTTAAATAACCACTGCACTGTCTCGGGCTCGAACTCTCCGCAGCCTCTCGCGACTAAAGCAACCTCATGTGCCACTCGCATTATATAACTCGCCATCAAGCATTCCTCTGCAGATCCGCCGACGGAAGATCATTACGCCACAGACCGACATGACCATCTTCCAAAGGCCGCACCACCTTCGAACTCAGACCCGCATCCTAGTCCCCCGACCCGCAGATATAGGTCTTAGGTTGGTAAAGACGCATACCTTCATCCCAACGGTCAAGAAGAGTTTCAAAGGGCAAAAATATTTTCCTAAACAAGCCGGCGAGTGGTATAATACCAGCATTTCGGCCGATCTCTTAAAACTGCCACCTAACTGGTGAAGATGTCGCAATACTGAGGAATACCTGTGATAATACAGATACATCGCGGACAAGATACCTCGCCTAGTATCCCACGCGGCTACCTTAACGATCCAAGATGTTTACTTATCAAACCACTAGAGTCTTAAATACTCCTATCAAGCATACCCGCGGCTATCATAGTCGCAACACAACTAAGCTGATAAACCCTACACATAATCACTTCTCACTATATGGTCAACAAGTTCGCTACCCCAAAACGCGCATACATTAGAAACTTCTAAGGTCCATGCTATGACAAAGGGTCCACCTTGATATCCGTAAAGAGCTAAACGCTGCTCGTGACTATCCTGTGAAGTAAAACCTGTAAAACATTTTGGGCTTACAAATCGAAGGTAAAACGTATCACTACAACGTCTCCAATAGGTAATTTACATATATGTACTCCACTCGAAAGTACCTTTCAGCTCATAGTTTACAATCCGTTAAAACCAACTCCCAAGAATACATATCAGCGGACGTTATGCGCTGAAAGTTATTCCTACCAAAGTCATCGCTCTATTATACAGCCCATTCTACATGCATCGTATTTTTGTCTCATAAGAGACTTCCATGCAGATACGAGCAGATTTCATCACACACATAGACTCCATCCTATTAACAAAACAGTTCGTGTTTATTAGTAGTTCATTGCAGCGTGACAAGTTCTGATGGATTTACGCATTTAACATGATCAAATTTTGGAAACATTATTGCTTTTAAGATATACCAATTTTTTCTCATGAAACGAGGTTTCACACAAAAATTAAATTAAGTCAAGTCTCTTTATAAGAAAAAAGGAATCAAGTGTCACTATTCTTTTAACCGTTTAAAACTCTTGCCATTATACCCCTGCACTTCCTACATACAAGATCGAGTAATTCGACATCCGAAGATTCACAGGATGCTCACATGATACCCAAGTAGTCAAACAACATCGTAGAAAATCAATAAATTAAAAACTTTACATGAAATCCAATGAAAGAGAAAATGTGCTAACTGCTCCATTTACCAGAATATTGAAATAACAACTTCTTTTCAAAATGAATAGCTAATTAACCCCGCCCCACATCCTTGTCATGCACTTCTACAATGAATTCTTTATTTAAGCACCCATGATCTGACGAACGACAAAGCCTCGCCATAATGTATCATTTTGTTCGGACATCTGGTCAGGAACTGCATACCCCCGGTACGGGCAAAGGTTTCCTACAACTATGGCAAATGGACTTTTGCTCGCATAATCAATCCGAACACGGCGCTTCCAACGCGCGATTTCAGGACTCCTTTATCTCAACTCGCAAGAAATATCAACGCAGCTCCCGGGCGGGGTCTTTACAACCGCGCGTGACTCGTAACGCTGGGGCATTTCACATTCTTAGGAAACGTAAATC
Organism: Przewalskia tangutica; assembly: GCA_029844215.1. NCBI lineage: Eukaryota > Viridiplantae > Streptophyta > Magnoliopsida > Solanales > Solanaceae > Przewalskia > Przewalskia tangutica. The sequence goes on from CM056720.1 coordinate 112,889,963, forward strand.
ACCTAATAGTTCCCACCAAGATGCGAACTAAAATAAGGAGACACGTAAATGAAATCATGTTAGCTTATACAAGTTTTCACGTATATACATCAACATAACCAAACCTGTTACATCACCGAACGAGGTTTACTCAACGCCCGAAAGATACATTAAACATGCAAAGTCGCTGATACTACAATACCTAACCGTTATCACTAAATATGTCCAAACCTAATAACAAGATAGTCTACGCCCACAACATCAAGTCTCTTAACTTCTACTCGGAATCAACACCTTTCTTTACTCACCATAAAGTTGCATAATCGACTCTCAACCAATAAGATTCAAGAATATAACCCTTTGGACGATACTCGGCTAAACCCAACGGTCAATTGTTCTACCACAAATACATGCATGTAAAAGACCAAGTAGGCTGCATACTTAAGCAATCAAACTTCACAAACAAATACCCAGCTAATCTAAACTTCCATCATGAGATCTGCCTAGACCGGCTACACCTAACGTGATCAAGCTGCCACTGGGCTCAATAAGATTTACGTACCCAGATAATACTCAGCCCTTTGAAAATCACTTTCTTAACCTACACGCTACGCACCAAACCGTGACTATATATTTCAAGAATAGTCACGCCAACATAGATTCGCCCGGTTAATCACATATTTAGTCGATAACTGTCCGACACTAAGCATCGAGGGTAGCTAATCCCAAGATCCGCTAAGGCTCGCACCCATATGCGACACGCGTACTTCACATACCACCCGACATTCCATCGATGACCAGTGCTGAGTACCATAAGTCAAACACTTGCACATCAATTGAACTCTCTACTAGCTCGAACGTAGAAAATCCAACTCAAAGTTCCTACATCGTACTAAATCGTGACAGGTATTCCAACGACCATACTACATTCTTTTCCTACCTTCAAAGCACTTCTTTACGTGAGAAACCCCAGACGGAGGCACTTTAACCTATCACAAGTATCACACACACATTCATGTTTAGACAATACCAACATATCTACTGGCTAAGGAAACACAATTTGTCGCGAATCGGCGTGGAACTCTTTTAACTATAACGCCTCACAAGATACTAACACACGTCAAAGAGATTCCTACCTTCATTTAACAAAGTCTTATTTACTATATCAAGAAGTAATATTCAAATGTTGATTTATCACAACAAAACTCAAATCCAAGTTATGAAGTGGAAACTTTTCCAAAATCAAGGTACATTATCCCTTACAAGCCCATTAAGTTCATTCTTTGGACTTTTCCTTCCACCAAATAATGATTCTTCATTTACCAAATTAAGATCTTAAAAGAAATGTTCACTCAACACCTTTTTTCCTCATGTCGCTTTACCCGTGAGTATAAAAATAGAGCCGACTGTTTCTACAGCTGTTTTAGTAGTAAACTAATTAGTTTACCTTTGTAAAATCAAGTAACAACATTATTTTCAGGCAATGTTCGACGCCCAATTTGTTCCACTTTCAACCATTTAATTTAAATGCTATACCTAACTTCCCAATAATGCCGTTATTCTTAAGTTTTCAAACCAAGTACTTACTCAGAAGTACTCACGAACGAGGGCCTTATTACAACTTAAGAATATAATTTCTGACGGGAGGGAACTTGTCAGAAACATCCCTCCCATGTGAGTATAAAAATATCCTTGATTTCTTACTTACCCGTTAGATCAAGCCCTCTTAACTGCTACTGGCGCCTGCCAACAGCTTCACTTTTCAACACTCGTAAAAGTCAATTGCGAATCGACTTCATTTTGCATAAAGCTCGTCTATAACCCCTTCTATGCTTTTCAACACCAACTAATTCTAATCAAGGTTTTAATAATACTTAATTTTTAGACCGTCTACAATTCTCCGAAGGCCATGGGCACTTTAAGCTCGAATCAGAAAGGCCCATCGCTACTTCGATCACGCGCCAGACTTACTACTCTTACAACTTCCATACGCCGTTTTGACTCCGATGCCCACCTGAATGAAGACTGGTCAATTTGGAAAACCTAGATTCAACGTGGATCACACACTCAGGCCTTTTAAACACCGCACTATTACATTTCCTTAAATAGTCAACGTCAAGAGGATAGGAAGAAGTCATAACACCGCTAAAGATTGTCGAAACTCAAGTAAGATGCAAGTCTCTTAAGATTATCTCCTTAACTTATCTATCCTACACGTAGTAAATCATTCATAAGGGCCATATACATTCAAATTTCCTTTCAACGTAGACGTAAACCTAAGTACAAGTCCCATAATGCTCCTTCCACTACTCGTACGCACGTGATCTGTCACCACTCCTTTTACGTTTACTCATTTATCTTTCTCATGGCTACAAGTGTCAATTTAATATTTTTGCTAAATCACGTAAGCCAACTTAAACTTCCAAATTCTTATCATTCGTGCTTGTCAAAAGACATTGCCGCATTAACTATACCACCTCAGCTTAACACGGCAAACCTATCACCAGACTATATATACTTCTTTAAAATGTACCTCAAGCGCTCATGATGAAGTGGACTACATACCTCGCGACGACACTCGACTCATTAGCAAACTTCAGCTTCCACGGCTATTAATCACTTCGACCCACTGCTCCGGTTCTGGATCGGTGCTCTTTACTCCGGCACCTAAGTAGTCATACATCGTGAGAACACCAATGAATATAAAACAAGACATGCAACATTTATATAATTAGAACATTTTATCTCAAGAAAAGTGTCATTTTCGTATATACATAAACCAAGTTTTGCGCTACATCCCAACCGCATAAACATGACTGGCGCACTTGCGAGGGGCTGAACAATTCATGGCGGACAGTACCCGCCATACTCGACTGCACAAAACTATCTACAACAGAGATCATACCCAAAAGTAGAGCCTCCAGAGAGCTGTGAGCTCCCGACACCAACGCAGTAGATCCTAAGTGACGGGATCTAAGACTGGCTTCTCTAGAACCTCGCGCATGAACGCAGCCCCGAAGGAGGTCAAGACAACAAAAATTAAGTATGTGAAACTATAAAGTACTTTTAAAATGAAATCCAAGTATTCAAAACCTTTTCACAAATACTATTCATCACCTGCACATAGTGCCACATCACAACAATAATGCATTGGTGAAAATCAGAATGTGTCTAGTCTAGGCCGCGAATGATCGGCAAGGCCAACCGCCCATAGTATCATTCTCATGCTCTAGTCCTGGACTTCCGTAGTCCGCATAGGTCACAAGCACATGCACTCCGCACATGGTATTTTCCCCTCAGACGGAAGTAGCCCTTGCATTCCCGACTTCTCGCACCGCATAGCCTCAAAAGACCGTGATAGCCCCATGGACCGGTGATATTCTCGGGATTGGCCAAAACACCTGGAATGATCAATCCTGGAGCATACCGCAGTTCAAGATAGTTTCATGGTAGACCGCATAGGTCAGGAGTAGACCTGCATCGCGTGGCAAGCTCCTCGGTATAATAAGTCAACATGGGTAGGTGATACAAATAATGCGATCTGACGGACTTATCGAGGTTAGCGTAATACGGCGAAGAATGACCCGGCTACACTTTGCAACATTGCAAGACAATTAACACATGCAGTATCATGGTATGTCTACCTGTCAACCAATCTTACTACTCTTACTTGAAATCAATACAGGCTTTTATAAACAAACAAGTATGATCCACTTTTATCATTCTTAAGTTTGTTATACTCATACTTCCACATAAAGCTAGTATAACTCTTAGCTGTTTTAAAACCAAATATTATCTTACTGGTAAATATGATTCATTATTCCTTTGACATACTTGAAGGTTCTTATTATTCAGGCTTAAGTCAAAAGGCATTGCGATTATCATATGCGTCTCATAGGTACTATATATATAACATATCATGCTCGAGGGTATAGGAAGAATCACACATACCATGAAATCCACCTGCCAAGTCGAGGTATGTCGCGCAGAGAATCAGCCTATAATAGTCACAGACAACTATCAAAGTCTGAACTAATGCGTAGGTCATTCTAAGCAGAGGTCCTCAATTCGGAAAGTCGAGCGGCCACCCTACCGGTGAGTTATATAAGTCTCTGTGAAAACGATCTATATAACCAAGTTTGATTATTCTTCTTTTAACCCTACAAGTGATTAACACTTCAATTCTGATACGTAATATACTTCTAAGTATTTATACTATTCTTATTCTGTGTGAAAGTATTCTTTAATTCAAAAGAGGGTTAGGATTAGTTACCTCAGTAAGCTGATAATATCCTGAAAAGTCGCCTTTTGAGCAAGGTTTTGCTCTAAGTTGTATGCTCAAGGAAACCTTAGAAGTTCTTCACAACTTCTACTAAGTGCTAAGGTATTTGGGCTAGGGTATTTTGGGCATTATAACAATACAAGAAGGCAACTTTTCTACCAAGGGAGGGGGTAGGTTTCGCTAGGCTAGGGGTGGGGTAGCCTCGGCCAAGCTTCTCGAGGGAGGGGTGTGTTTGGGCGAAACAACAAGAGGAGAGGGAGGGATTTGAGACTTAGATAGATTGCTCAATTTAGGATGAAATAACTCTTCAACAAGGGGTATTTATAGGTCAAGACATGTGACCAATGGCCGAGATTATGCCAAGTGCTGAGGCAGAGTGTAGGGTGAGGATTTAGGCAAGTGTCCTTGGCGACTTGCACACAAAATATCTAGCCAACTTTATGACAAGGCTTGGCATTCCAATCGGCCTTAATCTGGTAGCAAGTCCCAATGAGAGGGTGGAAAGTGTCGCGCCTCTCATTGGTCCAAAATGTTCGTCTCGGAAAAATCCAAAAAATAAGAAATGACATGGCGAATTTATCTATGAAAATTTGTAGAAACGTTTCGTCGAAAACCGTTTGTGAAGTTGTGCCTAAAAAATCGTCCAAGGCCTAACTTTAAGACCAAAACTTTTTATGCGTATTCGCTTTACGTACATACCACGAAATACGGGGTATAACATTCTCACTTCCTTGAAACATTGCCCCGAATGTTTCCTTCCAAGACGAATAACGAAAAGGTTCTTCATAACTTAAACGATTGCAAATACCACACACGGCCACAAAACAACATTTAGGCAAAGCGATACGAAAATTATAAGTAGGAAAGTGAGTTACACGGAGGGTGGGAATAGGTGAGAGTACCTGCGCTTTCATGTCCTCTCTGCTTCCCACGTCATCTCCTCCTAAGCTCGTTCCGCCACGGGACTTTGTGAAGCCACACGTCGCCGTCCATGAGCGCCTAACACGACGGTCGATTATCGCTATGGGAACCTCTGCACGATAACCCGACACCGGGACATCGTCGATCGGATGTACCACTGGATGGATCCCCGATACATCTCTCCAGTATAGAAGCGTGAAACACCGGATGCACCATTTCCAGATCGGATGGCGATCCAACTCGCGAAACAGCACCTTGCCTACCTGCGCGAATCAAAGCGGCCCAATGTACTCCGGCCGAGTTTCTCTTCCGAATCTCATCCACCCTTCACGGGTGCGCCTTCAGAAAACCCAATCATCAATGGCGAACTCGGATGTCGGCGTCGATGATCTGCATCGACGACATGCCGACTCAATTTAATAGCGCCTCGGATAAACTTCACCTTATCCGCGCTCTTTGCACCAAGTGCGGTCCCACTAATCGTACCTCGCCCACCGAACCATGCTATCGGTGATCTGCACTTCCTCCATACAAAGCCTCATGCGGTACCATCTGAATGCTAGAGTGGTAAATGTTATTATCTGCGAACTCTACCCGGCAAGTGATCGCCCGGTACCCACCGAAGTCGTATAACACATTTCGCAGCATATCCTCAAGAGTGCGGATGGTGCGCTCTGCTGTCCGTCTGCGTGGATGGAATGCAGTATCGAGCTCACTGCGTCCCCTAAACTCTGGAAGAGACTCCGAGGGTTAGCAGTAAACCGGGCTCTCTGCCGGATATGATCGAAATAGGGACTCCATGCGGTCGGCGATCTCGGATGTAAAGTGCGCATAATCCTCGGCCGAAAAAGTCGTCTGAGCGGGAAGAAAGTGGGCTGATTTACATCGGCTGTCGCGATAACCCATATAGAATCATGTCTCCTGCGAGTGCGAGGCAATCACGTGATGAAGTCCGTGTTGATTACCTCCGGCTTCGGTCGGGATCTCTATCGCTGTAACAAACCACCCGGGCCTGCAGTGCTCTACCTTCGCTGCGACACGGGCACTGAGCTTCGAACTCTGCAACGTCGCTCTTCAAACCATCCCACCAATACACAGATCTAAGGTCGTGGTACATCTTGAGTGACCCGGATGGATAGAAATGCTTGTACGTGTGCTTAAGAACCTTCAAGTCACGAAACATGCGGAACACACAACACGCTCGAACCTTAGCACCCCATCGTGCTACCTCAGAGACCCTTGCCCTCACGATTTTGTATCGCGATGCCGAATCAAAGTTTGGATCCTCGACCGTTGCCTCTTACGCCTCACCAGCGATGGAAGACTTCCAACCTCACGAACTCTAACCCCTGCTATCGAGAATCAATCAAGCGGACACAGGCTGCGCTAAGCGATGCAAATCACGAACCATGCCCTCCTCTCGAAATTTGAATATCGATAAGCTACCCGTAGACCTACGGCTAAGTGCATCTGCCATAGCGTTGGCCTTAAGGTGGTACGAGGGATATCGGCGTCATAGTCCTTCGAACTCTAACCACCGTCTCTGCATGCGTAGGTTCAGCTCCCTCCGGCTGAAGATATCTGGAGAGCTCTTGTGGTCTGTATAAATATCCACGTGAACCCCATACAAATAGTGCCTCCGAGATCTTGGCGTGTATCGCCGCCGACTCCAAATCATGGGTGGTGAGGTAGTTCTTCAAGTGAATCTTAAGTTGTCGGGATCGTATGCTATAACTACGCCTGCTGCATCAACACATCCCAACGATGCCAGACGCATCACAATACACTCACGTAACCATCTGGACCTCGGGAAGAGTAAGAAGCGGGGCGTCGCCGGGCCTTTAGCAGCTGGAAACCCCGCCACACGCATCCCACCGAAACTTAGCAACGCTCGAGTCGGCCTAGTCAATGGGGCGAAGATAGAAGCAAACTTCTACGAACCGATAATATCCTGCAAGGCCTAAAACTACGAACCTCTGTCGAGTAGTAGGTCTAGGCTAAGTCCTAATCGCCGATCTTGGCCGTATCCACTCGAATGCCATCACCCCGAGCAATATGCCCAAGAAAAGCTACGAAGTCAACCAAAACTCACATTTGGAAAACTTCGCATACGGTAGCGATCCGGAGAACTCGCCAGATCCTCATGCTCCGCGTGCTCCTGCTCTGGCGAGAATAGACGAAGATATCATCGATGAACACTATCACAAATGTGTCCAAAAATGGTTTGAACACTCGGTTCATCAACTCCATGAATACCGCGGAACATTGGTCAACCCAAAGACATGACCACAGACTCATAATGCGTCATCGGTCGGAATGCGATCTAGGACATCCACCTCTAACTCGAACACGATGATAGCGATCGTAGATCAATCTTGAAAACATCTCGCGCCACAATCGGTCGAACAAATCATCAATCACGGGAAGAGGTATCTGTTCTTAATGGTCACCTTGTTGCACAGTAATCAACACACATACGCAGCTGTCCCCGCCCTTTTCTTCACGAACAATACTGGCGCCCGGGAAACACTAGGTCCGATGAAACCATTCTCAACAAATCACTCACTGCCTTCAACTCTCAACTCGGCGGTGCCATCGTATGGCGGAATGGAAATAGGCCGAGTGTCGGCAAAGACATCTATACAAAACTCGATCTCCTCTCGGGAGGATACCCGAGGTCGTCCTGAAACACGTGCAGGAACTCACTGACTCTGGCTGACGGAAAATCTGGTACCGGCCTCGATTATCAAACACCCGAACTAGATGGTAGATATACCCTTGCACCATCTTCCTAGCCTTGAGGTAGGAAATAAACCTACCCCTCAGCGTCTGGTGCTCCCTTCCCACTCAACAACCTCCTCGGGAAATCGAACCGCACTACTCTCTCTGCGGTCTACATTGGCATAGCAAGAGGCTAGCCAATCCGTCCCCATAATCACGTCAAAGTCAATCATCTCAACTCTATCAAGTCGGCTGGTGGTCCGGCCACCAAATGGTTACAGACAAGCTCTATATACCCGCCGAGCTACCACCGAATCATGGCGTAGCTACCTCAAAAGGGCTATGGACTCAGCTCTATCCCTATCCTACTAGCAACAAGGGAGATATATGGGACAGAGTAGAACCGGATCTATCAAAGCATATACATCAAACCAACCGATAAGGTACTGTGGCGGCGTCGGTGAGGCCTCACGATCTGTCGGTTAATAAGCATAAACTGATTCGAGGACCGCTAATGACCTGCGCCCGACCTCTGCCGACTGGCTGATCTCTGCGTGCACTCGCCCGGGCGAGTAATCGGGGATGAAGCGCAACCACTGTGAGCCGGGCCCTACCCCACGCCCGGTCGGGCAAACTCGCGAAATGACCTGCAGCCACAAGTATGGCAAGTTCCGTAGTAGCATAACAGCTCCCGAATGGAATCTACCGCAACGCACACCGAGCAGACCTCGAGCGGTTAGCACCCCGCTACCCAAATCAAGTCCCGAGGCCCGACCGCCCACAGCGCTCTGGGCATCTTGTAAATGATGTAGAGTGCTCCGGCCGTGGTGCATCTGGACCTCTGCGATCGCTGCCACGGAGAACCACCAAAGAACCGTGGCCTTCTTGGCTTGGCGATATCGGTCTACCCGGCGGTCTCTCTGCTCTCGCATCCTAATGCATGAGCACGCATCTGGGTAATGTCCATGCACGGTGAAGGGACACACCCGCACAAGACTCGGCCCATATAGTCGTCTAGCGGTGGCGTAGCGATGCACCGGTCCTCCATATCTGCTACTGGTCAGGAACATACCGAGCCAATGAATCAAACTCGACATTGTACTCTCTAATGCGGCCTCCTTCCTCGATAACAAAAATCCGGTCGTATCGCGCCCTCCTCATCCGCGGAGGCAGAAGTGTGTGAGAAAAGCCTCAAAACTCATCCCGTGCTGCCGAAGTGCATGCTCTCCCGAAAGCTCCCATGACCAACCAATGGATCATTTGCGGTATCACGCAGGCCGATGCGAACCGAATGTCACGGACTCGGTCACGAAGCCTTGACCACGCGTAATCTCTGCAGTAGCGGATGAACTCCTGCGGATCGTCCTGCCGACGTAAAACTACGGCGGGCTACAACTAAGGAAGTCCCGTAGCCTCAAACTATACGCCTACGGTGAACAACGGTGCTACCGAGTTTGGCCCGATGCTGGAATGGCCTCAAACCTCTCTCATGTCGCCACGACCTTGGCTAGTATCGGGCCGTCTCCGGTACCCTAACTCCTGCCCGTTTGAGGATGGAGGCGTAAACCCGTGGTCTCATCCGGCCGCTGTGGCCTAAACTCTCAGGGGCTAGCGTCAGAACTCGCCGTCTGAGGCATCGGGTAAAGCCCAGGCACAGCCCCGTGAACCTCTGTGTCATACTAAGCGGCTCCTCCGCCTTGCCCTTACTCAGGCCGGGTTGCCTACGTGGAGGCATAAGCACATAGAAAGGAATACGTTAGAGGTCCAACCTATAACACGACTCTAAAGCACGATCTCGAGTGAGAAGAATAGAAACCAATCCTAAATATCCTATAGCCTCCTGATTATTGGTGTAGTGCACAACACACCGATAATCAAGACTCTACTAGATACAGTCTGTAGACACTTTCTGAGGATTAACTGCTCTGATACCACTTTTGTCACGACCCATTCCGGGGCTCGTGACTGGTGCCTTACCGGGGCACCCAAGTAGTCATACATCAGAGAAAATCAGCGGAAATAAAACAAGACATGCAACATGATATAATTAGAACATTTTATCACGAAGAAAAGGTTGCCTTTCATATATACATAAACCAAGTTTTGCGATTACATCCCAAGTGCATAAACATGACTACTGAACCTCTAAGGAAAATAACAACTATGGCGGGCGAGGGCCCGCCATACCCGACTAGACAAACTATCTACAACAGGAGATCATACCCAAAAGTAGAGCCTCCTATAGAGAGTGGAACTCCCGACACCAACGTAGAGATCCTAAGGATGTGGATCTAGTACTGCTTATCTAGAACTGCGGCATGAACGCACTAGGGCGAGTCAAGATCGATTTACCAAGTATGTGAAACTATAAAGTACTTTAAATGAAATCCAAGTATTCAAAACCTTTTCACAAATACATTGGTTCAATTGCACATAGTGCCACATCACAACAATAAGATGTGGGAAAAGCGAATGAGTCTAGTCTAGGCCGCGAATGATCGAAGCAAGGCCAACCGCCCATAGTATCATTCTGCGTGCCTAGTCACGGACTTCGTAGTCCGTGATGGAGTCACACATGCACCGCGTGAGGTATTCCCCGCGCCGGGGTAGCTAGCCCGGCACTCTCCTGGACTTCCGCATCGCATAGCCTCAAAAGACCGCGTAGTCCCACGGACCGCATAGGGCATCTCCCGCGCCGGGCTAAACACCCGAATGATCAATCACGGAGCATACGCGACTCGCATAGTCTCATAGACCGCATAGCCGTATAGACCGCATCAAGGGTGGCAAGCCCTCGGTATAATAAGTCGAGGGGTAGGTGATACAAATAACGATAACGGACTTACCAGGTTAGCAACGTAAGCACAGCAAGAATGACCCCCTTTCGCAACATTACAAGACAATTAACACATGCGGATCATAGTATGTCTACCTATCAACCAATCTTACTACTCTTAATGTAAATCAATACAAGGCTTTTATAAACAAACAAGTAATCCCTTTTATCATTCTTAGTTGTTATACCTACTTCCCATAAAGCTAGTATAACTCTTAAGCTTTGTTTTAAAACCAAATATTACTCTTACATTAAATATGATTCATTATTCCTTTGACATACTTCAAGGTTCTTATTATTCGGGCTTAAGTCAAAGACATTGCCGATTATCATATGTCGTCTACCGTACTATATATATAACATATCATGCTCAAGGGTATAGGAAGAATCACATACCTTCTGAAATCCACTGCCAAGTCGGTATGTCGCGCAGAGAATCACCTATAATAGTCACGGACAACTATCAAAGTCTAGACTATTCGCAGAGGTCATTCTAAGCAGAGGGTCCTCGATTCTACGGAAAGTCGGGCAAAGACAACCCTACGGTGAGTTATATAAGTCTCATCATGAAAGCAATTCTATGTAAGCACAGTTTGATTGTTCTTCTTTAAACCCTTCTAAGTGATTAACACTTCAATTCTATTACGTAATATACTTCTAAGTATTTATACTATTCTTATTCTACAACAAGTAAGTATTCTTTAATTCAAAAGAGGTTAGGATTAGTTACCTCGGTAAGCCCAATAATATCCTAGAAAAGTCGCTTTGAGCAAGGTTTTGCTCCTAAGTTGTATGCTCCAAGGAAACCTTAGAAGTTCTTCACAACTTCTACTAAGTGCTAAGGTATTTGGGCTAGGTATTTTGGGCATTATAACAATACAAGAAGGCAACTTTTCTACCAAGGGGGTAGGTTTCTGCAGGCTGGGGGTGGGAGTAGCCTCGCCAAGCTTCCGAGGGAGGGGTGTGTTTGGGCGAAACAACAAGAGGGAGAGGGAGGATTTGAGACTTAGATAGATTGCTCAATTTAGGATGAAATAACTCTTCAACAAGGGGGTATTTATAGGTCAAGACATGGCCAACCAATGGCCAAGATTATGCCAAGTGCAAGGCAAGTGTAGGGTGAGGATTTAGGCAAGTGTCCTTGGCCAACTTGCACACAAAATATCTAGCCAACTTTATGACAAGGCTTGGCATTCCAATCGGCCTTAATGCCGTGACAAGTCCACCAATGAGAGGGTGGAAAGTGTCGCCCTCTCATTGGTCCAAAGTGTTACGTCTCTCGGAAAAATCCGCAAAAATAAGAAATGACATAGCCGGAATTTATCCTATGAAAGCTGTGGAAACGTTTCGTCGGAAAACCGTTCGCTTTGTGAGTTGTGCCTAAAAATCGTCCAAGGCCTAACTTTAAGACCAAAACTTTTTGTACGTATTCCTTTACGTACATACCCTGGAAATACGGGGTATAACAAAACATTCTTGACCTTCTGTTGTAATTGGAAATTACATGTTGTAGGAGTATATAGTTGAGTATACTATATATAGAACTGAACATAGTTGTGCGGCAATGTCTTTTGACTTAAGCCTGAATAATACTTACGGCAATGTCTTGCGACTTAAGCCTGAATTTTAAGAAGTGAATCGAATCAGTAATTACATAGTATCTGACATGTAGGCTTGTGTAGTATTACCGTGAGTAGAATTGTAAGCGTCAGGTTAGGCGTGCAAACCCCACGGTTGGCTTAGGGTAGCCTCGATAGAGGAGATTTACGCCGTTGCGGGAAGTCTTTGCGAATTTTCTCGTAAGATATTCTGCATTGAGATCTAAGATGTTAATAGGCGCGCTTGTGGCCTCTATAGGTTGAAATACTACGTGTGGCGTGGTCTACTTGGCAAGGTGTGGCCGACGGTTTGAGGTACTGAGCGCTTTGCTATTAAGTCGTGTCGTCGCGAGGTATGTGAACCTCTTCCTATCTGTTCTAGCATGATATGTGTATAACTATGTAGTACGTAGACGCGTACGTGTTTAATGTGTTTGATTGGTTTGAAACATAAAGTGTTATAACGGCTTTATGGGAAGTTGGTTATAACACTTTATGTAGGTAAGAAAATGCTTTGTGGTTTCAAAGGGTGATTTGACTTATAACGGATTTGATGTGTAGTAATAAAGAACTTGAAGTGTTTCAAAGACCTTTTGAAAGAAGAGTAATACTTGGCTTTGAAAACATAAGAGTTATACTAGCTTTATGGGAAGTTAAGTATAACGTCTTAAGAGAGATAAAGAGAATGGTTTACCGATTTTTAGAAGATAAGAGACTTGACTTAAATGTATGAATTTTGGGTGAAACCTCATTCGTGAGTAATGAGTACTTGGTTTTTAAAAGGAATAATGTTTTCTCGATTTGAAATCGAATAAGTATCGACAAACCAACTTTGCGTTAATAAAGGAAATGTAAAGACTAATGAAGTATTATTAAAACCAGAGAAACCTCCATGCATAGAAGATAAGATGAGACAAAATAATATTACATTTCCTAGATCATGATCGCTTAATAAGATTGTTTATAAACAAGAATAACCTACTCACCTATAAGGCATATGTTTCTCAAAAGCGTTTAAAGGAGAATTATGTTTTGTTATACCCGTAGTTCCGTGGTATGTATGCGAGGGCGCACGTGCGAGAATACGAGAAAGATGGAAAGGAAGAAAGAGGCGATTTTTCCACTAAAAGTTTCCGGTTTTGTGAAGGAAAAGGTTCGTTAATGGGAATTGGATTCCCGTTTTGGTATTCGGACTTCCTGGAATATTAGAGAATTATGGAATTTTATTTTCGAAAATGGTCACGTGGGCCCACGGAGAAATTTACTGATTTGTGGGGCCCACTTTGTTTTCAGATTTTGGCCATTGTGGATATTTTCTAAGATGTTTTATTTTGGGCCAATAGGAGGGTGACACGTGTCACCCCGCCTAATGGCTAGCCGAATAGCATTTGTGCACAACACCTTGCTTAAGTCGTTTAATGAAACGTTTTACATAACTTGCGAGAGGAAAATTCCGCTATGTCTTTTCTTATTTTTGGATTTTTCCGAGACGGAACATTTTGGACCAACGAGAGGGCGCACTTGGCACCCTCTCATTGAAGCAAAGTGCGGCGTGGACGATTTGGGAAAGCAAGTGGAGATATTTTTGGTAGATATTTTGTGTGCAAGTTGGCTAGGTACACATGGGTGAATCTTGGCCCTACACTTGCCTAACACTTGGTGTAATCTTGGCCATTGGTTGGCTTTCACTTGACCTATAAATACCCCCCCTTTGAAGACTAATTCATTCACAAATTGCCTAAGTCTTGAAAGCTTCTTCCTTCCCCCTTAGTGTAGTGTCTTGGCCGAGAGCCCCTCTCTCCCCCCTTGGCCGAGAGTCCCCCCCCCTAGTGGGGTAGGCCGAGGGGTAGACACCCCCCCCCTAGCCTAGTTGCTTTCGTATAATACCCCCTTTGTGGTATAGAAATACTCTCCAAGTATTGTTATAATGCCCAAATACCTTAGCCGTATACCTTGTAGTATTCTAAGGTTATACCTATACGAAAAGCCCAGAAATACTATTATACTTCCCGTCAGTCACAAAACCGAAACCCTAGGAAAATCTCCATAGTCCGTTGGAGTATTGTGTAGAAGTTGGTTAGAACTTCTAAGGGTGGTTTAGAGCGGGTTGGAGCGCTCGGAGTTGGAGCTAAAACTTTGCTAAGGATCGACATTAAACTCGGATAATTATGGGCTTATCGAGGTAACTATCTTGTCCCCCTTTTGTAATTGGATATTACATGTTGTAGGAAAATATAGTTAAAGCATACTATATATATATAACTGAACATAGCTTGTGGCAATGTCCTTGGACTTAAGCCTGAAGAAGCGAAGCGTAATTACATGGGGGTGTATTCTGATGAACTTGTGTAGTAGTACCTGGTGTAGAATTGTACCCGTTGGGGTTGGATGATAACCCCCGGTTGGCTCGCAGCCTACCAGTTAGAGAGGAGATTTACTGCTGACATTGCGGGGAGGTCGTACGGAATTTTCTGTAGAATGTTCTACGATGTTAATAAGCGCCTTGTGGCCTTATAGGTTGAAATGCTACGTGTGGAATGATCCACTTGGCTTAAGGAGTAGCCGACTGTTTGGAGCGTTTTGCTATTAGTCGATACTCGTCGCGAGGTATGTGAACCTCTTCCTATCTCTTCTAGCATGATATGTGTGAACTATGTAGTGCGGTAGACGCGTACGTGCTAAATGTGTTTGAGTGGTTTAAAACATAAAGTGTTATAACGGCTTTATGGGAAGTTGGTTATAACGACTTTATGTTAGTAAGAAAATACATGTGGTTTTTAAAAGGTAAGCGATTTGAACTATAAGCGCTTGTTATATGATAAGAAAGAACTTGAAGTATTTCAAAGATTTTTGAATCATTTTGAAAGGAGAAGTAATACTTGGTGTTTGAAAACTTAAGAGTTATACTAGCTTTATGGGAAGTTAGGTATAACGGCTTAAGAATGCTTTACTGATTTCGGAAATCAGAATGTGTATCGACAAACCAGCATTACATTAAAAGGAAATGTTTTGAATAATTAAGTATTATTAAAACCAGTAGAAACTTCCATCTGCATAGAAGCTAAGATGAGACAAAATGATATTTCCTAGATCATGGCTGCTGTAAGAAGATTGTTATAAACAAGAATATCCTACTCACATAAGACTTATGTTTCTCAGATTGTTTAAAAGGAATTATATTCTTAAATGAATAAGACTATGAATCGAAACCTTTCTAAAATAAGAAACGTGAACATTTGAAATTAGGCAAACTTGGACGTTTGGAAAATAATGTTGTTACTTGATTTTACAAAGGTAAGAGTTTTGGTTTTCTTAAAAGGACAGTCACTCTATTTTATACTACGGGTATTGTGTGACTTATGTGAAAGAAACAGATCTTTTTTTAAGATTTAATGTGTGAAGTACTTGGGGATAGATAAGAACTTGTTAGTAGAAAGTACCTTGTGTGAATAACTTGATTGTATTGGTTTGTGATAGCCTTGTAATACTTTCTTGTTGCTTTGATAAGTAAACGTGTTAGGATGCTACGTGTGTTAGTATCTTGTGATGTTTGTGTAAAGGGGTTTCCCTTGATTGTGCTTACTAACTATCAGTCGTTATGATAGTATTGTGGCATTCATCTCTTGAGGTGATTCCGGGGGTTAAGTCGCCTCCGACGCGGGTAGACTCGGTGATGCAGGACCGTGATTCGAGAATACCTCATGCGGGTCACGGGGCCTATCGCGAGCTACGAGTTCGAGGTTAGTGTCGTCCTTTATGGGCATGCGGTCCTTGTGGCCTGCGGCTCGAAAGTCCGTGGCGATGCCGGGAGTAGCTACCGACGCGGGAATACCTCATGCGGGCCGATGAGATTGGCCTATGCGGAGCTGCGGGAAGTTCCAGGACTAGACGCGCACATTAGATACTGCGGGCAAGTGGCCAGCTTTGATCATGTGACGGTCTAGACAGATCTTATGATACAGTTCATGACCTTGTTGGTACTGTGGGTGTTAGTAGTCGGCTATGCCTTCGTACTTACCCTGTACGGTTTTAGTTGGACACAGGTGGGACCTGGTGTTCATGTGTATTCCGTGGTGTTTTTCTATCATAGACTGCCGGCAGTGAGGAAGGTATTCCACGGGCATGATTGATGTTATGGGCTTGAGACCCATAGTTATATTGGAGTGATGACTTTGAGGGCGTGAGTCCCTGACTTGACACGACTGCTTATTTATGGTGAACTGTAGTTTGGTTATCATACATGTCTCCTGCTTCGTATAGACTACTATGATTTCATTTATGATTTATTTATTTTGTTTGTTTCACATACTTGCACTACTGTTATCTTGACCTCCTTGAGGCCGCGTCATGCCGCAGTTGAGGTACATCGATCGTTGATCCTAGCTCGTGGTCACGATTCGTTTGGGAAGCTCCGTTTCTCGGAGGCTTATCGATGGTATAGTCCCACGTAGTAAGTGTTTACATTCAGGGGTTTGGCGGGGCCCTGTCCCGCCATTGTGGTCGTATCATTCTTAGAGGTCTGTAGTACTGTTGTGGGCAGGGTTGGTAAAAAGGATTAAGCTGTTCATTTGTAAAAGAGTTGATGGTTATATATATGCCGAAAGGCAAGTTTTCACAGATTATTGTTTTATATTTCTGTTATCTCATGTTGTTGTTTTATGTTCGATTACTCACGATGTTGTGTCACTAGGGTGCCCGGTAAGGCACGATCACGCCCGCCGAGGTCGTGACAAAGTGGTATCGAGCGATTAATCCTCGGAAAGTGTCTGAACCGTATCCGATGAAGTCTTGATTATCGGTGTGTTGTGCACCACGCCAATAATCAGGAGGCTATAGGATATTTAGGATTGGTTTCTATTCTTCTCACTCTGAGATCGTGCCTTAGAGCTGTGTTGTAAGTTGGACCCTCTGACGAAATTATTTCCCTTATCGTTATGCCTCCGCGTAGGCAACCCGCCCGGGAGGCGAGGCGTGCGAGGAGCTGCGAGTAGAGTTCGAGGGTGGCGAGGGCACAGCCAAATCATTACCTAGGGTAGTGCTTCATTCGGGGATTTCGCGACGCCACTGGCGTGAGTTTAAGCATGGCGACGGCAGTTCATCTGCGGCCATGATATGTGAACCTTCGCCCACGGCCAGAACCGAGAATATAGATTGCAAGAGACAACCTTGTTACTAGCATGGATTTGGCTACCGGAGAGTTTACCGATGTATCGCAAGTCTTGATGACTACCTAAGAGAAGGTTGTGCAAGAGTAATCCTTGATTGAAGCTTCAGCATGGCACGTATGCGCTTATGCGCAGCCGAGAAACGTAGAGATCGACGGGTTAACCAAGGACAAAGAGGCCGGGCGGCAAGGTCCTTCGGTAACTTTCAGGTGAGTATACCTTAAGTGCTATGTTCTGATAGCAGAGTGTTAGTTGTGATTAGAAATCCTGGTGGGTTAACCGGGTAAGATTTTGGAGGATCGAGAAAGTGTGAGACTTAGAGCTTTATACGCAAAGACCTTAGAGGTAAGGCCATCTCGTAGAGACGTATGTTTATGTTTGACTTTATAGTGCATAGTGCACGTGGTGTGTTTGGGATAAGTCCCTAAGTAGTATGAAATGAAAGAGGGTAGTTGAGCTAAGAAGACCGCTAGGTTTTCGTAGCGTGTTTAGTAAGATTGTTCCTTGGGAGATGGTATTGCGCTACCGGTCGGGTTGAGGCTACGCGAGTCAACCCGCGTAGGTTTGGTGGTGGGGTCAGTTTGTGGTGGTCCCTCTTGTGTTAGGG
This sequence comes from Przewalskia tangutica, assembly GCA_029844215.1. Taxonomy (NCBI): domain Eukaryota; kingdom Viridiplantae; phylum Streptophyta; class Magnoliopsida; order Solanales; family Solanaceae; genus Przewalskia; species Przewalskia tangutica. The sequence goes on from CM056720.1 coordinate 112,908,072, forward strand.
TCGTGAGGGTGTTAGGCCCGTATTTAGTTAGCCGTGCAAGTTCGTGGATCGTTCGACGGTGGTCGGGCCGATGGGGCGACCTATCGTGTTCTTGGTCGTGGTCGTTCCTCGGCGGTGTTGATGTTATCGAAGGTTGTAAGGTTGCACGGGTGCCTACCTTCACCTTATGACGATGATGGAGCCCAGTGCGCTGTTTTTGTTTCGGAAGTTTTGCGGGCATGTGTTAAGAACTTCGTAAGTCTCGATCGCATTCGCCCTCGGGCGTTGTTTGATTTCGGGGATAGTTGTAGGATTGTTGTCTCCTGTGGAGGTAGTGTTTAAGCTACCATTTCGGTGTTGGATGTCGCCTTTTGAAGCCTAAGGGCGGAAGTGTAAGTTCCGGTCGATTGGTTCGATGTTGGCGGAGTTCGATAGTTGGTTGAGCTTGTTCCAGTGATCGTGGATAGTGAAGCTTGTCTAGAAGAAGTTCTGGCAGCTCGTAGGAATCGTCACGGATAATCGGCGGCGACGCCAGAGTTCGAGTTGTGGTCGGTCTTCTTGAAAGTACCAACCCGGACAGGGTGACGAGTTTTGGAAACAGAAGGAACTTAGCCCGAGTTACTTTGGGCCTTTGTGAGTTCATGTAAAGAATAGGCCAGGTTGCCTATATGTTAGCATTTGCCGTCCGACTTAGGAGGAAGGGCGTCCGTCTTCGTATTGTTATGTTCGGAAAGTATCAAGATCCATCCGAATGTTCCCGCTAATGATGACCACGTTAGAGATAGTAACCCCGAGTTTTGGATACTAAAGCAGTATCAGAAATGTGGTAAGAATTCGAGTGTCTGACGGCCGATGATCGACGCACCCGCACCATTTGTTGGTCGTTGGAGCAAGGCTCGCGCAAAGTGACAAAGTGGTATCTCAGGCAAAGTGGCAAAGTAGTATTATTTGTGGTGATGTAGAGGTGTTTCCTCGTGGACTTGGATGTAAGTTTTGGCGCAGTGTTTCCATGGCCATGTATGGCAGGATTGTTCTCGTAAGTATAGTAATGAAGACTATACTGGCGCACGTTTGTTTTGAGACTTAGAAGGAACATTCGGGACGAATGTTTCTAAGGGGGGAAGAATGTTATACCCCGTAGTTCCAGGGTATGTATGCGAGGACGTACGTACGAGAATACGACAGAAAGATTGGAAAGGAAGAAAGAGGCGATTTTTCCACGGAAAAGTTTCCGGTTTTTGTGAAGGAAAAAGGTTCGTTAATGGGAATTGGATTCCCAGATTTGGTAGTCGGACTTCCTGGAATATTAGAGAATTATGGAATTTTATTTTCGGAAATGGTCACGTGGGGCCCACGGGAGAAATTTACGGTTTTGTGGGGCCCACTTTGTTTTCGAGATTTTGGCCATTGTGGATATTTTCGGAAGATGTTTTATTTTGGGCCAATAGGAGGGTGACACGTGTCACCCCCGCCTAGGTGGCTTGGCCGAATGGCATTTGTGCACAACACCCGGTTAGAGTCGTTTTTCGACGAAACGTTTTACATAACTTGCGAGGGGAAAATTCCGGCTATGGGTTTTGTTATTTTTGCGGATTTTTACGAGAGGCGAACATTTTGGACCAACGAGAGGCGGCACGCACCCTCTCATTGAGTGAGCAAAGTGGGCGTACGTGGACGATTTGGGAAGGCAAGTGGGAGATATTTTTGGTAGATATTTTGTGTGCAAGTTGGCTAGGTACACATGGGTGAATCTTGGCCCTACACTTGCCTAACACTTGGTGTAATCTTGGCCATTGGTTGGCTTTCACTTGACCTATAAATACCCCCCCTTTGAAGACTAATTCATTCACAAAATTGCCTAAGTCTTGAAAGCTTCTGCCTTCCCTTAGTGTAGTGTCTTGGCGAGAGCCCCTCTCCCCTTGGCCGAGAGTCCCCCAGTGGGGGTAGAGAGGTAGACACCCCTAGCCAAGTTGCGTTCGTATAATACCCCTTTGTGGTATAGAAATACTCTCAAGTGTTGTTATAATGCCCAAATACCTTGGCAGTATACCTTGTAGTATTCTAAGGTTATACCTATCTGAAAAGCCCGAAATACTATTATACTTCCCACAATACAAAACCGAAACCCTAGGAAAATCTCCATAGTCCGTTGGAGTATTGTGTAGAAGTTAGTTAGAACTTCAAGGGTGGTTTAGAGCGGGTTGGGCGCTGAGTTGGAGCTAAAACTTTGCTAAGGATCGACATTAAACTCGGATAATTATGGGCTTATCGAGGTAACTATCTTGTCCCCCTTTTGTAATTGGATATTACATGTTGTAGGAAAATATAGTTAAAGCATACTATATATATATAACTGAACATAGCTTGTGGCAATGTCCTTGGACTTAAGCCTGAAGAACTGAACTGTAATTACATAGGACTGTATTACAGTAGACTTGTGTAGTAGTACCGTGGTGTAGAATTGTACCCGTTAGGGTTGGATGTATAACCCCCCCTGGTTGGCTTGGTAGCCGGCCCCGTTAGAGGAGGAGATTTACGCTGTTGCGGGGGGGGGAGGTGCTGCCGAATTTTCTGTAGAATGTTCTACGATGTTAATAAGCGCCTTGTGGCCTTATAGGTTGAAATGCTACGTGTGGAATGATCCACTTGGCTTAAGGAGTAGCCGACTGTTTGGAGCGTTTTGCTATTAGTCGATACTCGTCGCGAGGTATGTGAACCTCTTCCTATCTCTTCTAGCATGATATGTGTGAACTATGTAGTACGGTAGACGTACATGTGCTAAATGTGTTTGAGTGGTTTAAAACATAAAGTGTTATAACGGCTTTATGGGAAGTTGGTTATAACAGCTTTATGTTAGTAAGAAAATACATGTGGTTTTTAAAAGGTAACTGATTTGAACTATAACTGGCTTGTTATATGATAAGAAAGAACTTGAAGTATTTCAAAAGATTTTTGAATCATTTTGAAAGGAGAAGTAATACTTGGTGTTTGAAAACTTAAGAGTTATACTAGCTTTATGGGAAGTTAGGTATAACGGCTTAAGAATGCTTTACTGATTTCGGAAATCAGAATGTGTATCGACAAACCACTGCAGCGTTAATAAAAGGAAATGTTTTGAATAATTAAGTATTATTAAAAACAGTAGAAACTTACATCCGCATGAAGCTAAGATGAGACAAAATGATATTTCCTAGATCATGGTCATTGTAAGAAGATTGTTATAAACAAGAATATCCTACTCACATAAGACTTATGTTTCTCAGATTGTTTAAAAGGGAATTATATTCTTAAATGAATAAGACTATGAACTGCGAAACCTTTCTAAAATAAGAAACGTGAACATTTGAAATTAGGCAAACTTGGACGTTTGGAAAATAATGTTGTTACTTGATTTTACAAAGGTAAGAGTTTTGGTTTTCTTAAAAGCGATACTCTATTTTATACTACGGGTATTGTGTGACTTATGTGAAAGAAACAGATCTTTTTTTAAGATTTAATGTGTGAAGTACTTTGGGGATAGATACCCGAACTTGTTAGTAGAAAGTACCTTGTGTGAATAACTTGATTGTATTGGTTGGTGATAGCCTTGTAATACTTTCTTGTTGCTTTGATAAGTAAACGTGTTAGGATGCTACGTGTGTTAGTATCTTGTGATGTTTGTGTAAAGGAGTTTCCCTTGATTGTGCTTACTAACTATCAGTCGTTATGATAGTATTGTGGCATTCATCTCTTGAGGTGATTCCGGGGGTTAAGTCCTCCGACGGGGTAGACTCGGCGATGCAGGACCATGATTCGAGAATACCTCACGCGGGTCTGAGGGCCTATCGCGAGCTACGAGTTCCGGTGTTATGCGTCCTTTATGGGCATGCGGTCCTTGTGGCCATGCGGGCTCGAAGTCCGGGGCGATCTTGGGAGTAGCTACCCTCGATGCGGGAATACCTCACGGGCCGATGAGATTGGCCTATGCGGAGTCTGCGGGAAGTTCGGACTAGACGCGCGCATTAGATCTGCGGGCAAGTGGCGGCTTTGATCATGTGACGTCTAGACGGATCTTATGATACGATTCATGACCTTGTTGGCACTGCATGGTGTTAGTAGTCGGCTATGCCTTCGCATTTACCCCCATGCGGTTTTAGTTGGACACAGGTGGGACCTGGTGTTCATGTGTATTCCGTGGTGTTTTTCTATCATAGACTGCCGGCAGTGAGGAAGGTATTCCACGGGCATGATTGATGTTATGGGCTTGAGACCCATAGTTATATTGGAGTGATGACTTTGAGGGCGTGAGTCCCTGACTTGACACGACTGCTTATTTATGGTGAACTGTAGTTTGGTTATCATACATGTCTCCTGCTTCGTATAGACTACTATGATTTCATTTACAGTATTTATTTATTTTGTTTGTTTCACATACTGCATGTTATCGACCTCCTTGGGCCGCGTTCATGCCGCGAGTTGAGGTACATCGATCGTTGATCCTAGCTCGTGGTCACATTCGGCGTTTGGGAAGCTCCGTTTCTCGGAGGCTTATCAGCCGTATAGTCCCCATCGTAGTAAGTGTTTACATTCGGGGTTTGGCGGGGCCCTGTCCCGCCATTGTGGTCGATCATTCTTAAGTGCATAAATGCTGGGCGGTGGTTGGTAAAAAGGATTAAATTTGTTCATTTGTAAAAGAGTTGATGGTTATATATATGCCGAAGGCAAGTTTTCCTGATTATTGTTTTATATTTACGTATCTCATGTTGTTGTTTTATGTTCCATTGATTACTCACGATGTTGTGTCACTAGGGTGCAGGGTAAGGCACGATCCACGCCCGATTTAGTCGTGACATGTTTAAAGGATTAAAACTATGAACTACGAAACCTTTTCTAAAATGAGAAACTTGAGCATTTGAAATTAGGCAAACTTGAACGTTTGGAAAATAAGGTTGTTACTTGATTTTACAAAGGAAAGCATTTTGGTTTACTTAACGATGTTAGTCACTCTATTTTTATACTACGGGTATCGGGTGACCTTTGTAAAAGAAATGGATCTTTAAAAGTAATTTAACGTACGTAGTACCTTAGGGTTAAAACCCGGACTTTGGCATAAAATGAAAGTACTTTGAGTTGTGTATAACTTGCCTATGCTTGTTGTCGTGAAGCTTGCCTATGCTTGTTGTCGTGAAGCTTGCCTATACTTGTTGTTGTGAAACTTGCCTATGCTTGTTGTGATAGCCTTTGTTGTATTTCTGTACCCCGCGTCTCTCGATGGAGGGCCGGTTGATTTGTTATGAACGATTCTACACCGAGTCCCACGAGATGGGCAGGGACACGTATTTCATTTTATTATACACCGAGTCCCACGAGATGGGCAGGGACACGTATTCCATTTGATTATACACCGAGTCCCACGAGATGGGCAGGGACACGTATTCCATCTGATTATACACCGAGTCCCACGAGATGGGCAGGGACACGTATTTCATCTGATTTTTACACCGAGTCCCACGAGATGGGCAGGGACACGTATTTCATCTGATTCTACACCGAGTCCCACGAGATGGGCAGGGACACGTATTTCATCTGGTTATCATACATGTCTCCTGCTTTATATAGACTATTATGATTTCATTCTGATCTTTCTGATTTCACATACTTGGTACTGTTATCGACCTCCTTGGAGCTGCGTTATGCCGCAGTGGAAGTACATCGGTTGTGGATCCTCGCTCATAGGATCACGATTCGCGTGGGAAGCCCCATTTCTTGGAGGCTTATCTTTTGGTATGTTACCTCGAGTCCGTAGATTCTTATACGTTCGTGGTATGGCGGGGCCTGTCCGTCATAGCCATAAAAATCTTAGAGGTCTGTAGCAATAACGGGCGTGGTTTGTAAAAAGGATAACTGTTCGGGTATTTATGTATATATGATGAAGGCAACTGTTTTGGTTGACCTGTTTATTTATCTTGTCTCTTAATTCATGTTCATGTTTTTATTTCCGCTGATTTTCTCTGATGTTGTATCACTAGGGTGCCCGGGGTAAGGCACCAGTCACGGGCCCGGGTTCGGGTCGTGACAACAAGTGACCCATTTTTGTGGTGGCCACTTGTCCCATTTTTTGTGGTGAACAAATGGTTGGCCAACTACCCACACACATGTACCCAATCTTCACCATCCACTTGCCTAGATCTTGGCCATTGTTTCCCCTATAAATACCCCTTGTGTGCAAGACTGTATTTCATCCACATTAGAAAGTTTCCAAGGCAAAAATTCCCCTCCCTCCCTTTGTGAGTTCTCGTCCAAACACCCCCCCCCCCCCCCCACCTTGAGTAGAATTCTTCAAGTATTGTTGTTATTCCAAATACTTTAGCCTAAATCCCTTGTGGTATTCCAAAGAAATCCCAACATAAGAGCCCGGAAATACTACTTTATTCCAATAGTCGTAAAACGAAACCCTAGGAAAATCTTCATAGCTTAGATGAAGTGTTAAGAGGAGTTGGTTAGAAACTTCTAAGGGTCGCTTGGAGCGGGTTGGAGCGTAAGGATTTGGAGCTAAACGTTGCTCAGGATCGACTTATAAACTTGGATAATTTTGGGCTTATCGAGGTAATGATCTTTGTCCCCCTATTGTAATTGGATATTACATGTTGTAGTAATGTATAGTTGAGTATACTATATGTAGAATGAATATGGATAAGAATTGAACTGTATTTACATAGGACTGTATTTACAGTAGACTGGTAGTATTATTGTGGAGTAGAATTGTACACGTCCGGTTAGACGTGTAACCCCCCCTGGGATTGTTGGTTTGGTAGCAGGCCTCGTTAGAGGAGGAGATTTATGTGGTTGCGGGGGGGGAGGTGCTGCCAAATTTTCCGTAGAATAAGGAATCTTGTATCTAGAATTATTCTACGAAGAGATCTAGAGGTTGATAGACATTTTGTGGCCTTTATAGGTTGAAGTACTACGAGTAGCGTATTCTACTTGAATGGTGGAAAAGTCGAGCAAGGTTAGAGTACTTTGGAGCGTTTTTCTTATTGTCGATAATCGTCGCGAGGTATGTGAACCTCTTCCTATCCTTTCTAGCATGATAATTGTGAAATATATTTAGTGCGGTAGACGCACGTGTGTTTAAAGGAAAGTGATTTTCCTTTTGTGTCCTTGACTTGATTTCAAAGTTAAGTGACTTGTTATGAAATATTAAGGACTTGAATTATGTTAAAAAGTTGTAAAACCTCACTCATGAGTAATGGGTGTGTGGTCTTTTAAAGAATAAAGTTATCTTGATTTCGAAAATAAGAATGGTTTTATCATTGGATTTAAAATGATAACTTGACTTATAAACAACTTGATTTTGGGAAAGGAGAAGTAACTTGATTTAAGGGTATAGGTTACTTGTTTTTAAAAGAGTAAGACCCTTGGTTTAAAAAGTATATTGCTACTTGACTTTAAAAAGGAAAAAGTGCCTTTGTTTTAAAGGAAGGTATGGTTTTGTCTTAAAAGGGTTTAAAAAAAGGAAGGCACGCTTTTGTCTTAAGATTGGTTTAAAAAGAAAGTATGGAAATTATTTTGGATTTTACTTTGATGTCGTTTGACTTGAGTTTTTAAATAATAAGAATCTTGAAGTATTTCAAAAGAGTTATGAATCATTTTTGAAAGAAAATAAATACTTGGTTTTAAAAGCTTAAGTGTTATACTTATTTGTTATGGGAAGTTAGGTATAACGACTTAAGAAAGATAAAAGGAACGGTTTACTTATTTGTTATGAAAATCTTGCATTGATTTCTGGAAAGTGTAGTAAGACGGTTTGATAAGTAACATGTTATGATGCTACGTGTGTTAGTGTCTTGTGATGTTTGTGTAAGGGGGTTATTCTTGTTGTGCTTACGTTGTTAAACGATAAGCCCGTTGTACTGCTATTATATCACATACCCCCCTGACTTGTTATGATGCTGAGGACTTGCCACCCTCGATGCGAGGTATACCTCATGCGGTCTGTGTGACTATGCGGAGCTGCGGGAGTTCCAGGATTGATCATTCCGGGTGTGTATCCCGATGCGAGGAATGCCTCATGCGGTCTGTGTGACTATGCGGTCTGTGTGACTATGCGGACTGCGGGAGTCCAGGAGGATGCCGCGGGTTAGCTGCCCCCGATCGGAGAATACCTCATGCGGTGCATGTGACCTATGCGATCGCGGAGTTCGAGGATTAGGCACGCATAATGATACTATGGGCAATTGGCCTTGCTTGATCATTAGCGCCTAGAAAAGACGATTACATTATATCTATTTTGCTCTTGTTTATCTTTGCACTATATGCGATTAAATTGGTTGTTAAATGCGTATTTGTAATTGGTTTTAAAATGTTATGATTTGATTTGATGATTTCTGATTTCACATACTTGGTAGTTTGTTATCGACCTCCTTCGAGTGCGTTCATGCGCGGTAGAGGTACACGATCGTCGATCCTTGCTCATAGGATCACAGTTCAGCGTTTTGGGAAGCTCCGTTTCTCCGGAGGCTTATCTTTGGTATAGTCCCCTGTCGTTGTAGGTAAGTACATTCAGGGGTATGGCGGGGCCCTGTCCCGTCATTGTTGTTATAACATTCGTAGAGGTCTGTACTATTGTGGGCAGAATTTGTAAAAGGGATATATCGTCGGGTTCAAGTTTTATTTATATATTCGAAAGGTAACCGTTTTGGTTGCTTTGTTTTCTTATTTCATTATTGTATATCTTGTTTCATGTGTATGTTTTTTTATTTCCGCTGATTTTCTCTGATGTTGTATCACTAGGGTGCCCGGGGTAAGGCACCAGTCGCGGGCCCGGGGTCGGGTCGTGACATATATATATGCAGAAAGGTAACCGATTTGGTTAGCCTGTTTCTTATTTTATCTTGTTTCATGTTTAAGTTTTTATTTCCGCTGATTTTCTCTGATGTTGTATCACTAGGGTGCCCGGGGTAAGGCACCAGTCGCGGACCCGAGGTCGGGTCTTGACAAAAGTGGTATCAGAGCAGTTAATCCTTAGAAAGTGTCTACAGACCGTGTCTAGTAGAGTCTTGATTATCGGTGTGTTGTGCACCACATCAATAATCAGGAGGCTACAGGATATTTAGGATTGGTTTCCATTCTTCTCACTCTGAGATCATGCCTTAGAGCTGTGTTATAAGTTGGACTCCCCCTGACGTATCTCTTTTGTACCAGCTATGCCTCCACGCAAGGCAACCAGAGCCCGAGGCAAGGGCAACAGGAGGAGGCTGAGTAGAGCAGCAGCGGTCTCTACTGAGGCCACAGTACATGAGCCTCCACCCCCACAGCCTGGGGCAGAGGATATGGGTTACAAGGAGATGGCCCAGTTACTAGCTAGGATTGTGGCTAGACACGAGGACAGACGAGAGTCGGAGGTTCCAGTAGCACCCGTAGTTCACCCCAGATCGGATAGTTTGAGACTACGGGACTTTTTGAGCTGCAACCCACCTGAGTTCTACGGGTCGAGGCCTGAGGATGATCCGCAGGAGTTCATCCGACAGTTACAGCGAATCATGAGAGTGATCAAGGCTTCGGAGACCGAGTCGGTGGTCTTAGGTTCGCATCGGCTGCGTGATACTGCAGTCGACTGTTTTGATTCGTGGGAGCTGTCCCGGGGGGAGCATGCGCCTCCAGCTGTTTGGGATGAGTTCTCGGAGGCATTTCTCAGCCATTTCTTGCCTCCGCAGATGAGGAGAGCACGCCGATTTACGATCTTTGAGGCAGAGGCGTACGGTTCGGGAGTACAACGTGGGGTTCGACTCGTTGGCTCGATATGTCCCTGCGTTAGTGGCAGATATGGAGGACAGAGTGCACCGCTACGTCACGGGGCTCGATGACTACTTGGCAGAGGCTTGCTCGGGTGTAGCTCTTCAGCAGGGCATGGACATTGCCCGCATACAGGCTTATGCACAGGGGATGGAGGAACGTAGAGACCGACGTGGGGACCAGGATCAGCATAAGAGGGCCAAGACAGCAGGGTCCTTTGGTAACTTTCTGTTATACCCCGTAGTTCAGGCCGTGCTTATGGGGCCATACGAAAGGAGTTAAGACTTAGGTAGGTTGATAAAAATCTCGATCAGGGGCCTCGGCCGCGGGGAGCGAGGCGCGCGCCAAGCGGGTGATTATGGCCGCGCGCGAAATCAAGGCCGCGCGTCGGAAGATCCGGCGTGGCGAGTTTCAGTGCGCGCCGATCGCAGGCCGCGCGCCGAGTTCTGCGGTCGATGGACATTTCAGACCGCTTTGTTTTAAAAGAGACCATGGGTGGGTGACAAGTGTCCCACCCCATCTGATTTCTTGCATGTCTTATATTGACCAAGTCTTGAAGACTTGGTCATCTTTCAAATCTCTCTCTCTCTCTAAGCAAAAAGTCTCACTTCTCTTTAGAAAAGCAAGAAGAACACAAGGCTTAAAGAAAAATCTGAAAGTGTGATAAGAAGGAAAGTTATTTGCAAGCTTGTGCAGGTTATTGTAGTGGTGTTTTTGGAAAGGAGGCTAGCAAGGTTGTTGGAAAAAATTGGCTAAAGCTCCAAAGGTAACATTTCTTCTCTTGTAGCTAGTTATTGGTGTTGCATGTGAAGAATAAGGAATTTGTAGTAGTAAATAATGCTCTTAGAATCATTGCATGTAAGAAAAATGGTTTGGATATGAAAGATTGGTTAAAGAGATATTATGAGCATGTTGTAGCCTACAAACTACTTTAGAATTGTTAAGTGTATTGTTTTACCTATTGGGGCAGAATTTTACACACCTAAGTTTGGTTGTGTAATCCCCTTTGAAATGTTGGATTGTTGGGCCTTAAATGTGGCATTTGGGTATTGAATTCGGCCTTGAAAAAGGTGGCAAAGTATGTAGAAACAAAGGAAATGCTGCCCAAATTTCCTTAGGAATTAGTAACTTGAACTTGGAATATTTCTACATTGAAATTAGGGGTTAATAAACGTATTATGGTCATTATAGGTTGACATATTACGTGCGGTATTTCGGACTTAGCAGGTGGATTAACCGAAGAGGTATGTGGAACTTTCCTATCTCTTGAGCATGAGTAGTTGTACCTATGTAGTACGGTAGACGTACAAGATTTGATATCCTTCATTTGTTTTAAAGTATATTGGTACTTGTTTCATTTTAAAAGTATAAGTCCCTTGGATTTAGGGAGAATGTATTTGACAAAGGAATAGCGCTAATATAATAACTTTATGGGAAGTTGGTTATATTAGTTTTTGAAAAGTTCACAAAGAAAGGTTTACTCTAATTAAAACAAGTACGGGTAAAGGATTTGAAACTAAGAAAGGTGAATTGATTTTTAGGCATTGGTTGCCTAAGGTTTTAAAGGAAATGAAGTCACTTGATTTAGAAGTCTATTATATTTCTAAAAGGAAATGTGACTTTTCTTGACAAGAAAATCGTAACTTGATACTATGGTGATTAGTATCTTGGAATTTTTGTATAAAAAGAGTTATTTCTTAAAAAGTTAGAAGTACATGGTACTTGGGTTGAATTCCCGGATTTTCTATTAAAAGACATGTTAGTGCCTTAGGATACTAAAATGAGAGGATATATTAATAACGTTAATAAGAAGTTAGGGGATTTCTTAACTTGCTTATGTTATGATAAGCCGGTAGTGCTTATGTTATGATAGGCCGGTAGTGCTTATGTTGTGATATGATAGGCCGGTAGTGCTTATGTATGATATGATAGGCCGGTAGTGCTTATGTTATATATGATAGCCGGATGAGCTATGCTATATACTTATATTATTACGGGGTAAACCCCGGGTTATTATTTATGCCATGGATTTTCTACCCATGATGCGAGTGCGGCGCTTGCACTCATGCGGATCCGGACCACAGGATCCATGCGGGTGACATAGTCCCATGCGAGTACAACGATGGTACTCATGCGGGTCCACAGGATCCATGCGGGTGAAATAGTCCCATGCGGGTGAAATAGTCCCATGACGAGGCGGATGACCTCATGCGGGTCCACAGGACCCATGCGGGTGAAATAGTCCCAGGAGTAGGATTGCTCAATGATACTACGGGCGAGGTACCCTGTTTTGATCGTGAGCCTCCTATTTTTATGCTATAAGATTTATACCTGTTACTCTCATTGTTAGTAAGGCACAGTGCAAGGAAATTGATTTCTATCTATGACTCCAGCTTATTTTTGACTTATGATATTACTACAGTATTTTCCAGTTTCGCATATTTGGTACATGTTGTACTGACCTCCTTCGGGGGGCTGCGTTCATGCCGCAGGTTGAGGTTCATAGCTTGCTGATCCGCACTCTTAGGATCACTATTCGGTTCTCGGAAGGCTCCATTTTTCCGGAGGCTTCGTCTTTTGGTACGGTTCCCTTAGGTTGTAGACTTTTGTACATTCAGGGGGTATGGCGGGGCCCTGTCCCGTCATAGCGTTTATACCTTCTTAGAGGCTTGTAGTCCTGTCATGAATTGGGATGTAAGGATGTAGCTCGTTTTATTATATTTAGAGGTAGCCACTTTGGGTTGCTTTGTTTTATATTCTTATATGGTTCTTGTTTGTGAGTTTATTTCTGGTTTTCTCGATGTTGTATCACAAGGGTGCCTGGTAAGGCACCGTCCACGATCCGGTGGGTCGTGACAAAAGTGGTATCGAGCGATTAATCCTCGGAAGGGTCTACAGTGTCGTATCTAGTAGAATCTTGATTATCGATTGTGTTGTGCACCACATCTATAATCGGAGGCTACTGAGATATTTAGGATTGGTTTCCATTCTTCTCACTCTAAGATCGTGCGATAGAGCTGTGTGGTTAGGGTCGTCTCTCCCTAACAGGTTATGGTGTTTGCAGCTACGAGAAAGCAGCAGTGACCCAGGAAAGATTATATGGATTGCGTATCCTGGTTGGTAATATTTGTAGTATAGTTGGTATTGTGACATACAACTATACGGATTTCTGTATGAGGGTCACATATGTGTTGCCTAAAATGATTTTAGATTACCAGGATTTGGTAAGGACTAAATAGATACCGGGAAGGTATGAACAGTGAAGGAACTCTCATCGAGGTTTTACGTGCTAGTTTGAGATAATTAGGAGATGAGGAGTTGTCGGAAAAGGTAATGGAACCTTAAGAAGTTTTATTAAGGGACCCAATGGGAGACTATGTTTGTAAACTAAGCTACGTGGTATGCTTAAGAGGATAGTACGGATGAGATCTGTGTGGAGTAAGTAATGGTTGTTGTGATCAAGACGACACGGTCATGGTATGATGAGAAGTTAGGGTACCCGTTTATGGGGTGGGATCAGTTGATAGTAGTCCCTCTACGTGACAGGGTCACAAGGGTACAAGCCCGAGTCTAGTTAATCGTTTTACGGGTTCGTGGACGCATTCCACCGGAACCAGGTTGTGAGAGCCGGAAATGGCCTTATATTGTTTAACTTAGTAACTCCAAGATTGGAGGCCAGCTTTATTATGGAAGTTATGTACGTAAGCTAGAATAAGTTTGGAAGTACAAAAAAGAGTACGACCGGTAAGGAAGTGAGCAACCAGGTGTGAAAGAAATAGAGCCCGAATCCATGAGAACCTTTAGAGGTAACTACACCCGTGAGTGATGGGTGGTAGCTGAGCGGGTGTATAATAATTGCCGGAGGCGATACAGTCGTTGGACCCTAGCAGAGCTGTTATGACAGACGTTGAGGTCATTATGAGTACGGACTAGTTGGCCTCTTGTTATGCCAACGTGGACTACAGAAGAGAGATTGAATCGGTACCAGTTTCCCGGTAAGCCGGTGATCGAGTGGAGAGGAAGGGAAGTGGTAGTAACCAGTGAATTATCCTTCCTTCTTTGGCATTATTGTTTTAATAAGTCTGTGTGACTTGTTCATTGAGGAAAATTGACGCAGAAAGTAAATAATACTTGAATTTGAAGGAATTTATGTTAAGTACCCTTGGAGGTACTTGGAGTTGGTTTGGTGTGGCGGTCAGGGCCACGACCTTCCGGATAATTTCAAGGAAATGTGCAAGGCAAGAATAAAATAAGTACGAGCGCTGCCGGCAGAAAGCTGAGGGCATCTTTGGTAGGTTTTGAAAATCTACACGATTTTAAGGCGGTGCGTAATGATTAGATATTTACAGGACCACGAGAGGACCCGGTGATTAGGGTTGTGACTCCAAGGAAAGTTTATTGAAGGGATATAAGTTATCTCCCCTACATAAAAGGATAGTCTTACGTATTATGGGGTTATGTGTACCCATGTAGTTAGACGAAGGATGGGAGACTGGTAGGTCTTCAGTATCGTCATGCCATAAGTTACAGTTTTAGATAACCGTGGAAAAAGTATTGTGTTGGGGGTAATTAATAACGACGTTACGAAATGGTCAGGGAAGTGTCGTAAGAAAAATGCAGTAGTCGCATATTTGAAGCTGCGATTATGGATCAAATTAGAAACACTTTACTATTAATAAGCATAAGGTAGGTTATGACCGAAGGATAAAAGAGAATACAACTATGGTTATGTAAGTTGCACGAGATCTGATTACCGGACTAGTGTAAGACCATTAGTAAGTAATGGGCGAGGAACACCTCGAGGAAAGGTAGTAGCATCCAGTCGACGAGAAAGATAGTAAGAGAATACGGAGAGGTAAGGGACCCGGGACAACTTGAAATAACTTATAAAGGAAAGACGAGTAGACACTCGAATGATAAGAAATCTTGACAAGTCATTGGATTATGTAATACCGTGAATTGAGGTTGAACACCGGACTATAAGCTCTACGAGCTGGGAGAGAATAATAGGATTACTACTTGACGAGAGCAAGGAAGTCTCCCCCTAAATTGTGATTGGCAGGAAGTCTTAGCCATGCGGCAAGCAAAGGAATCAGATCTAAGTGTAGTAACCAAGTTTGGTTCTTGAGAGAAAGGGAAACATGAACCATAATTGAGATAATGAATACCCGAATATTTCGCAGGTATGAGAAAGGCTTCCAGTTATTGGAAGAGAAGTTGACCACGACTACAGTTCTAACCCCTCTTGAGAGACTAGAGGGTTAGGGTATTATTGTAACACGTTGGGTGTTGGGCTAGGTTGTGTCTTGTGCAAAGACGATAAGGTTAGAGCTTATGTTTCCCGGCGGTTAGGGAAGCATGAAAGGAATTACGCTACTCATGATTTAGAGTCGGCGGCAGTTAATCGTACCTTGAAGATTTGGAGGAAATTCCTTATATAGATTTCATGTGGATATTTGTGCAGACCACAAGAGCCTCCAGTATATCTTCAGCCAGAGGGAGCTGAACTTACGGCATAGACGGTGGTTGGAGTTACTCAAGGATTATGATGTTGATATCCTATACCACCCAGGGAAGGCCAATGTAGTTGCAGATGCCCTTAGTCGCAGATCGATGGGTAGTGCAATGCGCCGGGGAAGAAGGGCATGGTCCGTGAGTTACATCGCCTAGCGAGCCTTGGGGTTTGTTTGGTTGATTACGATAGTGATTGTCACGACCGAATCGGGCCCGTGATCGTGCCTTACCGCACCCTAGTGACACAACATCGAGTAACCGGAACATAAAACAACAACATGAGATAATGAAATATAAAACAATAATCATGAAAACTTGCCTTTCGGCATATATATAACCATCAACTCTTTTACAAATGAATGCTTAATCCTTTTTACCAACCCCGCCCACAACAAGATTACAGCACTTAAGAATGATACGACGCAATGGCGGGACAGGGGCCCGCCAAACCCCGAATGTAAACACTTACTACGACGGACTATACCACTGATAAGCCTCCGAGAAACGGAGCTTCCCAAACGCCGAATCGGACCGAGAGCTAGGATCAACGATCGATGTACCTCAACTGCGGCATGAACGCACTTCCGGGCGAGGTCAAGACAACATGTACCAAGTATGTGAAATCAGAAGTAATATCAGAATCAAATCATAGTAGTCTATATAAAGCGAGACATGTATGATAACCAAACTACGATTCACAACAACTAAGCGATATGTCAAGTCGTGACTCACGCCTCAAAGTCATCACAATAAGACCGCACGGGTAAGTACGAAGGCATAGCCGACTACTAAGACCCCGCATCACAAATGCCACAAATCGTATCACGAGGTCTCTCTGCATCGCACCACAGATCGGCCGCCATCGCCCGCAGATCAATGCGCGTCTATTCCTCGAACTCTCGCACTCGCATAGGTCACACAGACCCGCATAAGGTATTCCTCGAATCACGGTCCTAGACCACCCGAGGTATACCCGCGTCGAGCGCACTAACCTCGGATCCGTCACGGACTTCCGCACTCGCATAGCCCCTCAAGGACCGCATAGTCCTCGGAGACCGCATAGGGAATCCCGCGTCGCTAAACACCGGAATGATCACCGATCCCGAGCATACCGCGGCTCGCATAGTCTCAAGGACCGCATAGCCGTATAGACCGCATCAAGGGTGGCAAGCCCTCGGATACATCGAGGGTAGGTGATATAATAACAAAGACAATGGACTTACCTTTTAATAATGTAAGCACAAAGAAGAATGACCCCTTACATAACAATCACAAGATACTAACACAAGTAGCATCCTAACCTGTTTACTTATCAAATCAACAAGAAAGTATTACAAGGCTATCACAAACCAATACAATCTAGTTGTTCACACAAGGTACTTTCTACTAACAAGTTCGAGTATCTAACCCCAACGCATTTCATACATTAAATCTTTAAAAGATCCGTCTATCACATAAGTCACACAATACCCGTAGTATAAAATAGAGTGATCTTTTTAAGTAAACCAAAACACTTACCTTTGTAAAATCAAGCAACAACATTATTTTCCAAACGTCCAAGTTTGCCTAATTTCAAATGTTCACGTTTCTTATTTTAGAAAGGTTTCGTAGTTCATAGTCTTATTCATTCAAGAATATAATCCTTTTTATTAACCAATTGAGAAACATAAGCCTTACATGTAAGTAGGTTATTCTTATTTATAACAATCTTATTACAGCAGCCATGATCTAGGAAATATCATTTTGTCTTATCTTAGCTTCTATGCAGATGGAAGTTTCTACTGGTTTTAATCATACTTAATTATTCAAAACATTTCCTTTTGTTAACGCCGCAGCTGGTTTGTCGATACACATCCCGATTTCCAAAATCAAGAAACATTCTTAAGCCGTTATACCTAACTTCCCATAAAGCTAGTATAACTCTTAAGTTTTCAAAAATACATTACTACACATATTCTTTCAAAATGATTTATAAACCTTTTGAAATACTTCAAGTTCTTCATTAACACATAACAAGTCGATTATAATCAAATCGATTACCTTTCAAAACCACAACCCATTTTCTTACCTACATAAAGTCATTATAACCAACTTCCCATAAAGCCGTTATAACACTTTATGTTTTACAACAATCAAACACATGTACGCTCACCGTAGTACATAGTTCACACCTATCATGCTAGGAGATATATGAAGAGGTTCAAATTCCTCTCTACGAGTATCGTCTAATAGCAAAACGCTCCAAACCGTAGGCTAATCCTTAAGCCTAGTGGATCATTCCACACGTAGCACTTCAACCTATAAGGCCACAAGCGCTTATTAACATCGTAGAACATTCTACGTAAAATTGGCGACCTCCCCGCAACAACAGAAATCTCCTCCTCTATCGAGGCCGGCTACCAAGCCAACCAGGGGGGGGTTATACATCTAACCCGAACGGGTACAATTCTACTCCACAGTACTACTACACAAGTCTCAGAATACACCCTATGTAATTACATTGATTCGATTCCTTATTCTTCGTGCTTAAGTCAAAAGACATTGCCAACAACTACGTTCATTCTATATATAGTATACTTCAACTATATATTCTAACAACATGTAATATCCAATTACAATAGGGGACAAGATAATTACCTCGATAAGCCCATAATTATCCGAGTTTAAAGTCGATCCTCAGCAATGTTTCGCTCCTACACCGGTGCTCAGTCGCTCCAAACAACCCTTAGAAGTTCTAACCAACTTCTACAAAACACTCCAACTAACCATGGAGATTTTCCTTAGGGTTTCGGTTTTGTGACTGACGGGAAGTATGATAGTATTTCTGGGCTTTTCGTATAGATATAACCTTAGAATACTACAAGGTATAAGGCTAAGGTATTTGGGCATTATAACAATACTTTTGAGAGGCTTTCACCACCAAGGGGTACGAGAACACCCCAAGGTAGGGGTGCTCTCGTGAAGGGCCTACTAGGAAGGGGAGAGGGTGCTCTCGGCCACAAGGCCACATGAAAGGGGGAGGGAAGAAGCTTTCAAGACTTAGGCAATTTGTGAATGAATTAGTCTTCAAAGGGAGGGGTATTTATAGGTCAAGTGAAAGCCAACCAATGGCCAAGATTACACCAAGTGTTAGGCAAGTGTAGGGCCAAGATTCACCCATGTGTACCTAGCCAACTTGCACACAAAATATCTACCAAAAATATCTCCCACTTGCCTTCCCAAATCGTCCATGTGCCGCCCACTTTGCCCACCAATGAGAGGGTGCCAAGTGCCGCCCTCTCGTTGGTCCAAAATGTTCCGTCTCTCGGAAAAATCCGCAAAAATAAGAAAAGACATAGCCGGAATTTTCCTCTCGCAAGTTATGTAAAACGTTTCGTCGAAAAACGACTCTAACCGGGTGTTGTGCACAAATGCCATTCGGCCAAGCCACCTAGGCGGGGGTGACACGTGTCACCCTCCTATTGGCCCAAAATAAAACATCTTCCGAAAATATCCACAATGGCCAAAATCTCGAAAACAAAGTGGGCCCCACAAAACCGTAAATTTCTCCCGTGGGCCCCACGTGACCATTTCCGAAAATAAAATTCCATAATTCTCTAATATTCCAGGAAGTCCGAATACCAAATCTGGGAATCCAATTCCCATTAACGAACCTTTTTCCTTCACAAAAACCGGAAACTTTTCCGTGGAAAAATCGCCTCTTTCTTCCTTTCCAATCTTTCGTCAGATTCTCGCACGCACGCCCTCGCATACATACCTCGAACTACGGGTATAACATTCTCCTCCTTAGAAACATTCGTCCGAATGTTCCTTCTAAGTCTCAAACAAACGTGCGCCAATATAGTCTTCATTACTATACTTACGAACAATCCGCCATACCGCCATGGAAACACTCGCGAAAACTTACATCCAATTCCACGAGGAAACACCTCTACATCACGACAAATAAAACTACTTTGCAACTTTGACTGAGATACCACTTTGTCACTTTGCAGCGAGCCTTGATCCAACGACCAAACACATGGTACCGGCCGCACGCGATCATCAAGCCGTGACACTCAATTCTTACCACATTTACGACATCGCTTTAGTATCCAAAACTCGGGGTTACTATCTCTAACGTGGTCATCATTAACTGGGAACATTCTGGATGGATCTTCGATACTTTCCCGAACATAACAATCACGAAGACCGGACGCCCTTCCTCCTAAGTCGGACGGCAAATGCTAACATATAGGCAACCCGCCTATTCTTCACATGAACTCACAAAGGCCCAAAGTAACTCGGGCTAAGTTCCTTCGCTTTCCAAAACTCGTCACACTCGTCCGGTGGTACTTTCAAGAAGACCGACCGTCAACTCGAACTCTGGCGCCGCCGACATCCGCACGATTCCTCCGAGCCGCCGTAACTTCTTCTAGACAAGCTTCACTATCCACATCACCGGAACAAGCTGAACTAACTATCTCAACCACGCCAACATCGAACCAATCGACCGCAACTTACACTTCCGCCCTTACAAGGCTTCAAAAGGCGACATCCGAACACCAAATGGTAGCTTAAACACTACCTCCACAGAGACAACAATCCCTACAACTATCCTCGAAATCCAAACACCGCCCGAGGCGAATGCGATTCGAGACTTACGAGTTCTTAACACATGCCCGCAAAACTTCCAAACAAAAACAGCTGCACTGGCTCCATGCGTCATAAGGTGAAGGTAGGCACCCTGCAACCTTACAACCTTTCGATAACCCAACACACCGAGTAAACGGTCCTCGATCAAGAACACGATGGGTCGCCCATCGCCCGACCACTGGTCGAACGCATCCACGAACTCATACGCTGGTTAACTAAACCTGGGCCTAACACCCTCGTGACCCTACCACAAGGCGGGACCACCACAAACTGACCCCACCACCATACCTGCCGCGGGTTGACCCGCAACATGGCCTCAACCCGACCCGGCATTGCGCAAAACACTAGCTCCCCGAAGGAATAATTTCACAATTCATATTACGAAAACCTAGCGGTCTTCCTAGCTCGACTACCTTCTTTCAAATCACGCTACTCAGGGACTTATCCCACGAACATAGCTCACGTGCACTATGCACTCCTATAAGGGTCAAACATAACACTACACCTTATCTCGAGATGGCCTTACCTCTAAGGTCTTTACGTATAACACTCTAAGGCTCACACCTTCTCTATCCCCCAAAATCTTACTCGGTTAACCCACCATGATTCTAATCCCAACTAACACACTGCTATCAGAACATAGCACTTAAGGTATACTCACCTTGAAAGTTACCAAAGGACCTTGCCGCCCGCCCTCTTCTCGCCCTTGGTTAACCCGTCGATCTCTACGCTTTCGACGCGCATAAGCCCGCATACGTGCCATGCTCAAGCCTAATCAAGGATTACTCTTGCACAACCTTCTCTTAGGTAGTCATCAAGATTCGCGATACATCGGTATACTCGGTAGCCAAATCCATAGCTAGTAACAAGGTTGTCTCTTGCAATCTATATTCTGTTCCCGTGGAACCAAGGTTCAAATATTATGGTCATCAGAGGCATCGCCGCCGTGCTAAACTCTGCTGGGCTAGTGACGCCGCAAAACTCCCGAATGAAGCACTACCCTAGGTAATGATTGGGCCTGTGCCCTCGCCACCCTCTGAACTCTACTCGCAGCTCACTCGGCTGCCTTGCCCTCCTGGGCACGGGTTGCCCTACGCGGAGGCATAACGATAAGTAAATAATTTCGCGAGGGTCCAACTTACAACACACTCTAAGGCACGATCTCGAGTGAGAAGAATGAAACCAATCCTAAATATCCTATAGCCTCACGATTGGTGTGGTGCACAACACCGATAATCAAGACTCATCGGATACGGCCCAGACACTTTCCGAGGATAACCGCTCGATACCACTTTTGTCACGACCAACCGGGCCCGTGATCGTGCCTTACCCCGCACCCTAGTGACACAACATCGAGTAACAATGGAACATAAACAACAACATGAGATAAATGTAAATATAAAACAATAATCAGGAAAACTTGCCTTCGGCATATATATAACCATCAACTCTTTTACAAATGAATTTTTAATCCTTTTACCAACCTCGCCACAACAAGCATTACAGCACTCTAAGAATGATATCGACACAATGGCGGACAGTGGCCCCGCCAAACCACGAATGTAAACACTTACTACGACAGGACTATACCATCGATAAGCCTCCGAGAAACGAGCTTCCCAAACGCCAATCATGACTCGAGAGCTAGGATCAACGATGTACCTCAACTCATGCGGATGAACGCACTTCGGCGAGGTCAAGACAACATGTACCAAGTATGTGAAATCAGTAGTAATATCAGAATCAAATCATAGTAGTCTATATAAAGCAGAGACATGTATGATAACCAAACTACGATTCACAACAACTAAGCGATATGTCAAGTCGTGACTCACGCCTCAAAGTCATCACAATAAGACCGCACGGTAAGTACGAAGGCATAGCCGACTACTAAGACCCCGCACCACAAATGCCACAAATCAGATCACGAGGTCTCTAGACCGCACTACAGATCGGCCGCCATCGCCCGCAGATCAATGTCGCGCGTCTATTCTCGAACTCGCGACTCCGCATAGGTCACACAGCACCCGCATAAGGTATTCTCGAATCTCGGTCCTAGACCACCGAGGTATACCCGCGTCGGCGGCGCCTAACCTCAGATCCGCCCCGACTTCCGCACTCGCATAGCCCTCGAGACCGCATAGTCCCTCGAGACCGCATAGGAATCCCCGCATCGTGCTAAACACCCGAATGATCGACCAATCTCGAGCATACCGCGTTCGCATAGTCTCAAGGACCGCATAGGCCGTATAGACCCGCATCAAGGGTGGCAAGCCCTCGGTATACACAGTCAAGGGGGTAGGTGATATAATAACAGTACAATGGACTTACCTTTTAATAATGTAAGCACAGCAAGAATGACCCCCTTACATAACAATCACAAGATACTAACACAAGTAGCATCCTAACATGTTTACTTATCAAATCAACAAGAAAGTATTACAAGGCTATCACAAACCAATACAATCAAGTTGTTCACACAAGGTACTTTCTACTAACAAGTTCGAGTATCTAACCCCAACGTACTTCATACATTAAATCTTTAAAAGATCCGTTCCTATCACATAAGTCACACAATACCCGTAGTATAAAATAGAGTGACTGTCTTTTTAAGTAAACCAAAACACTTACCTTTGTAAAATCAAGTAACAACATTATTTTCCAAACGTTCGAGTTTGCCTAATTTCAAATGTTCCAGTTTCTTATTTTAAAAAGGTTTCGTAGTTCATAGTCTTATTCATTCAAGAATATAATCCTTTTTATTAACCAATTGAGAAACATAAGCCTTACATGTAAGTAGGTTATTCTTATTTATAACAATCTTATTACAGCAGCCATGATCTAGGAAATATCATTTTGTCTTATCTTAGCTTCTATGCAGATGGAAGTTTCTCGTTTTAATCATACTTAATTATTCAAAACATTTCCTTTGTTAACGCCGCAGTGGTTTGTCGATACACATCCCGATTTCCAAAATCAAGAAACATTCTTAAGCCGTTATACCTAACTTCCCATAAAGCTAGTATAACTCTTAAGTTTTCAAAAATACATTACACATATTCTTTCAAAATGATTTATAAACCTTTTGAAATACTTCAAGTTCTTCATTAACACATAACAAGTCGCTTATAATCAAATCGCTTACCTTTCAAAACCACAACCCATTTTCTTACCTACATAAAGTCGTTATAACCAACTTCCCATAAAGCCGTTATAACACTTTATGTTTTACAACAATCAAACACATGTACGTCTACCGCATTACATAGTTCACACATATCATGCTAGGAGAGATAGGAAGAGGTTCACATACCTCGCAACGAGTATCGACTAATAGCAAAACGCTCCAAACGATGGCTACTCCTAAGCCAAGTGGATCATTCCACACGTAGCACTTCAACCTATAAGGCCACAAGCGCGCTTATTAACATCGTAGAACATTCTACGTAAAATTCGGCAAAGACTCTCCGCAACAACAGAAATCTCCTCCTCTATCGAGGCCGCTACCAAGCCAACCGTGGGGTTATACATCTAACCCTAACGGGTACAATTCTACTCCACTGCATTACTACACAAGTCTATCAGTAATACACCCTATGTAATTACAGTGATTCGATTCCTTATTCTTCCGGCTTAAGTCAAAAGACATTGCCAACAACTACGTTCGATTCTATATATAGTATACTTCAACTATATATTCTAACAACATGTAATATCCAATTACAATAGGGGACAAGATAATTACCTCGATAAGCCCATAATTATCCGAGTTTAAAGTCGATCCTTAGCAATGTTTCGCTCCTACACCGGTGCTCAGTCCGCTCCAAACAACCCTTAGAAGTTCTAACCAACTTCTACAAAACACTCCAACTAACCATGGAGATTTTCCTTAGGTTTCGGTTTTGTAGTGACGGGAAGTATGATAGTATTTCGGGCTTTTCAGATAGATATAACCTTAGAATACTACAAGGTATAAGGCTAAGGTATTTGGGCATTATAACAATACTTTGAGAGTATTTCACAACCAAGGGGTACTTACGAGAACACCCCAAGGTAGGGGTGCTCTCGGCCAGGCCTACTAGGAAGGAGAGGGTGCTCTCGGCCACAAGGCCACATGAAAGGGGGAAGCAAGAAGCATTCAAGACTTAGGCAATTTTGTGAATGAATTAGACTTCAAAGGGGGGCGTATTTATAGGTCAAGTGAAAGCCAACCAATGGCCAAGATTACACCAAGTGTTAGGCAAGTGTAGGCCAAGATTCACCCATGTGTACCTAGCCAACTTGCACACAAAATATCTACCAAAAATATCTCCCACTTGCCTTCCCAAATCGTCCACGTGCGCCCACTTTGCCCACCAACGAGGTGCGCGCCGCCTCTCGTTGGTCCAAAATGTTCCGCCTCTCGAAAAATCCGCAAAAATAAGAAAAGACATAGCCGAATTTTCCTCTCGCAAGTTATGTAAAACGTTTAGAAAACGACTCTAACCGTGTTGTGCACAAATGCCATTCCTGGAAGCCACTAGGCGGGGTGACACGTGTCACCCTCCTATTGGCCCAAAATAAAACATCTTCCAAAATATCCACAATGGCCAAAATCTCGAAACAAAGTGGGCCCTACAAAAGCAGAATTTCTCCGTGGCCCCACGTGACCATTTCCAAAATAAAATTCCATAATTCTCTAATATTCCGTGAAGTCCGAATACCAAACTGGGAATCCAATTCCCATTAACGAACCTTTTTCCTTCACAAAACCTAAACTTTTCCGTGGAAAAATCGCCTCTTTCTTCCTTTCCAATCTTTCTGTCGTATTCTCGTACGTACGTCCTCGCATACATACCCTGGAACTACGGGGTATAACAGTGATGGAGTTCGGGTTCGAGAGGTTGCTAAGTCTTCCATCGTCGAGGAGGTGAAGAGGCGACAGTATGAGGATCCGATTTTGATACGGTATCGAGATGCCGCTTTTCAGAAAGAGAAGAGTCTATTTGAGGTAGCGCCGGATGGGGTGCTAAGATTTGAGGGCCGGTTGTGTGTTCCCGATGTGACAGGACTTCGCCGCCAGATTACGGCGAGGCACACGCGGTGCTCGTTATTCTATTCACCCGGTCGACTAAGATGTATCATGACCTCGTCGTGTATTGGTGGGATGGCCTGAAGAGGGACGTTGCAGGTTTTGTTGCACGCTGTCCCAATTGTCGTGAGTTAAGGTTGGGCACGGCCGGTCGTTACATGTGCTATTGATATTCCGATGTGGAAATGGGAGGTGATAAATATGGATTTTATTACGATTACCTCACACTCGGAGGAAGCATGATTCCATTTGGGTTATCGTCGCATCGACGAAATCAGCCCATTTTCTTCCAAATGACGACTTTTTCACGAGGATTATGCTAGACTATATATCGGAGAGATCGTGAGATCGCGGAGTTCTATATCGATTATTTTTGACAGAGGAGCCCAGTTTACGGCTAACTTCTGGAGGTCTTTCCAGAAGGGATTAGGGACACAGGTGAGTCTTAGTACAGCGTTTCATCCTCAGACCGACGGACAGGCCGAGCGCACTATTCAGACACTTGAGGATATGTTTCGGGCTTATGTTATTGATTTCAGGGGTAGCTGGGAGGATCATTTGCCTCTTGTGGAGTTTGCTTATAACAACAGCTACCATTCTAGTATCCAGATGGCGCCTTATGAGGCCTTATATGGGAGGAAGTGTAGGTCACCGATAGGTTGGTTTGAGGTGGGAGAAGTTCAGTTAGTCGGGCCAGACTTGGTACATCAGGTAGTGGATAAGGTGAAGCTTATCCAGGAGCGGTTATTGTCACCGAGTCGGCGTAAGTCGTATGCAGATCATCGGCGTCGACACTTGGAGTTTGAGATAGATGATTGGGTCTTCCTGAAGGTATCACCCATGAAGGGTGTGATGAGAGTTGGGAAGAAGGGGAAACTTAGCCCAAAGTACATTGGGCCTTATCAGATTATCCGTAGGGTAGGCAAGGTTGCCTATGAGTTAGATCTGCCATCCGATTTGGAGGCGGTACATCCAGTCTTTCACGTATCTATGTTGCGGAAATGTGTTGGAGATCCATCTAGAGTGCACCCGATTCAGGATATCCAGGTGACAGAAGGGTGATCGTATGAGAAGAGTCCCATAGCGATACTCGATCGTCAGGTTAGGCGACTTCGGACGAAGGATGTGTCTTCCGTCAAGGTATTGTGGGGGAACGAGAACAGGGAGGAGATGATGTGGGAAGCTGAGGATGACATGATGAAGAAGTATCCTCACTTATTCCCTATACCTCCAGGTAACCCACTTTCTTGCCTGTTAGTTTTATTTGGCAATTGTGCTTGAGTAATGTTGTGGCTTGTGGAGCGTCCTTATTTGCAGGAAGTATAAGTTAAGAGAGTCTATGTCAAATTGTGTTTTGAGTAAGCCTAGAAGGAACATTCGGACGAATGTTTCTAAGGGGAGAATGTTATACCTCGTAGTTTAGGCGTGCGATGGGCCATACGAAAGGAGTTAAGACTTAGGTAGGTTGATGAAAATCTCGATCAGGGGCCTCAGCGCGCCAAGCGCTGGTGATTATAGGCCGCGCGCACGAAATCGTGGCCGCGCGGAAGATCCGAGGGAGGCAGAGTTTGTACGCCGCGCATCGCAGGCCGCGACGCAGGCGGTTCTGCGAGTTAGTGGACATTTCGACCTTGCTTTGTTTTAAAAGAGACCATGGGTGGGTGACAAGTGTCTCACCCCATCTGATTTCTTATGTCTTATATTGACCAAGTCTTGAAGACTTGGTCATCTTTCAAATCTCTCTCTCTCTCTAAGCAAAAACTCTTACTTCTCTCTAGAAAAGCAAGAAGAACACAAGGCTTAAAGAAAAATCTGAAAGTTTGATAAGAAGGAAAGTTATTTGCAAGCTTGTGGAGGTTATTGTAGTGGTGTTTTTGGAAAGGAGGCTAGCAAGGTTGTTGGAAAAAAATTGGCTAAAGCTCCAAAGGTAACATTTCTTCTCTTGTAGCTAGTTATTGGTGTTGCATGTGAAGAATAAGGAATTTGTAGTAGTAAATAATGCTCTTAGAATCATTGCATGTAAGAAAAATGGTTTGGATATGAAAGATTGGTTAAAGAGATATTATGAGCATGTTGTAGCCTACAAACTACTTTAGAATTGTTAAGTGTATTGTTTTACCTATTGGGGCAGAATTTTACACACCTAAGTTTGGTTGTGTAATCCCCTTTGAAATGTTGGATTGTTGGGCCTTAAATGTGGCGTTTGGGTATTGAATTCGGCCTTGAAAAAGGTGGCAAAGTATGTAGAAACAAAGGAAATGCTGCCCAAATTTCCTTAGGAATTAGTAACTTGAACTTGGAATATTTCTACATTGAATTTAGGGGTTAATAAACGTATTATGGTCATTATAGGTTGACATATTACGTATGTATTTCGGACTTAGCAGGTGGATTAACCGAAGAGGTATGTGGAACTTTCCTATCTCTTGAGCATGAGTAGTTGTACCTATGTAGTACGGTAGACGTACAAGATTTGATATCTTTCATTTGTTTAAAAGTATATTGGTACTTGTTTCATTTTAAAAGTATAAGTCCCTTGGATTTAGGGAGAATGTATTTGACAAAGGAATAGCGCTAATATAATAACTTTATGGGAAGTTGGTTATATTAGTTTTTGAAAAGTTCACAAAGAAAGGTTTACTCTAATTAAAACAAGTACGGGTAAAGGATTTGAAACTAAGAAAGGTGAATTGATTTTTAGGCATTGGTTGCCTAAGGTTTTAAAGGAAATGAAGTCACTTGATTTAGAAGTCTATTATATTTCTAAAAGGAAATGTGACTTGTCTTGACAAGAAAATCGTAACTTGATACTATGGTGATTAGTATCTTGGAATTTTTGTATAAAAAGAGTTATTTCTTAAAAAGTTAGAAGTACATGGTACGTGGGTTGAATTCCCGGATTTTCTATTAAAAGACATGTTAGTGCCTTAGGATACTAAAATGAGAGGATTAATAATGTTAATAAGAAGTTAGGGGATTTCTTAACTTGCTTATGTTATGATAAGTCGGTAGTGCTTATGTTATGATAGGCCGGTAGTGCTTATGTTGTGATATGATAGGCCGGTAGTGCTTATGTATGATATGATAGGCCGGTAGTGCTTATGTTATGTATGATAGCCGGATGAGCTATGTTATATACTTATATTATTACGGGGTAAACCCCGGGTTATTATTTATGCCATGGATTTGCTACCCATGACGCGAAAGCGCGCGCTTGCACTCACGCGGATCGGACCACGGGATCCACGCGGTGAAATAGTCCCACGCGAGTACTGGCGATGGTACTCATGCGGGTCCACAGGATCCATGCGGGTGAAATAGTCCCACGCGGTAAAATAGTCTCACGACGGCGGATGACCTCATGCGGGTCCACAGGACCCATGCGAGTGAAATAGTCCCGGAGTAGGATTGCTCAATGATACTACCGCGAGGTACCTGTTTTGATCGTGAGCCTCCTATTTTTATGCTATAATATTTATACTACTCTCATTGTTAGTAAGGCACAAAGCAAGGAAATTGATTTCTATCTATGACTCACTTATTTTTACTTATGATATTACTACGATTTTCCGATTTTGCATATTTGGTACATGTTGTAATCGACCTCCTTCGTGGCCGTTCATGCCGCAGTTGAGGTTCATAGCTGGCGATCCGCATCTTAGGATCACTGTTCGGTTCTCGAAGGCTCCATTTCTCCGAGGCATCGTCTTTGGTACGGTTCCTCGAGGTTGTAGACTTTTGTACATTCGGGGTATGGCGGCCCTGTCCGTCATAGCGTTTATACCTTCTGAGACTTGTAGTCCCGTCATGAATTGGTATGTAAGGATGTAATCGCTCGCTTTATTATATTTAGAGGTAGCCACTTTGGGTTAGCCTGTTTTATATTCTTATATGGTTCTTGTTTGTGAGTTTATTTCCGCTGCTTTTCTCTGATGTTGTATCACAAGGGTGCCCGGGGTAAGGCACCCGTCACGGATCCGGGGTCGGGTCGTGACACTTTCGAGGTGGACCGCCTCAGCAGCAGGCTAGTTATATACCTCCACCAAGATGCAGTGGTCCTCGCGCCTTCGAGCGTCGAGGTATTCAGGAGCGGTCGGGGCTCCAAAGTTTGATTTTCGGAGTAGAGTGCTCGTGATGAGGCCACCCTTATCTCAGTGTGGCCGTTGTGGAAAACTCCATAAGGGGAAGTGTCGTGCTAGTTTGGGAGATACTTATACTTGCGGCCGACAGGGCCATTTTGCGAGGGATTGTCCGGCGGATGTAAACAGATGTTAAGACTCATCCTTCAGATCACATGTCATCGCCTTCTATAGCTATGCGCCAACATGGCAGGATTATGATTAGAGCGACAAAGGGAAAGTGAAGCAGTAGTTACAGGTATATCCTTAACCCTCTAGAGATTAGTATGCGTGATATGATGATTTGTTTTATATGTTAAGTGTTATGTTCAGATAACATTGTGATAATTGTGATTAGAAAACATGGGCAGTTAAAAAGGTAAGTTTGGGGTCAGGAAATTTGTGAACCTTAGAAATTATGACAGTTGAGACCTTAGATGTAAGGCCGTCTTGAGTAAAAGACTTTACGGTTAATCTTTGTCAGAGTACATAGTATACGTGGAGTATTTGTGTGATAATTCCATGGGTAGTTGTGATAGAAGTGGTAGCTTTCATGACGTGAATTAGTGAGATTGTTCCGGACCGGGGAACGAGAGAGTTGGGCGCGATAATGGGTCGGGTTGAGGCCAGGTCGCGGGTCAACCCGCAGCCCGGAATGAGGTGGGGTCAGTTTGAGGTGGTCCCGCTAGGTGGTAGGGTCACGAGGGTGCAAGGCCCAAGTTCAGGTAACCATCGTACGAGTTCGTAGACGCGTTCGACCATAATCGGATCATGAAGGCCGGGTTTGGCCTTAAAAGAATGTGAGGCTAGTAAGATGACCAAGGTTGGAGGTAGTAACTCCAAGGTGTTGGAAACTGAAGCAATGACGGAAGTACGGTACGTGTACTAGAAAGAGTTCGGGTGTTCGAGAAAGGTACGACGAGTAAGGGAAGGAGTGAACATGTGTTAAGAGAAGGGAAGTGATCATTTTGTGAAGTAACGAGGTGAAGAAAGTATCCTTTAGACCATGGGTGGAAGCTTTAGTGTTGTTATACACGTTAGAGGTGATTCCTCGTTGGCTTGGATTGGAGTTTTGCGCATGTGTTATATTATGGCTAGGTGTGGCATAAGTGATTTTGTAAGTATAGTAGTGAAGACTATACCGGCGCATGTATGTTTTGAGACTTAGAAAGAACATTCAGGATGAATGTTTCTAAGGGGGGAAGAATGTTACACCCCGTAGTTCCAGGGTATGTATATGAGGACGTACGTACGAGAATATGACAGTAATTTTGGAAAGCAAGTCGTGATTTTTGACTAAAAGTTTCCGAACTTCGTGAAGGAAAAAGGTTTATTATTGAGAATTGGATTCTCAACTTTGGTATTTAAGAACTTATAAGAATTATGGAATTTATATTTTACGAATTTGGTCATGTGGGGCCCACCCGAGGAATTTTACGTTTTGTGGGACCCACGAGGGTTACGGAATTTTATGGACGAATGGGAGGGCGACACGTGGCGCCTCCCCCACTTGGTGTTGGATGAAAATTTACAAGGGTTGGATGGTCATTTGACCATTGTGGATGAAAGTCTTGCAAGTTGAAGAGCTTGAGTATATTGACTTAGTCAATGGGACCACATAGCTAGATATTTAAGTAAATGCATCCTAGCCACACATTTGTTATAATCTTGACCCTCCATTGTTTTATATATACACAACTAGTGCAAGACCAAGTCTTCAACACTTAGAAAATTTTCACAACATTTCTTGTCTTCTTGAAAGCTCACGGGTTGGGCATTTTTCCAAGAGTAATCATTTTTCCAGGGGTTCATGGGTCCAAGAGTAATCATGTCTTGTTTGATTCGAAGTCAGTTGAAAGCATTGATGGTACTTCTATCCCCAAGAAGTTCAACGCGGATGTCAAGAGAGCAAACTTCAATGCCCCGGGAAACGATGGGACTACTCCACCACGCCTGGTCGGGTCTTGGGTCAGAAGGCTAAGGCGGGTCACGAGGATAACAATGATACTACGAATATGCACTCTATGCAAGGATCAAGATCAGATGTGGAATACGAAGGGGTTTCTAGCCCCAAGGTTTCGAACGTCACAATTGAAGGAGCCGAGGCGTCAAACTTTAATGCCGCGGGTATCAAGTTTACACTCCCAACTTCGGGCCTTAATGATGGTCTGATTTCCAAGGCGGGCGGGGATAACCTAGGGACATTAACTACCCCCGCTTTACAAGGAGCTAAGTCAACGTGGGTTCCAACGCTTTGATTGAGGTCGAGGCGCCGCATTTATGGCGGTACCAACGACTCTCTCATTACTCCGGTTCTTTATGATGGTATTAGTTCCAAGACGGATCAGGGGGATAATCTAGGGGCATTGACTACTCACGTTACACGAAGAGCCAAGTCAATTGTGAGAAACAAAGCTATTTTTTTGTCCACGAGCCTAGGAACTCCACGAGAGCCGAGGGTCGGCATTGAATGTGGCGTATCAATGACTCTCTAATAACTCCGGACTTTATGATGGTCTTGGTTCCAAGACGAATCGTGGGACAATCTAGGGGCATTGACTACTCACGCGTTACGAAGAGCCAAGTCAATTGTGAGAAACAAAGCTATTTCTATGTCCACGAGCCTAGAACTCCATAACCATCAACGATGCAAGAGCCGAGGGTCAACATTGAATGAGACTCGCATTCAAAGTGCCTTCTCGTGATTCAAGTCAACAACCCTGCATTTCTTTAAGTGTCACCAATGAAGCCTTTCCTACTTTAGCTAGTTTGCTAAGTGGAGCCAATCTCAAGAATCACAACACTCCTTTCGCCTTTAACACTTCCTGATTCGAGTAGAGTCCTAAACTTCCCCTCTCTCATCTAATACCACTTCACTACTTCCCCGAATTTCACAACACCACACCCCTTCTATCTCCTCTTCCTTCTATTCCTTCAAACCAACACAAATTCCCTACCCTCCCAAATGGCACGCAAATCATCTCTTCTATCATGCCCAAGCTCACTCCCTTCTACCCTTCCCCTCCGCCTATACCTCCAGATATACCTCCCAATGATTTACACACTAATGCACCTTCTAAACCACATCATTTCCACTACCACGGCCACAACTCACAACAATCTTCCCCAAACCATGGCAAAGGTCCCTTCCTCCTAAAGAGACTTACGCCGAGTCTTCATGAACTAGGATTGAGGCAAAAGGTATGAAGTTACAATTTATTGAACAACAAGGGGAGGAAGTAAATATAGATTGAGGACGAAGTTCCTTTCATAGAAACTGGGGCTATTGCCTAATAGGTTGCTTCACTGTCCTTTCCCGGAAGAGAAGCATCAATACGATCAGGAAAGCGACGGGAGTTAAATGCCGATTATACCATATGGCAAAGGCTGATAAGTGTTCAAATTCACGACGGAGGAAGAGCGCACTAATGTACTTCACGGAGGCCCTTATATGGTCTACGGAAAACCATGATGCTAAAGGCTATCAATAAAGGAGTTCTTATAACTGATGATTTGTTTATGGACATTCCTATTCGGGTCACTTTCCTGACATTCCCTTTCTATTCGAGGTAACGCCTTAGTAAGATTGCTTCACGTGTAGGAAAACCTCTTTACACCGACCAATATACTAAGGAAAGGTCTAAAATGAACTATGCAAGAGTTCTAGTGGAAGTGGATGTTAGCAAGGAGCCGATAATGGACTTTGTCGTCAATCTCCCGATAACGTAAAGTATACTCAAAGGGTAAACTATGAGAATTACCCGACTTTTGCTATCATGTGCGGCTTTTGGACACAACCACTTGAAGTGTAGGAAGTCGAGGATGATGTCAACATTGAAGAAGCTCCAATAACATGCACATCGAGGTCCCCTAACAACAGGATGATTCTATTCATTTGAAGGTCAACAAAGGTGCACGGTGGAACCAACCCTCCTCATCCACCAACTTCTCAACATCCCGTAGATGCCGATAACTTGATGGACATTGAAGAAACTGTGCACACAACACCTCCCGGTACCTAAGCTTGGGAGAAGTATCACATGCCGCAGTCCTCCCGCTTTGGGTCATTCCGCCCACCATGTTCATGGATTCTCTAGCAAAGTCCTCACCGCCTAATTCTCACAATGGCGACACAACATGTTAGGATGAGGGGTTATTCAAAACATTCTGATTCATAGAAGCATATGAACCCGCCACCTTCATTGGATGAAGTTACATTCAACGGCTACTTGAAAAGGCTCACCTTGTGTCAAGTAACGTTAACTTTGAACGTGGGAACATAGCTTGGCTGGTACACAAGTTATGGCTTCCAAAGAACAAAGATGATGGATGGCAAGAGGTTTTGTCCAAAAAGAATGGGCCGAAAAGCAGTGGGAAAGCGAAGGCAGCTAAGCGCGGAGGTGCTAATAAAACCTCCTTTGTTTCCTTATGAAAATACTTTGTTGGAATGTCCGTGGTCTTTGCGGACAAAGGGATAGGGCTGCCACGCAAGCTCTAGTGTGTAGTATCACAAAACAGCATGATGCGGCTATGATTTGTCTATTGGAAACTAAGCTATCTCAACCAAGGACAGAGTCTTTCTCTACTCAAAGATTCAAAGCATGGAAGTTTTGCTCAAATTTGGAATTCATTAGAGGCGGTAGAATGCTATTACTTTGGGATCCATCCAGGGTTTGTTGCGGCGCTTGGTATGGACTCTCAGATATCCATGTCCGTGCAAGTTGCAATATAACACAAGTGTCCTTCCTTGCCACATTTGTGTACCCGCTTATAGCATCTCTGATAGAAGGATGCTTTGGCATCACCTTTCTCACTGGGCGTTGGCATCAATAAGCCTTGGATGATTATGGGAGATTTCAACACTTACCGCAACCCTAATGATAAGGTGGGGGTCCTCCTCTCACGCCTTATGCACTTAGGGATCTTGGAGATTTCGTGAATTCTCATGGACTAGAAGACGCCCTTCATCCTGCCTTCTACACTGGACGAATGGTTCGATTTGGTCTAAGCTTGATAGAGTGTTGATGAATCAAAATTGGAGTGATTTGACCTTAGAATGCAAGGCCAATTTCATGCCTATGGAGCCTGCTCTCGACCACCGTCCCGTGATAGCCACGATTATCGTGATCCTATAATGTTGGAAACGCCTTCAAGTTCATGAATATGTGGCTTTCACCCACCTTTGAGAACATTATGACTTCATGTTGAGACAAGACATATGGGTATCGCTTCAATTCGCCCTGCCTCCAAATTGAAAGCCTCAAGCAACCTTTGGGCTTTGAACATAAGTGACTTTGAGGTATCGAACAAAGAGCAAAGGGCAAACATAGAGTTCAAGGAGGCTATCAATGCACACATGGAAAATCCCTTTGATGAGGAGCTTAAAGCCAAGGTTAAGTCCTCAAGAGCTAGAGCAAACACTTATCGAAGTCAAAGACACTTCATAAGGCGTAAGTCAAGACACTTGATTGGAAGTGATAGATGTTCCAAATACTTTCATAGTTTGATCAAAAGGAGTAATGTCGAACTCCATTAACTTTCTTGTTAAAGCTAATGGTACTATCACTACATCACCGAGAAGTCGTGAAGTTGCTTGTTGAATTTTACAAAGATCTATTAGGTACTTCCACCCACTACCAACTTTGATCCCGATGTGTTCAACTATGGCCCAAAGTCGAGTGAAGAAGAGAGATTACACTTTGCATTTCATCACCCCAAAGGAGATTTGGGAAGCACTCGATATAGGCAATGACAAGGCACTGACCGGATGGTTATACACGCTTTCTTCAAGAATAGATGGAAAGATGTGGCCATGATGTTGTAAGACGTGTCCAAGAGTTCTTCTCACTGGAGTTCTTTGAAGCAGGTTAATCATACCATCATTACCTCGCTACCAAAAACTGACCATGATCCCAAGGTAAATGATTTCAGCCCATCGATTGACTAATGTGATCTATAAGATCATCACAAAGATTCTAGCTAACAGAATGGCATTGATCCTTCCTTCTCTCATTGACAAATCCCAAGGGGCTTTTGTGAAAGGAAGAAACACGATGGACAACGATATGTGGCACAAGAGCTTGTGAGAGGATTTAATAGAGCCGCAGTCTCACCAAGATGTATGCTTATGGTGGACCTTCAGAAGCATTCGACATACTGGAGCTTCCTCGAATTGGTACTAAGAAGTCTAAAATTTCCGCATGATTTACAAGATGGATCATGGAACGTGTTAGCTCAACCTCCTTCTCCCTTTCTATCAATGGTGAGCTACATGGATACTTCAAAGGAAAGCGCTACTAAGACAAGGTGATCCTATGTCCCCTACTCTCTTTATCTTGTGCATGGAATACCTCTCTCAAGGTCGCTTAAAATGAAGGTCGAGGCAAGAGCTTTCATATTTTCCAAAGTGTAAGAAATTGGGCATTACTCATCTTGCATTCGCGGATGACCTCATGCTTTTGCCAAAGGAGATATATCTTCATTGGGATTCTTATGGATTGTCCGGAAGAGTTGAGGCTGCCTCAGATTAACTCTTAACCCCGCTAAATCCTCCGTCTACTTAGCGGAATGCATTCTGCACGGGACTTGATATTGACCAGTGGGTTTCGCCATTGTAGCTTTCCAGACGATACTGGGGATCCCTTTGTCCCCAATTTCGCCTCGGTGGATCAATTTGCCCCATTCACTAGTGCTATTTCGCATTACATTCAGACATGGGGGCACCACACCTTTCTTACGCCGTAAGCCGAACTAATCAGGTCGGTCGTCCAAGGGGTTGAGAGCTTTTGGTTCCGGGCACTTCCTATCCCGGCCACTATTATCAACAAGGTAAGGTCTGCTTGTATTCAATTCTTATGGGGGGGGGGGGAAACCACCAAGAGTTTCTTGGGATATCATTTGCCTGCCTCAAACTGAAGGTGGCTTGGGTCTTATGAACATCAAGGAATGGAATCATGCCCTGCTATCCAGGACGATTTGGCAAACTCACACGGAAGTTGATTCTCTATGGGTCCAATGGATCAATAGCCACTATTTGAGAGATATTACAATTTGGGACTATGAGGTACGTCCTAGGGACTCCCCTTTATTCAAAAAGATTTGTGGGATTCGCGACAAATTTGTTTCTATCTTTGGTAGCCATGGTGATGCTATTGACGGCTTTACAAAATGTTGTGCCAACGGTATATTTGATTCAAGCCTCAGATATGATATCTTGCACTCCGCAAGCTAAAAAGCCTGGATGTCACAAATTTGGAAAGGATTCATTCCTCCCAAATTCTCTTTTACTATGTGGCTAAATTGCGAGAAGCTGTTAGTCAAAGGATACTCTATCATTTCTCAACTTGGAGGATAAATCTATGGATTCTGCAAGCAAGCTAATGAAACAAGGAACACCTCTTCTTTGACCGCCTTTACACACATGATTTGGAAGAGCATAAAAGATTGGTTGGGTATTAGAAGAGAGATGACAATCGTTGAAAGCTCCTTAAATGGATTAAGAAAGAACACCATGACAAGCATCCGAGCCAAAGCTATTTTGCTTACTTTTTGCATAATGGTTTATGAGATTTGGAGGGCAGGAAACACAATGCTCTTTGAAAGGCACAAGCTTGCCGGCAGAAGAGGTCATTGCAAGAATCAAAACAACATCTTATAGAGTTCTCTATGATTTTATCCCCTCTTGTAGTGGCACCTTTTGAGTGACCACCCTCCTCTATCTCTTCTTGTTTGCATTACGTTGAGGCTTGAGATACCTCAACGACTGATTGTAGCCACTTCCTTTTCGTTATTAGTAATAATATTTGCATTTACCTAAAAAAAATTGTAGTTTTGTTCCATTGTTCACAAGACTTAAACCCTAGGTTCCTAAGAGTGTTGTAAGGTTATCTCAATAGAAAGATCCCGGAAAAGTGGCGTTTTCGTATTAGTCGCAAGGCGGAAACTTAGGGAGTTCTTCAACTTTGAAGTTGGAACTTGAAGATGGGTTCTTCATAGGCTTCTAAGGAGTGCTTGGAGCGGATTGGGACTTAAGGAAAGGAGCTAATAATTGCTAAGGAGCGACTTTGAATCTTGGAAATTTTAAGGGCTTGTAAAGGTATAATTCTTGTCGTTTTAGTAATTAAGATTACTACTTGTTGTAACTTTGGATATTATCAAGCATGAGGTGTATATTATGAAGTTTGATAAGTGAATTGACTATTGGAACCCTAATCCGAAAACTAGTATGTTAGCCCTTAAGATTGTAATTCAAATTGGTTACTAGTTTAGTTGTCACATGTTATATAAGGAAGGAAATTGTAGTTGTAAAAGTTGTTTATGACTATATAACATGTTTGACTCAAGAACTCGATTAGAAAAGAATTGGAAGACCTTATGTTGTTGCACCTAGTAGCCGAATGACATTGTATAATTGGATTGTTTTGTATCATTTGTGGGCGGAATTTTACACGCCTTGTATGTAATCCCTTTGTATTTGCTGAATTGATTTGAGCCTTAAATGTGGCGTTTGGTTATTGAATTCGGCATTGAAAAAGGTGGCAAAGTATGTAGAAACAAAGGAAGTGCTACCCGATTTTCCGTAGAATTTAGTGACCTTGTACTTAGAATATTCTACGAAGAGAGCTAGAGGTTAATAGACATTTTATGACCATTATAGGTTGAAGTACTACGAGTAGCGTATTCTACTTGAAGGGTGGAAAAGGCTAGCGCGGTATAGTACTTTGGAGCATTTTGCTAATTGTCGATAATCGTCGCGAGGTATGTGAACCTCTTCCTATCTTTTCTAGCATGATTGTTGTAAACTATGTAGTTGAGACGCATACGTGCTAAATGAATTTGGTTGGTTTAAAACATAAAGTGTTATAACGACTTTATGGGAAGTTTGTTATAACAACTTTATGTAGGTAAAGAAATGGTTTGTGGTTTTTAAAAAAGATAAGAGACTTGACTTATAAATGACTTGATGTGAAATATTAAGGACTTGGTTGGTGTTAAAAAGTTGTGAAACCGCTTTTATGAGAAATGGGTCATTGGGTTTTAAAAGGAATAAGTTATATTGATTTTAAATGAGAATAAGTATCGAACAAGCCATTGCAGCGTTAATAAAGGAAAATGTAATGACAATTAATTATATTAAAACAAGTAGAAACCTCCATCTGCATAGAAGCTAAGATAAGACAAAATTATTACATTTTATAGATCATGGCTACTTTAATAAGAATCATTACTAAGAATTAATTTTCTTAAATTCCAAAGTAAGGAACTTGATTTCTAAAAGAAAAGGGACTTGAGGAATTGAAGAGTTTTTGGTTTAAAAGAAAGGGATGGTTTTATCTTAAAATGGTTTAAAAAGAAGGTATGATTTTGTCTTAAAATGGTTTAAAAGAAGGAATGGTTTTGTCTTAAAATGGTTTAAAAAGAAGGCATGGTTTTGTCTTAAATTGGTTTTAAAAGAAGCAAAGATTGTCTCGTTTATTTAAAAGAAGGTATGGAATTGTTTTGGTTTACTTAAACAATAGTTACTCTATTTTTGGATACTACGAGTGTTAGTACCAGTGACGCTTGGGAAAGAAACGGGTCTTTTAAAAGAATTAAGGTATGTAGTACTTTGGGGTTAAAACCCGACTTTGACATAAAATGAAAGTACCTGAGTTGTGTGTAACTTGCCTATGTTTGCTGGGATAGCCTTGTGCAAGTGTTGTATCCTTATGATTACCGCGTCTCTCGAGGAGGCGGTCATGTTATTCTTGATTGATGGACATACCGACACGATGGGTGGCCCACGTATGCTTCCACTAGATTGTTGTTCCATGGACTAGCTCTCCACGAGGTTTATCGATTCGCCTCGTATCCGTAGCTAGCCTCGCACTTGCCCCTTGGCCGTTGTTGATGCAGTTGTTACGTAATTGGCTTTCGTACTTGCCCCGTCGGTTCTTGATAGTGTTATTCCATGGACCACCTCCACGGGTTTTACCGATTCACCGTATCCGTGGTCGGCTTTCGACTTGCCGGCCGTGGTGATTCGGCTTTGGTATCCGTAGTTAGCCTTCGCGACTTGCCCCATTCGGTTTGTGGCGAAGTCTTGTGATCACGCTGGTATCCGTAGTTAGCTCAGACTTGCCCCCGCCACGTGACGCGCCTTGGTATCCGTAGTTGGCTTCGCACTTGCCCCGTGTCGCCTTCCGTGGTATAGTTATATAGCATTGTTGGTACGACTTTGGTATCCGGTAGTTGGCTTTCGCATTTGCCTACGATTGATGATGCGACTTTGGATTTGGTAGCTATGCCTTTGTACTTGCCCCGTACGGTTTTATGACACAGTGGGACACGTGTTCATGTACTCTTGGTGTTGTTATATCGTAGATCGCCAGCGATGAGGAAGGAATTCCACGCATGATTGATGTTGTGGCGCGAGACCCATTGTTATATTTGAGTGATAACTTTGAGGCGCGAGTCCTCGACTTGATACGATCATATATATATCAGGATCAGTTTGGTTATCATATATGTCTCTCGCTTTATATAGACTATTATGATTTCATTTACGATATTTACGATTTCACATACTGTACTGTTGACGACTCCTTCGGCCGTCATGCCGCAGTGAGTACACCGCTGTTGATCCTCGCCATAGGATCACAGTCGTTACATGGGAAGCTCCGCTTCTCGAGGCTTATCTTTCGTATAGTCCCCTCATTGTAGGTACTTATACATTCGTGGGTATGGCGGCCCGTCCGTCATAGTTGTGGTTAAATTCTAGAGGTCCGTAGTCTTGTTGTGCAAGGTGGTTTGTAAAGGATATAAATGTTCGTGTATATATATATGCAGTAGGTAACCGCTTTGGTTAGCCTGCTTTATTTTATCTTGTTTCATGTTTAAGTTTTTATTTCACGATTTTCTCTCGATATCGTATCACTAGGTGCCCGGTAAGGCACTGGTCATGCCCGAGGCTCGGTCGTGACAGTCACATGGTTATATTTTACACTTATAGCTGTCGGCAGTGATGTGAGATTCCACGGGCAGGAGATATATATATATCTATTGTGTATGTGTACGCCGACAGTGAGGTGGGATGCCACGGGCGCGTCACATGGTTATATTTTACACTTATAGCTGTCGGCAGTGATGTGGGATTCCACGGGCATGCTTTGATATTTGTGTGACTTGATCGCGTCCTAGATTGGGCCGGGTAGTATATGCGTCCCTCCGTAAAGGGTCGGATTATGTTATGAAAGATAAGTAAGTTAGATAGTAATGAACTTAATGACTTCTCCTAAGTATGTACGTAAGATATGGCTATAACTCTTAATGGAATGGAAAAGATAATGATGTGAAATTAAGTTCATAAGTGGTAATGACACGGCCGGATCTGGTATGTACTTTTTATACTTTCCCCTGTCATTCTTTTGTACAGTTATTGTTATACCCCGTATTTTCAGAGTATGTACGTAGAAAAGTTTGGGCTTTGAAGTTAGGCATAGGTTCGATTTTTGTGCACAACACCCGGTTAGAGTTGTTTTTCGACGAAACATTTTACACAACTCGCGTAGGATAAATTACGGCTATGTCATTTCTAATTTTTGCGGATTTTTTTGAGAGACGAAACATTTTGGACCAACGGGAGGGTGACAAGTGTCACCTCATATCAAGGCCAGGCGGGCGGTTTGGACGATTGGTCTTGGCTTTTTTGTCAAGTAGTTGGTAGGATATTTTGTGGGTAGATGGATAAGGTACACTTGGGTGAATCCTAGCCCTACACTTGCACCACACTTGGCTTGATCTTGGCCATTGGTTAGCCATGGCTTGACCTATAAATACCCCTCCCCTTTGATGAACTTCTTCATCCAAAATTGTGCTAAGTCTTGAAAGCTCTCTTCTCCCCTTTGTGTAGTGTATCGCCCTAGCCTCCCTCCCCTCGTGAGGCCCTCGTCGAGAGTACCCCCTCCTAGTGGGGTTGGCTGAGGTATACACCCTCAGTGGTGTTGTCTCGTATAAATACCCCCTCTTGGTAGAAATACTCCAAAGTATTGTTATACCCAAATTTCCTTAGCCGTTTACCTTGTAGTATTCCAAGATTACACTTATACGAAAAGCCCAGAAATACTATTATACTTCCCTTCAGTCACAAAAACGAAACCCTAAGGAAAATCTCCATAATTGTTTGAAGTATTAAGAAGAAGTTGCGTAGAACTTCTAAGGGTTATTTGGAGCGGGTCGAGCACCGAGTAGGAGCTAAACGCTGCTCAGATCGACTTTATACTTGGATAATTTTGGGCTTATCGAGGTAAACACTTCGACCTTCTATCGTAATTGGAAATTACATGTCAGTAGAATATATAGTTGAAGATACTATATATAATCAACATAGTTGTGCGGCAATGTCTTTTGACTTAAGCCCGAATTTAAAGAAGAGAATTGAATCAGACTACATAGATCAGACATGAGACTTGTGAAGTTTGACGGCAGGAAGCGGTCGCCAAATTTCCGAGAATCTTGTATCTAGATTTATTCTACCGAGTAGTCTAGACTTTGATAGACTTGTATAACCTTATAGGTTGAATGTTCGTGAGTAGCATGTGCTACTGAAAGGTGGACAAGGCTAGCCGTTATAGCCGTGAGCGCTTTTGCTAATAATGATAATCGTCGCGAGGTATGTGATTCTTCCTATCCTCGAGCATGATATTTTAAAGAATATATATATAGTACTAGACGACGTGTGTTAATCGAATAATAATTACTGCAATGTCTCCGACTTAAGCCCGATAATCTTGAAGTATTTCAAAAGAATCAATCATTTTAACAGAAGAGTAATACTTGGTTTTAAAAGCTTAAGAGTTATACTAGCTTTATGGGAAGTTAGGTATAACGGCTTAAGAGAGATAAAAAGAATGATTTATTGATTTAAGAAGATAAGAGACTTGATCTTAAAAGATAAGAGACTTGACTTAATTGAATTTTGTTAAAAAGTGTGAAACCTCATTCGTGAGTAATGAGTACTTGGTTTTCAAAAGGAATAATGTTTTACTGATTTCGGAAATCAGAATAAGTATCGAACAAACCACAGCATCGCTAATAAAGGGGAATGTTTTGACTAATAAAGTATTATTAAAACCAGTAGAAACTACCATCTGCATAGAAGCTAAGATGAGACAAAATGATATTACATTTCCTAGATCATGGCTGTTGTATCAAGATTGTTATGAACAAGAATAATCTACTCACACATAAGGTATATGTTTTTCAAATTGTTTTAAAGGATTAAAACTATGAACTACAAACCTTTCGAAAATGAGAAACTTGAGTAATTGAAATTAGGCAAACTTGGAACGTTTGGGAAAGAATGTTGTTACTTGATTTTACAAAGAAGTGTTTTGATTTACTAAAAGATAATCACTCTATTTTCATATACTACGTATCAGGTGACTTTGTGAAAGTAACGATCTTTTAAAGAGTTAATGTATGAAGTACTGGGGATAAAAACCCGATCTTGTTAATCATATAGTAGAAAGTACCTGTGTGTATAACTTGATTGTGTTGGTTTGTGATAGCCTTGTAATACTTTCTTGTTGATTTGTTAAGTAAACATGCTAGGATGCTACGTGTTAGTATCTTGTGATGTTTGTATAAAGGGGTTTCCGATTGTGCTTATGTTGTTTAAACGATAAGTTGTTATGTTAGTATTGTATCACTCATGATTCCGGGTTAAGCCTCCACGCTGGTACAAAGTGTCTGTGACCTATGATTCGAGAATACCTTACGTTCAGTGTCGCGGAATCGCGGGAGTTCCAGTTAGTGCGACCTTTGTGGTCATGCGGTCATGTGGCTACGCGACGGCGAGTCCAGACGCCGCCGAGAAGCTACCGATGCGGAATACCTCACGCCATCGAGGGCTCATGCGAGCTACGAAGTTCTGGCTAGACGCTACATTAGATATCGCGCGAAAGTGGCCTTTGATCATGTGACGGTCAGACATCATGCTACGCCATGACCTTGTCAGATCGTGGGTTTTAGTAGTCGCCATGCCTTCAGACTTACCCGCACGTTTTATGATGACACGTGGGACCCGTGTTCATGTGTATTCTCGTGCTTTTATATCATAGATCGCCAGTGAGGAAGGTATTCCACGCATGATTGATGTTGTGGCGTGAGACCCATTGTTATATTTGAGTGATGACTTTGAGGCGCGAGTCCACGACTTGACATGATCGCTATTTATCAGGAATCGTAGTTTGCTATCATACATGTCTCCCGCTTTATATAGACTACTATGATTTCATTTACAGATTTTCGCCACCGTTATACCCGTATTTGCAGTATGTACGCAAGTGAATACGCATAAAGTTTAGCCTTAAAGTTTAGGCACTAGACGCTTTTGGGCACAACTCACTAAAAGAATCGCTTTCAAACGAAACGTTTCCACAACTTTCGTAGGGTAAATTCGCCATGTCATTTCTAATTTTTGGATTTTTCCGAGAGACGAACACTTTGGACCAACGAGAGGCTTACACTTGTCACCCTCTCATTGGTGGACTTGTAATTGAGCCGATTTGGATGACATTTTTGTCAAGTAGTTGGTAGGATATTTTGTGTGCAAGTAAGGACACTTGCCCTAATCCTCACCCTACACTTGCCTTGCACTTGGCACCATCTTGGCCATTGGTTGGCCATCCCTTGACCTATAAATACCCCTCTTGAGATGAAGAGTTATTCATCCACAAAAACTTTCCAAGTCTAAAATCCTCTCCTCTCCCTTAAGCCTTTTTATTCCAACACCCCCTTTGAGAAGCTTAGCCGAGGCTATCCCCCCCCTAGCCTAGCCGAAATCTACCCCCCTCCCTTGGTAGAAAAGTTGCCTTCTAGTATTGTTATAATGCCCAAAATACCCTAGCCCAAATCCCTTAGTACTTAGTGTGTTGTGAAGAACTTCTAAGGTTTCTCGAGCTATCTGAGCA
The DNA here is from genome assembly GCA_029844215.1 of Przewalskia tangutica. Taxonomy (NCBI): domain Eukaryota; kingdom Viridiplantae; phylum Streptophyta; class Magnoliopsida; order Solanales; family Solanaceae; genus Przewalskia; species Przewalskia tangutica. Next base: position 112,952,114 of record CM056720.1, read on the forward strand.
CAACTTAGAGCTAAGCCTCGCTCTGATCGACTTTTATCTAGGATATTATTGGGCTTACCGAGGTAAATAATCCTAACCTCTTTGAATTAGAGAATACATACTGTAGTAGTATAAGAATAAGTATTAAATACTTAGAAGAATATTACGTAATAGAATTGAACTGTTATCACCGTAGGCGGTTTAAAAGAAGAATAATTGAACTATACTTACTTAGACTTTCACAAGAGACTCGAGTAGCTCACCAGGGCAGTAGCCGCCCGATTTTCCGTAGAATAAAGACCCTCCGCTAGAACTTTTTACGTAGCAGTAGTCTAGACGCTGATAGACGTGTTCGACTATTATAGGTTGATTCTTCGCGACATATTCAACTCGCGTGGTTTTCACGAAGGTATGTGATTCTTCCTAAAGCATGATATTTTAAAATATATAGTACGGTAGACGCATACGTGTTAACCGAATAATTCACGCAATGTCTTTCACTTAAGCCCGAATAATACTTACGCAATGTCTCGCGACTTAAGCCCTAATAATAAGGATCCAAAGCATTTCAAAAGATTATCAATCATTTTTAATGTAAGAGAACTAATTGGTTTTTAAACGTGCTTAAGAGTTATACTAGCTTTATGGGAAGTTAGGTATAACCACTTAAGCATGATAAAAGAAACAGCTTTGTCTATGTGTTTATAATGCACTTATATTGATTTGTGAAAAGAATAATAAGATGGTTTGATAAGTAGACATGATATGATGCTATGTGTGTTAGTGTCTTGTAACGCTTGAATAAAAGAGTATTCTTGTGCTTATGTTGTTTAACGATAAGTTGCATGTTAGTGTAATATCACTCACCTCTTGACATATTACCGGGTTAAGCCTCCGATGCGGTAGACTCAGCGTCCGGGACCATGATTCGAGAATACCTCACGGGTCCAGGGACCGCGGAGCTACGGAGTTCCGTGTTAGTGATGCGGTTATACCTCACGCATCTACGCGCCATGCGGACTACGAGTCCAGATCGACGCCGAGGAGTAGCTACCCTCGACGCGGTTATATACCCTACGCGCCTATGTGAGTGGCCTACGCGACTACGGAGTCCAGGATTAGGCTTGCATGGAGATACTACTGTCAATTGGCCCAGCTTCGATCATTCGCACCAGAAAAGACACAGTGCAGTTTACCTATCATTCTTGCTTATGACGTGCACTACGCGCACCTCGTTGTTTTATACATACTTGCAAACCGATTTTAAAATGATATGTTTTCATTTAAGTACTTTACCGCATACTTAGTACCGTTGATCGACCTTCTGGGCCGCTCATGCCAGGTAAGGCAAGTGCTAGATCCGCATCCTCAGATCTTTGTGGTTGCCGTCGAGCTCCATCTTCTCCGAGGCTCTACTTTTGGGTATGCTCTCCTCGTTGTAATTAGTTTGTACGTAGTATTATGGGCCCCGCTCGCCATAGTTGTTTACATTCCTGAGGTCTGTAGTCCTATTGTACATTTGAGATGAATCGCAAAACTGGGTTATGTATTTATATACGCCGAAGGCAAGCTTTTCATCGATAAACAGGTTCTCATTTTACAACTGCTTTCATGTCTTGTTTTATATTCCACTGACACTGATGTATGACTACTTGGGTGCCCGTAGGCACTGGGCCACGCCCGAACGGGTCGTGACAAAAGTTGTATCGTGAGCAGCTTAATCCTCTGAAAGTGTCTACGCATCAGATCTAGTAGTTCGATTATCGGTGTTGTGCACCACACCAATAATCGTGAGGCTATAGGATATTTAGGATTGGTTTCATTCTTTTCATTTTGAGATCGTGTTTAGAGCCGGTTATAAGCCCGACTTTCTAACGTATCCCTTTCTCAGAATGGCTTATGCCCACGTAGGCAACCCGCCCGTAGGGCAAGGCACTGAGGGAGCCGCTATGGGACACCTAGAGTCACGAGGGCTCGCCCATTTATACCTGCAGGCGGCGAAGTTCTACGACGCCACACCCCGTGAGGGTTTAGTGTCGCAGCACGCCGACGAGACCACAAGACCTACACCTCCACCCCACACCGGAGCAGATGAGATGGGCTATAGAGATGGCCCGCCATCGCCGTGATCGTGGCTGCATGGACAGCCGATGCGGCAGCTCCACCCCACCGTCATCTGGTGGTTCACCCGAGGGCAGAGTTTCGAGGCCACGACTTCCGAGTCAGAACCGCCAGTTTTACTTGGTCGAGGCCGGAGGATGATCCGCAGGAGTTCATCCGCCGCCACAGAGGATTTTGAGAGTGATCGTGGCGCCGAGACCGAGTCCGCGGATCTTTGTTCACATAGGTCGCGCGGATACCGCAATGATTGGTTTGATTCGCGGAGTTATCCCGGGAGAGCACGCCCCCACTACTTGGGATGAGTTCTCGCAGGCTTTCTCACTCACTTCTTGCCTCCACAGATGAGGAGGGCGCGGCCGATAGATTTTTACCATCGAGGCGCAGAGGACGACCGCCGGAGTACAATGTCTAGTTTGATTCATCGCTCGATATGTCCCGGCTGGTAGCAGCATGGAGGATAGGTGCACCGCCACGCCACCGGCTAGATGATTATATGGCCGAAGTCATGCGCGGTGTTTTCTTCACCGTATGGACATTACCCGCACGCAGCTCATGCTCGATGCGGCGAGCGCAGATCGACGGAGCCGACAAGCAAAGCAGGTTAAGACCGTGACGCAGGTCTTTTGTGGCTATCGCGTGGGCTACCAAGCAGCTAGCCTAGATTTGCACCACACACCGTGAGCACTCGCACCGCCCCAAGACACCAGATATTCGAGGCGCATCAGGCCCTGACTTCGACGCCCGCAGCAGAGGTATCGCCGACGACCACCCTCGCGTGGCCGACGCGCAGATCCCACTTCGAGTCATGTGGTGCTACGGAGCTTGTTTCGCTTATGGCCACAGGTCACTATGCGAGGAACCGTCCACTGGCGGCGGGCATGGTAGGGTCACCTGTGTTCTTTCACGGGTCTTCATCCCCGACAGCCTACTCGCCCGAGGGCAAGGTACTCATGGACCAGCAGGTCGCGCGCAGGTCGTGGCGCGGTCCCAGCCTAGCGGTCCTCGTAACCACATTTATGCTTGTCCCACCGACAGATCGTGAGGCCTCACCGATGTCGCCACAGTACCTTATCGCTCGGTTTGATGGTATGCTTGAGCAGATCCGGTTCTACTGGCCCTATATATCTCCCTCGTTGCTAGTAGGATAGGATAGAGCCCGAGTCCATAGACCCTTTCGAGGTAGCTACGCCAGCTGGTGATTCTTGGTAGCTCGGCGTATATAGAGCTTGTCCTCGTGACCATTTACGCCGTCGCACTAGCCGACTTGATAGAGGAGATGATTGACTTCGACGCGATCACGGGGACGGATTGGCTAGCTTCTTGCTACGCCAATGTAAACCGCAGAGAGAGTAGTACGGTTCCGCTCGAGGAGCCATTGCTGAGCGAGGGGAGCACGGTATCGCCGGCGGTAGGTTTATTTCCTACCTCAAGGCTAAGATGGTATGGTACATCTACCATCTCGTCGTGTTTGATATCGGCCGCGCGCGATTTTCCGCCGGGCCCAGTGGGTCGAGTTCCCGACGTGTTTCCTGACGACCTGTATCCTCCCGAGAGGAGATCGAGTTTTGTATAGATGTGTTGCCAGACACTTACTATTTCATTCCGCCATACGTAACGGCACCGCCGAAATGAGAGTCAAGGATCACTTAGAGACTTGCAGAAGGGCTTCATCGACCTAGTGTTTCTCCCCTGGGAGCGCCAGATTGTTCGTGAAGAAGAAGGACGACGCCGCGCATGCGTGTTGATTACAAAGTACCAACAAGGTGACCATTAAGAACAGATACCCTTCCTGTGATTGATGATTTGTTCGACCACAGTGGCGCGATGTTTCTCCAAGATTGATCCGCGATCGCTATCATCAAAGTAGTCGAGAGGTGGATGTCCCTAGGATCGCATTCCGACCCAGACGCATTATGAGTTCGTGGTCATGTCTTTGGTCGACCAACGCTCCGTGGTATTCATGGATTTGATGAACCGAGTGTTCAAACCATTTTTGGACACGCTTGTGATAGTGTTCATTGATGATATCTTCGTTTATTCTCGCCAGAGCGCGAGCACGCGAGCATTCGGCGATCGCGGCCGACGCTTCTCCGACCAAACAGCTTGTACGCCAAGTTTTCCAAATGAGTTTTGCTGACTTCGTGGCTTTTCGGCATATTGTCGGCCGATGGTATTCGAGTGGATATGGCCAAGATCGAGGCGCCAGACTTGGCCTAGACCTACTACTCCGGCAGAGGTTCGCAGCTCGGGCCTCAGATATTATCGCTCGTGGAGAGAAGTTTGTTTATCTTCGCACCATTGACTAGGCCGACTCGTAAGGCACCAAGTTTCGTGGATCGATGTCAGGAGCGTGGTTTCCAGCTGTCGAAAGAGAGATCGACGACCGCCTCGCTCTTACTCTTCCGCAGGGTCCAGACGGTTATGTCGGTATCAGGATGCCAGCATCGTTGGGATGTGTTGATGCAGAGGCAAGGTTATAGCGTGCATGATCCCGACACCAAGAAACACGAGGAACTACCCCACCCATGATTCGAGTCGCAATGCGATTCACGCCAAGATCTCGAGGCACTACTTGTAATGGGTTCATGTGATATTTATACACCACAAGAGCCTCCAAGATATCTTCACCAGGAGCCGAACTTACGAATGTAGACGGTGGTTAGAGTTGCTTAAGGATTACGACATTGATATCCCGTACCACCCGGGAAAGCCAATGTCAGGCGTACGCCTAGTCGTAGTCGTATGGAAGCCATCGACGCGCAACAGAGAGAGGGACATGGTTCGTGATTTGCATCGCTTAGCGAGCCTCGCGTCCGCTTGATTGATTCCGATAGCAAGGTTCGAGTTCGAGGTTGCCGAGTCTTCCATCGCCGGCGAGGCGAAGAGGCAACCGAGGATCCGGCTGACACGTTATCGCGATACAACTCTTCGCAGGCGCGGTCCTGAGGTAGCACCACGGGTGCTAAGGTTTGAGGGCGTGTGTGTTCCAGATGTTTCAGACTTCGGCAAAGTGTTCTGGGAAGCACACATACAAGCATTTCCATCCATCCGTGGTCGCACTCAAGATGTACCACGACATTAGATCTCGTATCGCGGATGGCTTGAAGAGGACGCTGCAGTTCGTAGCTCGTCCGTGTTGTCGCAGTAAAGGCAGAGCACCGCAGGCCCGTGGTTTGTTACAGACAGAGATCCCGACCGGAAGTGGGAGGTGATCAACACGACTTCATCACAGATTACCTCGCACTCGCGAGACATGATTCTATACGGGTTATCGCCGACAGTCGACGAAATCAGCCCACTTTCTTCCGCCGTGACGACTTTTCTACCGAGGATTATGCCGCACTTTACATCCGAGAGACCGCCGATCGCATGGAGTCCCTATTTCGATCATATCGCATGCAGGAGCCCGCCACGCTAACTTCCTGAGGTCTTTCCAGAGAGGTTTAGGACGCAGCGAGCTCGAGCACGCATTCCATCCACGATGCACGGACAGCAGAGCGCACTATCCGCACTCTTGAGGATATGTCGAGCCCGTTATCGACTTCAGGTAGCCGAGGATCATTTGCCTCTAGTTGAGCTCATGACAATAGCTACCACCCAAAGATTCGGGACGGCGCTTTACGAGGCCTTGTACGGGAGGAAGTGCAGATCGCCATAGTTGGTTCGACATGGGCGAGGCAATAATGGGACCAGATTTGCAGGCAGCGATGGATAAGGTGAAGCTTATCCAGAGAGGTCACGATACCGTAGTCGACGTGTCATACGCAGATCATCGCCGCTTCGATCCGGAGTTCGAGGTTCATGATTGGGTTTTCCTAGGTGTCACCCACGGCGGTGTGATGAGATTCGGAAGAAGGGGAAACTCACCAAGGTACATCGGGCCGCTTCGCATTGTCCGCAGGCAGGCAAGCGTTGCCTATGAGCTGGATCTCGTCCGACCGAGGCAAAGGCATCCGGTGTTTCATGTTTATGCCGGCGAGATGTATCGGATCCATCTAGGTACACCCGATTGACGATGTCCAGTGACCGATCAGGGTTATCGATGAGGAGGTTCCCATAGCGATAATCGATCGCCGTTAGGCGCTCATGACGGGACGTGGATTCCGCCAAGGTCTTGGCGCGAACGAGCTCGTGAGATGACGGGAAGTCGAGGAGGACATGAGGCGTATATCCTCACCTATTCCCCACACCTCCGTAATTCACTTTCCTACTTGTAAATTTTCATTATCGCTATGCCTAAGCGCTGTTTTGTGGCCGCGTGTGGCATTTGCAAATCGCTTAAGCATGAAGAATCTTATCGTTATCGTTTGGGAAGGAACATTCGACGAATGTTTCGGCGAGGAGAATGTTATACCCTCAGATTTTCAGAGTATGTACGCAGTGAATACGCATAAAAGTTTAGCCTTAAAGTTTAGGCACTAGACGCTTTTGGGCACAACTCACTAAAAGAATCGCTTTCCGACGTAAACGCTTTCCACTTTTCGTAGGTAAATTCCGCTATGTCATTTCTAATTTTTATGGATTTTTCCGAGAGACGAACATTTTGGACCAACGAGAGGCGACACTTGTCACCCTCTCATCGGTGGACTTGTGGCGAATTGAGCCGATTTGGATGACATTTTTGTCAAGTAGTTGGTAGGATATTTTGTGTGCAAGTTGGCTAAGGACACTTGCCCTAATCCTCACCCTACACTTGCCTTGCACTTGGCACCATCTTGGCCATTGGTTGGCCATCCTCGACCTATAAATACCTCTCGAGACGAAGAGTTCTTCATCCACAAAAACTTTCCAAGTCTAAAATCCTCTCCCTCTCCTTAAGCCTTTCGTCCAACACACACCCCCTTCGAGAAGCTTAGCCGAGGCTATCCCCCCTTGCCTAGCCGAAATCTAGCCCCCCGCCCTTGGTAGAAACGTTGCCTTCTAGTATTGGTATAATGCCCATAATACCCTAGCCCAAATCCCTAAGTACTTAGTAGAAGTTTCATAAGAACTTCTAAGGTTTCTCGAGCTATCTGAGCGCATAACTTAGAGCTAAGCCTTTCTCCTGATCGACTTTTATCTAGGATATTATTGGGATTACCGAGGTAAATCATCCTAACCCTCTTTTGAATTAGAGAATACATACTGTAGTAGTATAAGAATAAGTATTAAATACTTAGAAGAATATCACAGAATAGAATTGAGCTGTTATCACTGTAGAAGGGTTTAAAAGAAGAATAATTGAACTATACTTAATTAGGACTGTTTTCACAAAGAGACTCGGTAGCTCACCGTAGGGAAGTCGCCCGATTTTCCGTAATAAAGGACCCTCTCGCTAGAATCAAGCATGAGTAGTCTAGACGCTGATGACGGTCCGACTATTATAGGTTGATCTTCATACGACATATTCAACTCGCGTGGTTTTCGCGAAGGTATGTGATTCTTCCTAAAGCATGATATTTTTTAAAATATATAGTACCAGACGCATACGTGTTAATCGAATAATAACTACGCAATGTCTTTCGACTTAAGCCCGATAATACTTACGAATGTCTCGCGACTTAAGCCTAATAATAAGGATCTCAAAGCATTTCAAAAGATTATCAATCATTTTTAATGTAAGAGAACTAATTGGTTTTTAAACGTAAGCTTAAGAGTTATACTAGCTTTACGGGAAGTTAGGTATAACCACTTAAGCATGATAAAAGAAACAATTGCCTATGTGTTTATAATGCATTTATATTGATTTGTGAAAAGAATAATAAGATGGTTTGATAAGTAGACACGATATGATGCTACGTGTGTTAGTGTCTTGTAACGCTTGAATAAAAGAGTATTCTTGTTGCGGCTTATGTTGTTTAACGATAAGTCGTTATGTTAGTGTAATATCACCACCTCGACATATTACCGGGGTTGTCGCCCGACGCGGTAGACTCAAAGTGTCCGGGACCATGATTCGAGAATACCTCACGCGGGTCCAGGGACCTACGCGAGCTACGGAGTTCCGTGTTAGTGACGCGGTTATACCTCACGCGGCCTATGTGGCCACGCGACTACGAGTCCGTGACGATGCCGAGGAGTAGCTACCGACGCGGGTTATATACCCTACGCGCCTACGCGGAGTGGCCTACGCGACTACGGAGTCCGTGATTAGGCTTGCTTGGTGATACTACGCAATTGGCCTCGCTCGATCATTCGCAGCCTAGAAAAGACCCGCATGGGCTTTACCCATTGTTGCTCTTGTTTATGATGCGCACTATGCGCATTACTCGTTGTTTTATACATACTTGCAAACTGATTTTAAAATGATATGTTTTCATTTAAGTACTTTACGCCGCATACTTAGTACCGCCAGATCGACTCTCCTTCGGGCCGCTCATGCCGCAGGTGGCAAAGTGCTAGATCCGCATCCTTAGGATCTTTTGCGCTGGTGCCGAGCTCCATCTTCTCCTGAGGCTCTACTTTGGGTATGCTCTCCCGTTGTAATTAGTTTTGTATAGCCAGGTATGGCGGGCCCCGTCCCGCCATAGTTGTTTACATTCCTGTGAGGTCTGTAGTCCTATTGTACATTTGGGATGTGAATCGCAAAACTTGGGTTATGTATATATATATATGCCGAAAGGCAAGCTTTTCATCGATAAACTGTGGTCTCATTTACAATCGTTTCATGTCTTGTTTTTATATTCCGCCGACACTGATGTATGACTACTGGGTGCCCCGTAAGGCACCACCACGCCCCGAACGGGTCGTGACATTCACATACTGTACTGGTAGACCGACTCTTCGGGGCCGCTCATGCCGCAGTGTCGAGGTACACCGCCGCTGATCCTAGCTCGTGGTCACGCTCGCTGGGAAGCTCCGCTTCTCCGAGGCTTATCACGTATAGTCTCCTCGTCAGAGAAAGCTATATTCGTGGTATGGCGGCCCCGCCCCGCCATCGTTGCCGCCACTCTGAGGTCCGTAGTAATCACAGGCGCAGTTGTTTATGGATGAATCGTCAATTTAAGTTTTCATATATACATGCCGAAGGCAATTTTTCTCGATTATTATTTCATACTTCATGTTGTTTCATGTTATTGTTTTATATTCCACGATTTCTCGATGTTGTATCACCAGGTGCCCGGTAGGCACCACCACGCCCGGTTCGGTCGTGACAAAAGTGGTATCGAGCGCTTAATCTCTGAAAGTGTCTACAGACCGTATCTAGTAGTAGTCTTGATTATCGATGTGTTGTGCACCACACCAATAATCGTGAGGCTATAGGATATTTAGGAGTGGTTTCCATTCTTCTCATTCCGAGATCGTGCCTCAGAGCCAGGTGATAAGTCGACCTCTAACGTATTTCTTTCCTCACCGCTATGCCTCCGTAAGGCAACCCGAGCCCAGAGGGCAAGGCAACGAGGAGCCGCGAGTAGAGCACGTAGGGTCATGCGTGGCACAGCCCGCCATCACCGACACGGTGCTTCATTTGGGGAGTTCTGCGACATCACCAAATTTCACAGAGTTTAGCATGGCGGCAACAGTTCCTACTGCGGCCATGATAAGTTGAACCTTCAGTTCCACGACCGGGAACAAAGAATAGAGATTAAAAAGAGGCGACCCTGTTACTAGCTATGGATTTGGCTACCAGAGAGTATACTGATATACCGCGAGTCTTGATGAATACCTAAGAGAGGGTTGTGCAAGAGTAATTCTTCGCCAGGCTTGAGCATGGCCTCGTACGCCATGCGCAGCAGCCAAGAAACGTAGAGATCGGCGGTTAACCAAGGACGAGAAGAGGCCGTAATACAGGTCCTTTAGTAAATTTCGAGGCGACCGCCTCGCAGCAGACCGATACGCACATCCACCGCTGTCGAGTGGTCCTCCACGTTCGTAACGCTCGGTAAGCCGTGAGTTGGTCGAGCTCCGCAGTTTCCTGCTCACACTACACGAGGTTCCACCACCGATTCGCTTTTTCCCAGTTGTTCAGCTACATGCACGCCCTCCCTAGTGTCGCCTTTAGTTGGTACTTGTTTTACTCGCGCCGCCGTGACACGTGTCGAAGGATGTCCTAGTAGGCGACTCATTTTCATGATCGCGACCGCCATCATCTTCCTACGGCGCTACTACGGCAGTTTGATTAGAACGACTACGGAGCGAAGAGATACAGTATATCCTTAACCTCTGTAGATTAGTACGGTAAGATGAGTATATCTTAAGTATTATGTTCAGATAACATAAGTGGAAATTATGATTAGATATCATGGTTAGTTAACCGAGTAAGATTTGGGGGATATAAGCGCGAACCTTAGAGTCTTATACGCAGAGACCTTAGAGGTAAGGCCATCTCGAAAAAGATGTATTTTATGTTTGACCTTTATCTGAGTGCATAGTGCACGTGAGATATGTTTGTGTGATAAGTCCCCGAGTTGTGGGAAAATGAAAGAGGGTAGTTGAGCTAAGAAGACCGCCAGGTTTTCGTAACGTGATTAGTAAGATTGTTCCGGACGGAGCAAGTGTTTACGCGAGATGGTCGGGTTGAGGCTACGCCACGGTCAACCCGCGACCGCTTTATGGTGGGTCATTGGTGGCCCCACCAGTGGTAGGGTCCCGAGGGTTTTAGGCCCAAGTCTAGTTAACCATCGCACGAGTTCGTGGACGCGCTCGACCAAGAGTCGCCGACGGGTCACCATCGCGGTCTTTCACCAGACCGCTATGGCAACGATGTTATATCGTAAAGGTTGTAAGGCCGCACGGGTGCCTACCTTCACCTTATGACAAACAGCGAGCCTGTGGTACACTGCTTTTTCTCGAAGTTTTACCAGCATGATTAGAACTCAAAGTAGTCTCGGGACCGCATTCACTCGCCAAGATTTGGATTTCGTGGTACTTCGCGAGGATTGTTGTCTCCTGTTGAGGGAATGTTTTATAGCTACCATTTCAGCCATGGATATCGCCTACGGCCTCGGGGGCGAAAGTGTAAGTCATTTGGCCGAGTGGTTCGACGTTGGCAAGGTGCAGATTGTGGTTCATACCGTTTCCAGCAGAACGTGGCTGTGTGTGACGAGTTTTGAGGAAACTTAGCCCGAGTTACCTCGGGCCTTTCGATCATGTGAGGAAATAGGCCAGTCGCCTATATGTTAGCATTTGCCGCCCAACTTGTGAGGCAGATGTCCGGCCTTTTCGTGTTGCTATATTCAGAAAGCATCTGAGATCCATCCGCAGTGTTCCCAGCTAATGATGACCAAGTCGAGATAGTAACCCGTAGATTTGGAACCGAATCGCGATGTAGATATGGTAAGAAAGAGTTCGAGTGGTACGTAGCGGCACGACGTAAGGAAGAAGTCGAGCACGTATCAGCATGAGGTGATCGCTTCTTTTGTAAGGAGAAGGTGCGAAGGAAGTATATTTTAGACCCTGCAAGGGCTTTTGTGATGTCGAGGTGATTCCTAGTGAACTTGGATGTAAGTATTTTGCGCAGTGTTTCGTGGCCAGGGCAGGATTGTTCTCGTAAGTATAGTAGCCAAGACTATAATCGCGCACAATTGTTTTTGAGATTCTAGAAGGAACATTCGACGAATGTTTCTAGCGAGGAGAATGTTATACCGTATTTTCAGAGTATGTACGAAGGATGTACGAGAAAATTTTGGGCTTTAAAGTTAGGCATAGGTTCGATTTTTGTGCACAACACCCTGCTAGAGTCGTTCGACTAAACGCTTTACACAACTCGCGTAGGATAAATTACGGCTATGTCATTTCTAATTTTTGCGGATTTTTCCGAGAGACGAAACATTTTGGATCAACGAGGGTGACAAGTGTCACCTCATATCAAGCGCCAGGCGGGCGGTTTGGACGATTGGTCTTGGCTTTTTGTCAAGTAGTTGGTAGGATATTTTGTGGGTAGATGGATAAGGTACACTTGGGTGAATCCTAGCCCTACACTTGCACCACACTTGGCTTGATTGGCCATTGGTTAGCCATGGCTTGACCTATAAACACCCTCCCTTTGACGAACTTCTTCATCCAAAATTGTGCTAAGTCTTGAAAGCTCTCTTCTCCCCTTTGTGTAGTGTCTCGCCCTAGCCTCCCTCCCCTCGTGAGGCCCCTGGCCGAGAGCCCTCCCCCATGGCCGAGAGTACCCCCTCCTAGCTGGGTTGGCCGAGGGTATACACCCCCTCAGGTGTTGTCTCGTATAAATACCCCTCTTGGTAGAAATACTCTCCAAAGTATTGTTACTATACCCAAATTTCCTTAGTCAGATACCTTGTAGTATTCCAAGATTACACTTATACTAAAAGCCCGTAAATACTATTATACTTCCTTCACTACAAAACGAAACCCTAAGGAAAATCTCCATAGTTGTTCGAGTATTAAGAAAAAGTTGCGTAGAACTTCTAAGGGTTATTTGGAGTGGGTGGAGCACCCGAGTAGAGCTAAACGTTGCTCAGATCGACTTTATACTTGGATAATTTTGGGCTTATCGAGGTAAACACTTCGACCTTCTATCAGAATTGGAAATTACATGTCAGAGGAATATATAGTTGAAGTATACTATATATAGAACCGAACATAGTTGTGCGGCAATGTCTTTTGACTTAAGCCCTAATTTAAAGAAGAGAATTGAACTGCATTTACATAGGACTCAGATTACAATAGACTTGTGAAGTTTGACTGCAGTGAAGGGCTGCCCAAATTTCCGTAGAATCTTGTATCTAGATTTATTCTACCGAGTAGTCTAGACTTTGATAGACTTGTATAACCTTTATAGTTGAATGTTCTGTGAGTAGCATGTGCTACTGAAAGGTGGACAAGGCTAGCCGTTATAGCCGTGGAGCATTTTGCTAATAGTCGATAATCGTCGCGAGATACGTGATTCTTCCTATCCTCTCGAGCATGATATTTTAAAGAATATATATATAATACCAGACGACGTGTGTTAATCGAATAATAATTACTGCAATGTCTCCTGACTTAAGCCCTAATAATCTTGAAGTATTTCAAAAGAATACCGAATCATTTTAATGTAAGAGTAATACTTGGTTTTAAAGCTTAAGAGTTATACTAGCTTTATGGGAAGTTAGGTATAACGGCATAAGATAGATAAAAGAATGATTTATTGATTTAAGAAGATAAGAGACTTGATCTTAAAAGATAAGAGACTTGACTTAATTGAATTTTGTTAAAAGTGTGAAACCTCATTCATAGTAATGAGTACTTGGTTTTCAAAATGAATAATGTTTTACCGATTTCGAAATCGTAATAAGTATCGAACAAACCACGAATGGCTAATAAAGGGGAATGTTTTGACTAATAAAGTATTATTAAAACCAAGAGAAACTACCATCCGCATAGAAGCTAAGATTAGACAAAATGATATTACATTTCCTAGATCATGGTCATTGTATCAAGATTGTTATGAACAAGAATAATCTACTCACACATAAGGTATATGTTTCTCAAATTGTTTTAAAGGATTAAAACTATGAACTACAAACCTTTCAAAAATGAGAAACTGAGTAATTGAAATTAGGCAAACTTGGAACGCTTGGGAAAGAATGTTGTTACTTGATTTTACAAAGAGAAGTGTTTTGATTTACTTCAAAAGATAATCACTCTATTTTCATATACTACGTATTGTGTGACTTTGTGAAAGTAACGATCTTTTAAAGAGTTAATGTATGAAGTACTTTGGGATAAAACCCGATCTTGTTAATCATATAGTAGAATGTACCTTGCGTGTATAACTTGATCGTGTTGGTTTGTGATAGCCTTGTAATACTTTCTTGTTGATTTGTTACAAACATGCTAGATGCTACGTGTTAGTATCTTGTGATGTTTGTGTAAAGGGGTTTCTGATCGTGCTTATGTTGTTTAAACGATAAGTCGTTATGTTAGTATTGTATCACCATGATTCCGGTTGCCGCCTCCGACGCGGTAGACTCAAAGCGGTCTGTGTGACCTATGATTCGAGAATACCTTACGCGGTCTCAGGTTTGCGCGAATCAAGGGAGTTCCGTGTTAGCGCGCGGCCTTTGTGGTCACGCGGTCTACGTGGCCACGCGACGGCGAGTCCAGACGCCGGGAGTAGCTACCCTCGATGAGGAATACCTCACGCTGGCTATCGGAGGCCCACGCGAGCTACGGAAGTTCCAGGCTAGACGCGCACATTAGATACCGCGCGAAAGTGGCCAACTTTGATCATGCGACGGTCAGACAGATCATGCTACGCCTATGACCTTGTTGTATCTGGGTTTTAGTATTCGGCCATGCCTTCGCATTTACCCCAGACGGTTTATGATGACACAGCGGGACCCGTGTTCATGGTATTCCTCGTGCTTTTATATCATAGATCGCCAAGCAAGGAAGGTATTCCACGCATGATTGATGCTGTGGCGCGAGACCCATTGTTATATTTGAGTGATGACTTTGGCGTGAGTCCCCGACTGACATGATCGCTATTTATCAGGAATCGTAGTTTGGTTATCATACATGTCTCCCGCTTTATATAGACTAATATGATTTCATTTACGATTTTCGCCACATACTGTACCGCCAGATCGACCTCTCGTGGCTGCGCTCATGCCGCAGTCGAGGTACACCGCCGTTGATCCTAGCTCGTGGTCACGTCGTTGGGAAGCTCCGCTTCTCCGAGGCTTATCGGTATAGTCTCCGTCGTAGTAGGTGCTACATTCGTGGTACGGCGGCCCCGCCCCGCCATTGTTGTCATGTCACTCTGTGAGGTCCGTAGTAATCACGCGGCGCAGTTGTTTATGGGATGAATCGTCAATTTAAGTTTTCATATATACATGCCGAAAGGCAATTTTTCTCGATTATTATTTCATACTTCATGTTGTTTCATGTTATTGTTTTATATTCCACGATTTCTCGATGTTGTATCACTAGCGCCGGTGCACTACCACGCCCGTTCGGTCGTGATGCTTATGATCTCATATCAGATTTTTATTTATGTTCCATATTTGGTACCGTTGTAATCGACTTCTTCGGGCCGCGCTCATGCCCGCAGGTTTTAGGTACACATTGTGTCAGTGATCCTTGCTCAGATCTCGCCGCTGGGAAAAAGCTCCATTTGCTCCGGAGGCTTATCTCTTGGTACGGTTTTCCCTGAGGTTGTAGATTCATGTATATTCAGGGGTATGGCGGGTGTTACACCCCGGAATTTCAGGATATGTTTATAAGAACGTACGTAAGAACTAAAAAATGTTAAGGTTTGAGACGAGTAAAAAATTTATCAGAATTTTTGGAATCGTCGAAAAACGAATATTGCGACGAATGGGAGGGAGACACGTGTCACCCCCCTTAGTGGTCTTGGACGAAAATGGCATGGTTAAAATGGTCATTTGACCATAATTTAAATGACCAAGTCTTGCAAAGACAAGGAGCTTGACATTGTTGACTTGTCAAAGTGCCACTTGGGCTTGATCCATGTGAAACACATCTAAGCCCCACATGTGTGCTAATCTAGACCCTTCCTAGTGTTATATATGTCTACTAGTTGCAAGACAAGCTTATACACTTAGAAATTTTTCAAGAAAATTTGAAGACACACAAGTGTGCTCTCGGCTTTAGCAAGGGTTTGAAGAGAAATTTTTTCAATTGTTGTCCAATAATTCCCATACTTTAAACCAAGGTTCCTAAGTGTATTGTAAGGTTATCTCAATAGAAAGATCCCGAAAAATGGCGTTGTATTAGTCGCAAGGCGGAAACTAAAGGAGTTCTTCAACTTTGAAGTTGGAACTTGAAGATGAGTTCATCATATGCTTCTAAGGGTTGCTTGGAGTGGATTGGAATGTCAAAAAGAGGCGCTAAAGTTGCTAAGGATCGACTTGTAATCTTGGATCATATTTGGGCTATATGAGGTATAATCTTCGTCTTACTTTTGTAATTGAAGATTCCATGTTATTATAAGTTAGAAATGATCATGTGATATGTGTTATGAAGTTTGATAAGTGTTATGGAAATTTGGAAACTCAAATCCGAAAATGACATGTTAAGTCATTTGAAATTGAAATACAATTTGGTCGATAATTAGAATTGTCGCATGTTTACCTACTTGAGGATTGTAGTAGTTATAATCAATTGTGGCTAGATAACATGTTATATTAAACCACTTAGATTGAAAAGAAATTGGAAGAAGAATTGGCATCAGAGTTTAGACTAGTTTGATATATATTGTGGGGCTGAATTTTACATGTCTTGATTGCGGTAATCCCCTATTGTTAACTACTTTGTTGGGCCTTAAATGTGGCGTGTTTGGTTATTGAATTCGGCCTTGAAAAAGGTGGAAAGTATGTAGAAACAAAGGAAGTGTTGTCCGATTTTCCGTAGAATTTAGTGACTTTGCACTTGAAATATCTACGTTTGAAGTAATAAGTTAATAGACGTACTATGGTCATTATACGTTGACATACTACGTACGGCGAATTGGACTTAGCAAGTGGATTAAACCGAAGAGGTATGTGGAACTTTCTTATCTCTTGATCATGAATAAGTTGTAAATGTATAGTACGGTAGATGTACAAGATTTTGACAATCTAGTCTATTTGATATCCTTGGCTTATTTTAAGAATGTCCAAGTTGGTTGAGTTAGGGAGTTAACTCACTTGTTTAAATATTAAGGATATCTTGGTTTTCAAAAGTTAAGAGACTTTAAGTGTGTTGAAAATATTATTGATACTTGTTTTGTTGGAAAGTTTAAGTCTCTGGTTATAAAGAAGTATGTAAGTTGTTAATGTATAAAGCTAGTATAACTACTTATGGGAAGTTGGTTATAATAGCTTTATGGAAAGTTAATAAAAGAGTGGTTTACTCTAAGTAATTTAAGTATGTTAAATGACTTGAAATAACGAAAGACAAATTGATTTAAAGGCATCAACTGCTTAAGGTTTTTTTTAAAAGAAAGAAGTCACTTGATTTAGAAGCCCGAAAATGTATTTTCTAAAAAGGTATTGTGACTTGTCTTAAAATGTAGTTATGACTTGATACTACTATTAGTATCTTGGAAGTTTATATGAAAACGAGTCATTTTAAAAGAATAGAAGCACGTAGTACTTTGGGTTAAACTCCTGATTTATAATGACATGTTAGTGCCTTAGGTAAACTAAAATGAGTGTATATGAATAAGACTAATAAGAAGTTAGGGATTTCTTAACTTGCTTACTTATTGTATGATAGGCCTTAGTGCTTATGTTTTGTTTGATGGTCACTGAGACAGGTAAGAGTATATCCGCGGGTAGATCCCCAAGATAGTTATACCACCCGCTTACCAGCTTCTCCAGGGTAAGAGTATAAATGAGGGGTAGATCCCCAAGATAGTTATACCACATGCTTTACCACCTTCTCCAGGGTAAGAGTATATCTGAGGGGTAGATCCCCAAGATAGTTATACCACCTGCTTTACCACCTTCTCCAGGGTAAGAGTATATCTGAGGGGTAGATCCCCAAGATAGTTATACCACCTGTTTTACCACCTTCTCCAGGGTAAGAGTATATCTGAGGGGCAGCTCCCCAAGATAGTTATACCACCTGCTTTACCACCTTCTCCAGGGTAAGAGTATATCTGAGGGGTAGCTCCCCAAGATAGTTATACCACCTGCTTTACCACCTTCTTCAGGGTAAGAGTATAAATGAGGGGTAAATCCCCAAGATCGTTATACCACCTGTTTCCGTGGATTTGCTACCTATACTTTTGATTACTCTCATTGTTAGTAAGGCAATCAGATAATCGTTAATCGAGTTATCATACCGCTCCGCTTATTATTGACTTATGATTTCATTACGCATTTCGCCACATATTTGGTACACGTTGCATCGACTCCTTCGGGCCGCTCACGCCGCAGTAGAGTACGTTGTTGATCCTCGCCTAGGATCACTGCTCACCGCAGAAGCTCCTTTATTCCGAGGCTTATCCTCGGTATTATCGGCCGTTGTACATTCTGTGGGTATGCGGGCCCCGTCCCGCAGAGTTGTTATTCTTAGAGGTCCGTAGTCACATTTGTGGATCGGGTTGTAAAGAAAAAGCACTGCTTTATTGCGTATATTGTACGGAGGTGGCCTTATCCGCCAAATTGGCTATTTTTATGTTCAAGCATTTTATAAGTTGTGTATGCTCGCCGCTATTCTCCTCGATGTATACCGAAAGCGGTGCCCGTGTAGGGCACCGCCGCGTCCCGGTTTGTGACAATGGCCCCGTCCCGCCATCTGTTATGTTAAAACTCTTAGAGGTCTGTAGTCACATATTGTGGGTCAGTTTGTAAAGGAAAGGAGGCAACTGCTTCGTTGTACATATGTATGTCCAGGAAGGTAGCCCTATCGGCTAACCTGTTGTTTTACTGTTGTTTTATTTTGTAAGTTTCATGTATGTTCCGCTGATTTTCTCGATGTATACTGTAGGTGCCCAGGTAGGGCACCGCCGCAGCCCGGGTCAGTCGTGACAAAAGTGGTATCGTGAGCGCTTAGTCCTCTGAAAGTGTCTAGCGTGTCTAGTAGAGTCTTGATTATCGCGTGTCAGGCACCACATCTATAATCGTGAGGATGCAAGACATTTAGGATTGATTTCCATTCTTCTCTCTGAGATCGCAATGTAGTCGCCCTAGTAGGTTCAATCCTCTCCGACCCTTCTTATGTAATGTGCTTATGCCTCCACGAAGCGGCTGTGGCCCGTGGGCAAGGCAAAGAGCAGGAGTCGCTAGTGGCACGCAGAGTTACCAGACTCGCACGCACTATGCCTGAGGTAGTAGGCGGATCGGCGAGTTCAGCTACGCCGACAGTATTAGAGGAGCCAAGAGCGGCAGTAGCTCCAGAGATTCCTGCACTCCAAGCCTCCGGGCCAGCCAAAGTGCGAGTTTAGAGATTATGGAGAATGATCGACTATTGACTAGCATAGTGGTAGGGCAACCAACAGAGCGTGTAGCTAACCCTGTGAGCCGATTTGAGGATTCGGGATTTTCTGGGTTGTAGTCCACCTGAGTTTTATGGTTCGAGATCTGAGGATGATCCTCAAGAGTTCGTTCGGCAGCTACAGCGGACTATGCAGGTGCTTAGGGCGTCAGAGAAAGAGTCAGTTGTGTTAGCTTCTTACCGGTTACGTGATATTGCGTTGAACTGGTTTGAGTCCTGGAGCCGCCGAGAGGTGTAGGTGCTCGTCCGGATTTGGGATGAGTTCACTGAGGCCTTTCGATCATTTTTTCCTCCCGAAATGAGAGCCCGTGTTGATAGATTCTTGTCATTGAGGCGAATGGGAGGACCATCGTGAATACAACCCGAGTTTGACTCGTTGTTCAGGTATGTGCACACTATTGTGGCTGATATGGCGACGAGTTCACCGCTATGTGACGGGCTAGACCGTCATATGATTATCGCATGCACGAGTGGCCCTTCACCTGTATGGATATTGCCAGATGCGAGCTTATGCACGCGGATCGAGGACAGAGAGAGAGACTCAGCTGACGCATCCGGCCAAGAGGCTGCGACTACAGAGTTCCGTGGTAACTTTCGAGGCGACATCCTCAACAGCAGACTAGGTCTACATTTCACCCGCACGAGTGCTCCTTCCCGACTTCTCGCCTGAGGTTTGGTCGCCGGATATTCTGGAGCGTGTCGTGGCTGGCTGCGTTCACGGATGTCCGAGGATAGTAGCGAAGCCACCTTGCCCCGGTGTGGTCACCGTAGTAGATTCCATTTTGGGAGTGTCGTACTACTGACAGTTTGTTATGCTTACGGCGGCGAGGCTATTTTCGTGAGAGACCGTCCACCGGAGGTGGCACCGCGGATAGCGCAGCCATCGATCATTGCAGTTCTTCGCCTTCAATAGCTAGGCAGATGTTCATGCACGCAGCCGTGACAGGTCGTGGTGGAAGTTCCGCTTAGCGGTCCTTTGAACCGCCTATATGATTTCGTGTATGTCTTTGGCCCTTTAGAAACTTGTATGCATGATAAAGTTGTGGTATGTTTAAGTGTCATAAACAGTTATATTGAGACTATGTATATGCTAGAAGGAGTTGGAAGTACGAAAGATAATCTCTTTGGGCTTATGATGGATGGATATGTGTGTGCGAGTATTAGGGCCGTGTGTGGCATTATTGGTATGTCGGGTGGTAAAAGGAAACTATGTCGCTAATTATAAGTTTGACTCAAAGAACATTCGGGACGAATGTTTCTAAGGGGAAGAATGTTACACCCGTATTTTCGTGACGTACGTGTTAAGAACGTAAGTAAGAATTCCAAATGTTAAGATTTGAGACTAGTAAAAATTTATCGAATTATGGAATTGTCGAAACGTAATATCAGGACGAATGGGAGGCGACACGTGTCCCCTTATGGTTGCCTTGGACGAATTAGGCAAGGGCTAAAGGGTCATTTGACCTTTGTAGGATGACTAAGTCTTGCAAGTAGTGAGCTTGAGAATATTGACTAAGTCAAAGGGTCCACAAGGCTTGATATTTAATAAGACCTCATCCAAACCACCCATTTGTTTACATCTTGACCTCCATCAGGCTATATAATACTAGTAGTAGCAAGACAAACTTAACACTTAGCCAAATTTTCAAGAAATTGGAAGACCAACAATAGTAGCTCTCGGGTTCTACATGTATGAAAAAGAAAAAAATTTGTTTGTTGTCCAATAATCTCCCCACTTCAAACCAAGGTTCCTAAGTGTATTGTAAGGGTATCTCAATAGAAAAATCCCGTAAAAAGATAGTTTTCGTATTAGTCGCAAGATGAAAACCTAGTTGCCTTTCTAGGTTTTGGTTGGAAGATTGAAGGAAAATTGTTGGTGTTGTTCTAAGGGTCTCAAGTAGCGGATTGAAGTATCTTGAAGAGGCTCTAGGTTGCTAAGGAGCGACTTCGGATTGGAGTTGGACTAAGAATCGTTGAGGTAATAATCTTGGCTCTTAAGTGTTGCAAGATTATATATATTGTTGTTAGCTTTACATGTTTGCTAGCATGAAGTATGTGTTGAAGTTTATAAGTATTATGGATTGATTGTAGCCTTAAAATCCGAAATGTCATTAAGCTATGTGAAGTTGGATTACAAATTGGTCGTTTAGTAGAATCGTCGCATGTTACTTACTTGAAGATTATAGTAGTTATAATCGATTGCGACTTGATATCATGTTATGCTAACAACTTGGATTGAAATGGAAATTGGATAAGAATTGGTATTATTGTACTCAATGTGGCCGAATTGGACTAGTAGTTTGTATTAGTTTGATATCTTTTGTGGGGCGAAATTTTACACGTCTAGTAGGCGTGTAATCCCCTATTGTTAAATGCATTGTTTGGGCCTTAAATGTGGCGTGTTTGGTTATTGAATTCGGCCTTGAAAAATGTGGCAAAGTAAGTAGAAACAAAGGAGGTGCTGTCCGATTTTCCGTAGAATTTAGTGACTTAGCACTTAGAATATTCTACGTTTGAAGTAAGAGGTTAACGGACGTATTGTGGCCATTATAGGTTGAAGTACTAAGTATAGCGTATCCTACTTGAAGGGTGGAATAGCTATCAAGGTTGAAGTACTTTGGAGCATTTTGCTACTTGTCGATAAATCGTCGCGAGGTATGTGAACCTCTTCCTTCCTTTGACATGATTCTATGTATGGAATATACATGTGGTATTATTTCATGTTTCCTTTTACTCTTAGAAGTTGAGAGGTATGTGTGAGATTTACTCTACGTAAAGTTTATGTCAAAGTTATCCTAAGTCCTTACCGAGTCTTATGGGGGATGTTGGTAAGAGTCGTTAGGAGGTACTTTGGAACCAAGTTGACTTGGCTAATTTATGGCACGAATGAGAATAAGTATCGAGCAAGCCATTGCAGCGTTAATAAAGGAAAATGTAATGACAATTGATTATATTAAAATGAGTAGAATTCTCCATCTGCATAGAAACTAAGATGAGACAAAATTGTATTACATTTTCTAGATCATGGCTGCTTTAATAAGATCGTTATAATCAAGTATAATCTACTCACACTCATAAGGCATATGTGCTTAACTTAAAGAATTTACGTTATGAAGTTTTAAGACTGTGAACCTTAGACTCATAAAAGGTTAAGAGACTAATTGTATTTTGAAAGTTAAGAGAATTGATTTGAAAGTATATAATACTTGGTTTTAAAAAGTATAAGTCTCTTGGTTATAAAAGGAATGAGTTTGTCTAAAACCATAAAGAGTTATAACAGCTTTATGGGAAGTTGGTTATAACGGTTTTATGGAAGGTTAAGAGAATGATTTTCTCTAATAAGGTAAACAAAGAAATAACTTGAATTAAGGAAGGGCAATTTGATTTAAAGGTATCACTTGCTTAAAGCTTTAAAGTAAGGGTCCCTTGATTTAGAAGCCGAGAAATGTATTTCTAAAGTATAGTGACTTATGTGAAATGTACACAAGCCTTGATACTACGGGTGTTAGTATCTTGGGGTTTTATATGAAAAGGAATCTTTTAAAAAGAATGGAAGTACGTAGTACTTGGGGTTAAATTCCCGGATTTTTATGTGTGAAACGAAAGTGCCATGAGTTTATAAAAATGGAAGTCTAAAGGTTTAATGAACTTGCCTATGTTTGCTTGTGATATCTTTGAGTGCAAGTATTATATGTTTACGTAGTCGTGACTCTCGCTGAGGGCCGTCATCTTGTTGTAAGTTTACTTGGGCGACCAAGCGGTGATGTGGGATTCCACCGTATGCTTCCATTATGATTGATCCTTGGACATGCTTATACGATGTGGGATTCCGGGGCATGTGACCAGGAGGCGGGTTAGATTCCCGGATTTGTTTTATTACCCATGGCCATGCTTATACGATGAGGGATTCCGGGGCATGCGACCATGCTATGTACGATTACTACTCCATGGGCTAGCTCCCACGAAGACATGTACCATCGATGAGGATTAGGAATGTTATATTATTACTCCATGGGCTAGCTCCCATGAAGACATGTACCCACGATGAGGGATTAGGGGCATGTTATATTATTACTCCACGGGCTAGCTCTCCATGAAGACTGCGCTCACGATGAGGACGCCGAGGGCACGTTATGGCCATGCTTATACGATGAGGATTAGGGCATGCGGCCACGTTATATATATATATATATATATATATATATATATATATATATATATGTGTTGTGTATGTATGCGCTTACGACGTGAGGTGAGATGCCACGCGCGTCACATGGTTATATTTTACACTTATACCGTTGGCAGTGATGTAGGATTCCACGCGGAGATATATATAAATGTATTGTGTATCGTCTGCAAAGCAAATGAGGTGGGATGCCACGGGCGCGTCACATGGTTATATTTTACACTTATAGCTGTCGGCAATGATGGGGGATTCCACGGGCATGCTTTGATATTTGTGTGACTTGATCGCGCCCCAGATTGGTCCGGGTAGTATATGCGTCCCTCCGTAAAGGGCCGGATTATGTTATGAAAGATAAGTAAGTTAGATAGTAATGAACTTAATGACTTCTCCTAAGTATGTACGTAAGATATGGCTATAACTCTTAATGGAATGGAAAAGATAATGATGTGAAATTAAGTTCACAAGTGGTAATGACACGACCGGATCTGGTATGTACTTTTTATACTTGCCCCTGTCATTCTTTTGTACAGTTATGATCTGTTTATTGTACTTTATTTCTGTTCCATATTCGCATTGTTGTATCGACTTCTTCTGGGCCACGATCATGCCCGCAGGTTTTAGGTACACAGGTTGGTGATCCTTGCTCTTAGGATCTCGGTTCAGTTTTTGGGAAAAAGCTCCATTTGCTCCGGAGGCTTATCTCTTGGTACGGTTTTCCCTGAGGTTGTAGATTCATGTATATTCAGGGGTATGGCGGGGCCTTGTCCCTCCACTGTTGTTATGTTAAAACTCTTAGAGGTCTGTAGTCACATATTGTGGGTCAGTTTGTAAAGGAAAGGAGGCAACTGCTTCGGTTGTATATATGTATGTCCAGGAAGGTAGCCCTATCGGCTAACCTGTTGTTTTACTTCTGTTGTTTTATTTTGTAAGTTTCATGTATGTTCCGTTGATTTTCTCTGATGTATACCTGTAAGGGTGCCCAGGTAGGGCACCAGTCGCGGGCCCGGGGTTGGGTCGTGACAGATAACTCGATTAACAGTACACTGTGCCTTACTAACAATGAGAGTAATCAAGAGTATACTTACAACATAAAAATAGGAAGCTCACGATCAAAGCAGGACCACCCGCCCGCAGTATCATTAAGCAATCCTACTCGTGGGACTATTTCACCCGCATAGGTCGTGTAGACCCGCATGAGGTATTCCTTGCATAGGCTGTATCCGCCCGCATGGGACTATTTCACCCGCATAAGCCCTTACGGACTCGCATGAGGTATTCCTCGCATCGTGGGTAGCAAATCCACGGAATATGCAAATGCCACAAACCCGGGGAATGACCCCGTAATGAATAACATACTACTAGCACAAACCGGCTATCACACATAACATAAGCACTACCGGCTTATCATACATAAATAAGCACTACCAGCTTATCATACCATATATAAGCAAGTTAAGAAATCCCCTAACTTCTTATTAGTCTTATACATGTACACTCTCATTTTTAGTTTACTTAAGGCACTAACATGTCATTATAAATCCGAGAATTTAACCCAAAGTACTACGTACTCCTTTTTATATAAAACTTCCAAGATACTAATAACCGTAGTATCAAGTCATAACTACATTTTAAGACAAGTCACAATACCTTTTTAGAAAATACATTTTCAGGCTTCTAAATCAAGTGACTTCTTTCTTTTAAAACCTTAAGCAATTGATGCCTTTAAATCAATTTGCCTTTCGTTATTTCAAGTCATTTAACATACTTAAATTTCTTAGAGTAAACCACTCTTTTTAACTTTCCATAAAGCTATTATAACCAACTTCCCATAAAACCGTTATACTAGCTTTATACATTAGAAACTTACATTCTTCTTTATAACCAAGAGACTTAAACTTTCCAACAAAACAAGTATCAAAAATACTTTCAACATACTTAAGTCTCTTAACTTTTGAAAACCAAGAGATCCTTAATATTTAAACAAGTGAGTTAACTCCCTAACTCAACCAACTTGGACATTCTTAAAATAAGCCAAGGATATCAAATGGACTAGATTGCCAAAATCTTGTACGTCTACTGTACTATACATTTACAACTTATTCATGCTCAAGAGATAAGAAAGTTCCACATACTTCTTCGGTTTAATCCACTTGCTAAGTCCAATACGCCGTACGTAATATGTCAACCTATAATGACCATAGTACGTCTATTAACTTCTTACTTCAAACGTAGAATATTCCAAGTGCAAAGTCACTAAATTCTACGGAAAATCGGACAGCATTTCCTTTGTTTCTACATACTTTTCCACCTTTTTCAAGGCCGAATTCAATAACCAAACACGCCACATTTAAGGCTCAACAAAGTAGTTAACAATAGGGGATTACACGTGTTATACCCCGTATTTCCAGAGTATGTACGTGGAGACGTACGTACGAAAATTTGAGACTTAAAGTTTGGCACAGGTTCGAAATTTGTGCACAACACCCGATTAGAGTCGTTTTTCGAAACGTTTCTGAGCTTGCGTAGGAAAATTCGGCTATGTCATTTTGTATTTTGCGGATTTTTCCGAGCGACGGAATATTTTTGTTAACGAGAGGGTGACACTTGTCACCTCAGTGACGCCTTAAAGCGGTTTGGCCTTGGCCGATTGGTGCCTTGTTTTGTGCCTTACTTTGTGCCATGTTTGGTGCCATGTTTTGTGCCTTGTTTTGGGGTGTAGGGTTAGGGTGCACTTGGCTTGATCAAGGCCTTACACTTGCCTTGCACATGGCTTGATCTTGTCCATTGGTTGGCCCTTGGCTTCCCTATAAATACCCCTCCCTTTGTGAAGACTTCATTCATCCACAAATGTTTCCAAGTCTTGAAATCTCCCTCCTCTCCTCTTGTTGCTCTCGCCCCTAGCCTTCCCTCCCCCTAGTGGCCTTTGGCGAGAGGTTCCTCCCCCTTGTGGTGTCTTGCCGAGGTACCCCCTAGCCTAGTTGTTTCGTATAATACACCCCCCCCTCTTGGTAGAAATACTCTCCAAGTATTGTTATAATGCCCAAAATACCTTAGCC
Organism: Przewalskia tangutica; assembly: GCA_029844215.1. Taxonomy (NCBI): domain Eukaryota; kingdom Viridiplantae; phylum Streptophyta; class Magnoliopsida; order Solanales; family Solanaceae; genus Przewalskia; species Przewalskia tangutica. The sequence continues at coordinate 112,978,331 of CM056720.1, forward strand.
TTTAACTTGTAGTATTCCAAAAGTTACCTCTATACGTAGAGTCCGGAAATACTACCTTTTGTCCTCTTAGTCTCAAACCAAAACCCTAAGGAAATCTTCATAGTTGGTTGAAGTATTTAAGTAGAAGTTGGTTAGAACTTCTAAGGGTTGTTTGGAGCGTATTGGAGCGCACTGAGTAGAGCTAAACCTTGCTCAGATCGACTTTTATAACTTGGATAATTTTGGGCTTATCCAGGTAAATATTCTTGTCCCTTTGTTGTAATTGGAAATTACATATGGTAGGATTATATAGTTGAGGTATACTATATATAGAACTGAATATAGCTTGCGGCAATGTCTTTTGACTTAAGCCTGAATTTAAAGAAGAGAACTGAACTGTAATTACATAGATCATTACTGAGACTTGTGGTATTATCAGATAGTAGAATTGTATACGTCCAGGTTAGACGTATAACCCCTGGTTGGCTTGGTAATCGCCTCGATAGAGGAGGAGATTTACGCCATTGGGAGGAGTTCGCGAATTTTCTAGAATATGGAACCGCGGTTAGAAGTTAATAGACGTTTGTGGCCTTATAGGTGGAAGTACTACGAGTGGCGTATTCTACTTGAAGAGTGGAAAAGGCTAGCCGTTACGATCGTGGGCGTTTTGCTTATTGTCGATAATCGTCGCGAGGTATGTGAACCTCTTCCTATCCTTCTAGCATGATGCTTTGTAAACTATGTAGCATGGTAGACGCATGTGCTAAATGAGTTGGTTGGTTTAAAACATAGGGTGTTATAATAGCTTTATGGGAAGTTAGTTATAACGACTCTATGTAGGTAAAAGATTGGTTTATTGATTGTAGAAGTTAAGAGACTTGATCTTGAAAGATAAGAGACTTAACTTGTTCTACTTGGTAATTAACATTTTGTTAAAAGTGTTGTGAAACCTCATTCGCTAGTAATGAGTACTTGGTTTTAAAAAGAATAATGTTTTACTGATTTCGGAAATGAGAATAAGTGTCGAGCAAACCACAGCAGCGCTAATAAAGGAAGGTGTATTGACAATTAACTAATTGTTATTAAAACCAGTAGAAACCTCCATCTGCATAGAAGCTAAGATAAGACAAAATTGTATTACATTTCCTAGATCATGGTCACAGAATAAGATTGTTGTAAACAAGAATAAACGGCTCACGTACAAGACATATGTTACTCAATTGTTTTAAAAGAGATTAAGACTATGAGTTATGAAACCCTTCTAAAATGAGAAATTTGAGCATTTGAAATTAGGCAAACTTGAACGTTTGGAAAATAATGTTGTTACTTGATTTTACAAAAGGGAAGTATTTTGGTTTACCTAAAAATGTGAGTCACTCTATTTTTATACTACGGGTATCGGGTGACCTTTATAAAAGGAATGGATCTCTTAAAAAGGAAGTTAACGTACGTAGTACTTAGGGTTAAAACCCAGACTTTGATACGAAATGGAAGTACCTTGAGTTGTGTAACTTGCCTATGCCTGTTGTTGTGTAACTCGCCTATGCTTGTTGTGATAGCCTTTGTTGTGCAAGTGTTGATATCAGGTGACTTCTTGGGAAGGAGTGGATCTTTTTATAAAAGTCTAGAAGTATGGTAATTTGCTTGAGCTTGTTTGTGATAGCACGGTTTGTGCGGTATATTGTTGTTGATGTCACATGGACACGCTCTACACCGATGCAGGGGGCATGTAATGCGGCAGGTTGATTACCCGATATATTGTTATTGTGGTTACATGGACGTATGTCTACACCGGCGCAGTCGGGGCGTGCGGCGGGGTTGATCACCCAAGATATTGTTGTTAATGTCACATGGGCGTGTCTACACCGATGCGTCCGGCATGTGGCCATGGGCATTGTTATTATTGTTGCATCGTGGGCATGTCTACACCGGCTGCAATTAGGGCATGCGCCATGATGCGAACACGATTGATGTTGTGGGCGTGAGACCCATAGTTATATTTGAGTGATGATTTGAGGGCGTGAGTCCCCGACGACATGATCGCTTTATGTTGTGAATCGTAGTTTTGTTATCATACATGTCTACTGTTTTTTTATATAGACTGTTATGATTTCATTTCTGATATTTCTGATTCCACATACTTTGGTACTGTTGTCGACCTCCTTGGGCTGCGTTCATGCCGCAGTAGGAGTACATCGGTAGTGGATCCCCGCCATGGGATCCTGATTCACAGTATTGGGAAGCTCCGTTCTCCGGAGGCTTATCTTTTGGTATGTTACCCTGAGTTGTAGGTTCTTGTACATTCAGGGGTATGACGGGGCCCTGTCCCGTCATGTTGTATAAAAACTCTTAGAGGTCTATAGTACTGTTGTGGGCAGGGTTTGTAAAAAGGATTAAACTGTTCGTTTTGAAAGAGTTGTTTATATATATTTTATTGGAAGGTAACCGTTTGGTTGGCCTGTTTTATGATCATATATCTTGTTTCTTGTTTAAGTTTTATATTCCGCTGGTTTTCTCTGATGTTGTATCACTAGGGTGCCCGGGGTAAGGCACCAGTCACGGGCCCGGGATCGGGTCGTGACAACACGTCTACAAGACGTGTAAAATTCCGCCCCACAATAAATATCTAACTAGTCCAACATATAATGTCCATTCGGCAAAATAGGGACAACAATACAAATTCGTTACCAATCCTTTTTCAATCCAAGTGGTTTAGTATAACATGTTATCTAGCCACAATTGATTATAACTACTACAATCCTCAAGTAGGTAAACATGCGACGATTCTAACTATCGACTAAATTGTATTTCAATTTCAAATGGCTTAACATGTCATTTTCGGATTTGAGCTTCCAAATTTCCATAACACTTATCAATCTTCATAACACATATCACATGATCATTTCTAACTGATAATAACATGGAATCTTCCATTACAAAAGTAAGACGAAGATTATACCTCATTTAGCCCAAATATGATCCAAGATTACAAGTCAATCCTTAGCAACTTTAGCGCCTCTTTTAGACGTTCCAATCCACTCCAAGCAACCCTTAGAAGCTTATGAAGAACTCATCTTCAAGTTCCAACTTCAAAGTTGAAGAACTCCTTTAGTAAGCTTTGTGACTAATACGAAAACGCCATTTTTCCGGGATCTTTCTATTGAGATACCCTTACAATACTCTTAGGAACCTTGGTTTAAAGTGGGGAGATTATTGAACAACAAACATTTTTTTTTTTAAAACCCTTGTGAAAGCCGAGAGCACCACTATGTGTTCTTCATGATTTTGAAAAATTTGTCTAAGTGTAGAAGCTTGTCTTGCACTAGTATACATATATAACAAGATGGAGGGTCAAGATTAGTACAAATGGGTGGTTTGGATGCAACTCACAAGGATCAAGCCAAGTGGCTTTTGACTAAGTCAACAATCTCAAGCTCCAGCCTTTGCAAGACTTACTTATCTTAAATATGGTCAAATGACCATCTTAGCCATGTCCATTTCGTCCAAGACCACTAAGGGGGGTGACACATGTCGCCCTCCCATTCGTCGCAATATCTCGTTTTCCGACAATTTCATAATTCCGATAAATTTTTACTCGTCTCAAATCTTAACATTTTTGAGTTCTTACGTATGTTCTTATAAACATATCCTGGAATTCCGGGGTGTAACATTCTTCCCCCCTTAGAAACATTCGTCCCCGAATGTTCTTTTGGGAGTCAAACTTAAAGATAGCCATAAAATCTCCTGACAACCCCTACATACCAATAATGCCACACGTGGCCAAATAACAATGCTCATACTAAAATGTCATCCTGAACCCCCATGTGTCAACGTCGGTTATCTGCATAAAGCTTCTGCTGACTCTGAGCTTACTAATAATCTTTCCTGGATAAGCTTCGCCTTATCCACAGCCCGCTGAATCAAGTCTGGACCGAATAAATGAACCTCGCCTACGCCGAACCAACCAACCGGCGATTTACACTTTCTTACATACAAGGCCTCATACAGGGCCATCCGAATACTGGAAGGGTATCTGTTATCGTACGTAACTCAACAAGAGGCAAATAATTCTTTCAGCTAACTCTGAAATCAATAACACAGGCCCGCCACCTATCCTCAAGTACCTGGATAGTATGCTCTGCCTGTCCGTCGGTCTGAGGGTGAAATGTCACACTGAGACTCACCTGTGTCTCTAATACCTTCTGGAAAAACCTCCAGAAGTCAGCTGTAACAGAACTCATCTGTCTGACATCATAAAAGTAGGAACCCCGCATGTCTCACAATCTCTTCGCCATACAAGCTGGCATAATCCTCAGCCGAGTAAGTAGTCCCAATACAGAAAAACACGGCTGGTTTCGCCAGCCTATTTACCATGACCCCCAGGGAGTCGCACTTCCTCCGAGTACGATTCCACCCTGTAACAAAATCCATATTAATTACCTCCCATAACTAAGTCGGGATCTAAATCGCCTGCAATAGCCCACTGGGCTTCTGGTGTTCAACCATGACCTGCTACTAACTCGGACACTAAGCAGTAAACTCCGCTATGTCCCTTTTTCGGTCATCTTACCCATACATACATATGAGGTCACGACACAACTTAGTCGACCCCGAACAATTTGAGCAATAAGCACTGCGTGCCTCCCCTTAAACCTGCTGACTAGTCCTGCAGCACCGGGTACACACAATCTATCTTCATATCACAAAGACTCATCCAGATTACTCAAATGTGCTCTTCTCTTCTCGGAGAGCCGTATCTCGATACCGTATCATAACTGGATCCTCATACTGTCGCCTCTTTACCTCCTCAATGATGGAAGACTCGGCAACCTCTCGGATCTAAACTTCATCAACCTTGGAAACAAATAATCGAACCCCTCGGCTCGTTGGCTAACGAATCTCACGGACCACGTCCTGTTTACCTGGCTGCCCATTTGACAGACTACTCATAGACCCACGACTAAGAGTATCTGTAACTGTCTTGGCTTTCCCCGGATGTATAGGATATCGATATCACAATCCTTGAATAACTCTAACCACCGTCGCAGTCGCAAATTATACTACCTCAGTCTGAAGGTATACCGGAGGCTTTTGTGGTCTGCACAAATATCCACATAAAGTCTATATATACGTCATGCCCCCAAATCTTCAAGGCATGATTTAACTTCCGCCATCTCTAAATCATGAGTGGCGTAATTCCTCTCATGCTTCCCTAACTGCCGGGAAACATAGGCTCTAACATTATCGTGTTGCATCAGCACACAACCTAGCCCAACACCCAACGTGTTACAATAATAACCTAACCCTCTAGTCTCACAGGAGGGGTTAGAACTGTAGTCGTGGTCAACTTATCTTCCAATAACTGAAAGCCTTTCTCATTCCTGCGAAATATTCGGGTATCCTTAATCTCACTTATGGTTCCTGTTTCCCTTTCTCTGTTGCAACCAAACTTGGTCACTAAACTTAGACTTAATTCCTTTGCTTGCCTCATGGCTAAGACTTACTGTCAATCACAATTTAGGGGAGAGGTTTCCTTGATCTCGTCAAGTAACAATCCTATTATTCTCTCCCAGCTCGTAGAGCTTATAGCCAGGTGTTCAACCTCAACTCATGGTATCACATAATCCAATGACTTGTCAAGATTCATCATCGTTCGAGTGTCTACTCGTCTTTCCTTTATAAGTTATTTCAAATTGTCCTGGGGTCCCTCACCCCTCCGTATTTCCTTACTATCTTCCTCGTCAGTACAAACGCTACCACCTTTCCTCGAGGTGTTCTTACTGCTCATTAATTACTAATGGTCTTTACACTGGTCTGGGGTAATCATATCTCGTGCAACTTACATAACCACAATTGTATTCTCTTTTATCATTCTGGTCATAACATTACCTTATGCTTATTATTAGCAAAAATATTTCTATCTTGATTCATAATCGTACAGTTTCATACATGTGTACAACCTGCATTTATATCTTTACGATACTTCCTCGACCAATTCGTACGTCGTTCTTAATTACCCCAACACTTTTCCCACGGTTATCCACAATTGTAACCTATGGTATGACGATACGGAAGACCTTACCAGTCTCCTATCCGGCGTCTAACAACATGGGTACACATAACCCCATAATACGTAAAACTATCCTTTTATGTGGGGGAGAGAACTTACCTCCCACTCAAAATCTTAAACATCAAGCGCCACCTTAATCGTATAGATTTTCAAAATCCACCAACGACGTCTTCTGTTTTCCCCAGCCAACACTCGCACTTATCTTATTCTTGCTTGCGCGCTTTCCCGAAATTATCCGGAAGGTCGTGGCCTTGACCGCCACACCAGACCAACTCCAAGTACCTCCAAGGGCACTTAACATAAATTCCTTCAAGTTCTATTATTACTTACTTTCTGCGTCAAATTACCTCAAATGAACAAGTCACACAGACTTATTAAAAGCAATGATGCCAAAGAAGGAAGGATAATTCACTGGTTACCACCACTTCTCTTCCTTTTCACTCGATAACCGGCTTACCGGGAAACTGGTACCGAATCAATCTTTCTCCGTAGTCTACGTTGGCATAACAAGAGGCCAACTAGCCCGTACTCATAATGACCTCAATGTCTGTCATAACAGCTCTGCTAGGTCTGCTAGGTCCAACGACTGTATCGTTACCGGTAATTATTATCTAACCGCTCAGCTACCACCCAACACTCACGGGTGTAGTCACCTCGAAAGGTCCTCATGGATTCAGGCTCCATTTCTTTACACTTGGTTGCTCTCTTTCTTACTGGTCGTACTCTTCCCGTACTTCCAAACTTATTCTAGCGTACGTACATAGCCTTCATACTGATTCGGGCCTTCAATCTTTTGGAGTTACTATTCTAAACAACATAAGGCCATTTCCGTCTCTCACACCCTGGTTCTGGTGGAACACGTCCACGAACCCGTAAAATGATTAACTAAACTTGGGCCTTGCACCCTCGTGACCCTGTCACGTAGCGGGACTACTACCAACTGATCCCATTCCTTTTCAAGCTATGGGGCGACCCTTAATAGGTCCTCAACCCGACTCGGCGTCGTACTTAACTCTTATCCTTGGTCTGACTTAATTTTTTTACTCCCCGAGAAGGCCTTATTTACTTAAGGTCTCGGCGGTTATCAATAATTCTTAGGCTCGCAATTTCCATGCTCCAAACCTACCTTATCAGTCCCCCCCCCGTAAACGGGTACAATAACTTCTGGTAATACCATAATCGTGTTGTCTTGATCATAACAACCATATTTACTCCATACGAATCTCACTCGTACCATTCCCTTATGTTATACCCCGTATTTTCAGAGTATGTACGTAAGGACGTACGTAGAAAAATTTGAACTTTAAAGTTGGCTTGGCCGAATTTTTTTTATGCACAACACCCGGTTAGAGTCGTTTTTCAACGAAACGTTTTACACAACTCGCGTAGGGTAAATTACGGCTATGTCATTTCTAATTTTTGCGGATTTTTTCGAGAGACGAGACGTGTTGGACCAACAAGAGGGCGCCACTTGGCACCCTCTCATTGGCGGATTTGGTGGGCGTCCCTTGGACGATTTTCTTGACATTTTTGTCAAGTAGTAGGTAGGATATTTTGTGTGCAAGTTGGCTAGGTACACTTGCCCTAATCTTGGCCATTGGTTGGCCTTTACTTGACCTATAAATACCCCTCCCCTTTGATGAACTTCTTCATCCAAAAATCTCTAAGTCTTGAAAGCTTCTTCCTCCCCCCTTAGTGTAGTGCCTTTGGCCGAGAGCACCCCTTCCCCCCCTTGGCCGAGAGTTCCCCCCCCCTAGTGGGGTTGGCCGAGGGGTACACACCCCCCCTCCTTGTGGTGCTAGCCGGGTACCCCTAGCCTAGTTGTTTTCAGATAATACCCTTTTTTTGTGGTATAGTGATACTCTCAAAAGTATTGTTATAATGCCCAAATTACCTTAGCCGTATACCTTGTAGTATTCTAAGGTTATACCTATCTGAAAAACCCGGTTATACTATTATACTTCCCGGTCCACCAAACCGAAACCCTAAGGAAAATCTCCATGGTTAGTTGGAGTAGTATGTAGAAGTTGGTTAGAACTTCTAAGGGTAGTTTGGAGCGGGTTGAGCGCACGGAGTCGAGCTAAACGTTGCCCAGGATCGACTTTATTACTTGGATAATTATGGGCTTATCGAGGTAAATATCTTGTCCCTCTATTGTAATTGGAAATTACATGATTGTTAGACTATATAGTTGAAGTATACTATATATAGAACTGAACGTTGTTATCGGCAATGTCTTTGGACTTAAGCCTGAATAATACTTACGGCAATGTCTCGCGACTTAAGCCTGAATAATAAGAAACCTTTTCGAAAGAAGAGTCCGAATCAGAATTACATAGGATCAGACATGGAGACTTGTGTAGCTTTTCTGTGAGATAGAATTGTGCACGTCCGGATTAGACGTATAACCCCCCCTGGTTGGCTTGGTAGCCGGCCCCGATAGAGGAGTTTTACGCTGTTGCGGGGGGGGGGAGGTGCTGCCGAATTTTCTGTAGGATGTTCTACGAAGAGACCTAAATGTTAATAAGCGCCTTGTGGCCTTATAGGTGGAAGTACTATGCGTGGCGCAATCTACTTGGCTTAAGGAGTAGCCGGCGGTTTGAGGTACTTGGAGCGTTTTGCTATTAGTCGATAATCGTCGCGAGGTATGTGAATCTCTTCCTATCTCTTCTAGCATGATATGTGTGTAACTATGTAGTACGGTAGACGTACATGTGTTAAATGTATTTGATTGGTCTAAAACATAAAGTGTTATAACGGCTTTATGGGAAGTTGGTTATAACAGCTTTATGTATGTAAGAAGATACTTGTGGTTTTTAAAAGGTAACTGATTTGAACTATAACTGGCTGGTTATGGTATAATAAAGAACTTGAAGTATTTCAAAAGATTTTTGAATCATTTTGAAAGGAGAGTAATACTTGGTTTTTGAAAACTTAAGAGTTATACTAGCTTTATGGGAAGTTAGGTATAACGGCTTAAGAATGTTTTACTGGTTTCGGAAATCAGAATGTGTATCGACAAACCACTGCAGCGTTAATAAAAAGGAAATGTTTTGACAGATTAATTATTATTAAAACCGGTAGAAACTTCCATCTGCATAGAAGCTAAGATGAGACAAAATGATATTTCCTAGATCATGGCTGCTGTAATAAGATTGTTATAAACAAGAATATCCTACTCACATATAAGGCTTATGTTTCTCAGATGGTTTAAAAGAGAATTATATTCTTAAATGAATAAGACTATGAACTACGAAACCTTTCTAAAATAAGAAACGTGAACTTTTGAAATTAGGCAAACTTGGACGTTTGGAAAATAATGTTGTTACTTGATTTTACAAAGGTAAGTGTTTTGATTTACTTCAAAAGATAATCACTCTATTTTCATATACTACAGGTATTGTGTGGTTTTTGTGAAAGTAACGTATCTTTTAAAGAGTTAATATATGAAGTACTTTGGGGATAAAAACCCGATCTTGTTAATCATATATTAGAATGTACCTTGTGTGTATAACTTGATTGTGCTGGTTTGTGATAGCCTTGTAATACTTTCTTGTTGATTTGATAAGTAAACATGTTAGGATGCTACGTGAGTCAAGATTCTTGTGATGTTTGTGTAAAGGGGTTTTCCTTGTCAGGCTTAGGTTGTTTAACGATAATTTGTCATGTTGATATTATATCACCATGATTCCGGGTTAAGTCGCCTCCGACGCGGGGTAGACTCAGCGGTCTAGTGACCTATGATTCGAGAATACCTTATGCAGTCAGATGGCCTATGCGAGCTACGAGAGTTCCGTGTTAGTTTGCGCCCTTGTGGTTACGCGGTCTGTGGCTACGCGGACGGCGAGTCCAGACGCCGCCGGGAGTAGCTACCCTCGATGCGGGAATACCTCATGCGGGCCATCGAGTGGCCCATGCGAGCTATGGGAAGTTCCAGGCTAGACGCGACATTAGATATCGCGCGCGAGTGGCCGCTTTGATCATGCGACGGTCTGACAGATCTCATGATACGCTTTACGACCTTGTTGTATCGTGGTTTTAGTAGTCGCTATGCCTCGCATTTACCCCCGTACGGTTTTATGATGACTTTGAGGGCGTGAGTCCCTGACTTGACATGACTGCTTATTTAGTGTGAACTGTAGTTTTAGTAATCATACATGTCTCCTACTTTATATAGACTACTATGATTTCATTTACAGCATTTTCGGGCCATTTGGTACCTTCGGGCTGCGTTCATGCCGCAGTTGAGGTACACCGATCGTTGATCCTAGTTCTCGGGTCACGCCAACAGATGGGAAGCTCCGTTTCTCGAGGCTTATCATGGTATAGTCCCCTGTCGTTGTAGGTATTTACATTCGCGGTATGGCGGGCCCCGTCCCATTGTTGTCGATCATTCTTAGAGGTATGTAGCATCGTTGTGGGCGAGTTGTAATGGGATGTAATCGCTCGGTTTTAAAATTGATTTATATATATATGCCGTAAGGCAAGTTTTCTCCGACATCGTTTCTTACTTCATAATATTTTCATGTCTTGTTTTATGTTCCGATTACTCGATGTTGTATCACTAGGGTGCCCGGTAAGGCACGACCACGCCCGGTTCGGTCGTGACAAAAGTGGTATCGAGCGCTTAATCCTCGGAAAGTGTCTACATCGTATCCAAGAGTCTTGATTATCGGTGTGTTGCACCACACCAATAATCGTGAGGCTATAGGATATTTAGGATTGATTTCTATTCTTCTCACTCGAGATCGTGCCTTAGAGCCGTGTTGTAAGTTGGACCTCTCACGTATTTCTTTCCCTACCGCTATGCCTCCGCGTAGGCAAACAGAGGGCAAGGCAGCCAAGGGAGCTGCGAGTAGAGTTCAGAGGGTTACGAGGGCACAGGCCCAACCATCACCTGAGTTAGGTGCTTCGTTCGGGGAGTTATGCTACGTCACCAGCCCCAGCAGAGTTTAGCACGGCGGCAGCAGTTCCTACTGCGGCCATGACATTTGAACCTTCAGTTCCACGACCGGAAACAGAGAATATAGATTGCGAAGAGACAACCCTGTTACTAGCTATGGCTTTGGCTACCAGAGAGTATACTGATGTACCGCGAGTCTTGATGAATATCTAAGAGAGGGTTGTGCAAGAGTAATTCTTCAGTTAGGCTTGAGCATAGCCTTGGTACGGACTTATGCGCGCAAGAGCCGAGAGACGCGTAGATCGACGGGTTAACGGCGACGCAGGAGAGGCGAGCAATGCAAGGTCCTTTAGTAACTTTCGAGGCTAATCACCTCAAGAAGATTAGATATGCACATCCGCCAAAGGCAGAGTGTTCCTCCAAAGCGGTTCGTAACGTTCGGGTAAGCGGAGTTGGTCGAGCTCGAGTTTCCGCTCACGCTACACGTAGGTTCCAAACACGGATTCGCTTTTTCCCGTTGTTCACAGCGATGCACGCCATCCCGGGAATGTCATCTTTTAGTTGGTACTTGTTTTACTCGCCACCGCCGTATGTGTCGAAAGGATGTCCTAGTAGGAGGACTCAACCTTCGTGATCGGTGGGTAGTTTGTCATCTTCCTTAGCTATGCGCCTACAAGCGGGTTTGATTAGAACGACTAAGGAGTGAAAGAGATATAGATATATCCTTAACCCTAGAGATCAGATGTATGATAAGATGGGTATATCATAAGTGATATGTTCGATAGCGATGTGTAATTAGTGATTAGAAATCATGGTTAGTATGAGGTAAGATTGGACATAAGGGAAAGTGTGAGCCTTAGAGCTTTATACGTAGAGACCTTAGAGGTAAGGCCATCTCGAGTAAAGAAGTATTTTATGTTTGACCCTTGCCTGAGTGCATAGTGCACGTGAGCTATGTTTGTGGATAAGTCCCCGAGTAGTGTGGAATGAAAGAGGTAGTTGAGCTAAGAAGACCGCTAGGTTTTCGTAACGTGATTAGTGAGAGTTTTCCTGGTTCGGGAGCTAGTGTCTTTGCGCGCGGTCGGGTCGAGGCCACGTTGCGGGTCAACCCGCGACCGCATGGTGGTGGGGTCGGGCCAGTGGTGGTCCCGCTTTGGGTTAGGGTTATGAGGGTGTTAGGCCCAAGTTTAGTTAACCAACAGACGAGTTCGTGGACGATTCGACCGATGGTCGGGCGAGGAGGTCACCGCCTTGTCTTCTAGCAAATACCGCTTACTCGGCAGTTGTTGATTTATCGTAAAGGTTGTAAAGGCTGCACGGGTGCCTACCTTCACCTTATGACGCATGTGGAGCCTGTGGCACGGCTTTTTGTTTCGAAGTTTTACCGCGAGGTTAAGAACGCAGCGAGTCTCAGACCGCATTCGCCGCCGCGTGTGGATTTCAGGGGTAGTTGTGGAGATCGTTGTCTCCTGTGGAGGGAGTGTTTAAGCTACCATTTCGGTGTTCGGATGTCGCCTTATGAAGCCTTGTAGGGCCAGAAGTGTAAGTTGCCGGACGATTGGTTCGATGTTGGCAAGATTCAGATAGTTGGTTCAGGCTTGTTCCAGCAGACTGTGGATAGGGTAAAGCTTGTCTAGAAGAGGTTCTGGCAGCTCAGAGAAATCGTGCGGATAATCGGCGACGACGCTTAGAGTTCAGGTTGACGGTCGGTCTTCTTGAAAGTACCACCCCGGGTTGGGTGTGACGAGTTTTGGAAAACAGAGGGAACTTAGCCCGAGTTACTTTGGGCCCTTTTGAGTTCATGTGAAGAATAGGCCAGGTTGCCTATATGTTAGCTTTTGCCGTCCGACTTAGGAGGCAGTACGTCCGGTCTTTCGTATTGTTATGATCGGGAAAGTATCGGAGATCCATCCAGAGTGTTCCCAGTTAATGATGATCACGTTAGAGATAGTAACCCCGAGTTTTGGAACCAAGCAAGATTTAAATGTGGTAAGAGTTCGAGTGTACGACAGCCTCAGGGATCGCATGCAGCCCGGTACCATTTGTTGGGTCGCCGGAGTGACACTAGAACCTCGCGGCAAAGTGACAAAAGTGGTATCACGACGAGTAAAGGGAGAAGCGAGCATGTATTGCGAGCAGAGATGTGACCATTTCTTTTGTATGGAGAAAGTGCGAAGGAATTATATTTTAGACCCTTGGATGGGAGCGTTTGTGATGTTAGAGGTGTTTCCTCGTGGACTTGGATGTAAGTATTTTTGCGCAGGTGTTGTTGTGGCGGTTGTGGATTGTTCGTAAGTATAGTAGTGAAGACTGGCGCATGTTTGTTTTGAGACTTAGAAGGAACATTCGGGACGAATGTTTCTAAGGAGGGGAGAATGTTATACCCCGTATTTTCAGAGTATGTACGTAAGGACGTACGTAGAAAAATTTGAACTTTAAAGTTGGCTTGGCCGAATTTTTTTTGTGCACAACACCCGGTTAGAGTCGTTTTTCGACGAAACGTTTTACACAACTCGCGTAGGGTAAATTACGGCTATGTCATTTCTAATTTTTGCGGATTTTTCCGAGAGACGAGACGTGTTGGACCAACAAGAGGGCGCCACTTGGCACCCTCTCATTGGCGGATTTGGTGGGCGTCCCTTGGACGATTTTCTTGACATTTTTGTCAAGTAGTAGGTAGGATATTTTGTGTGCAAGTTGGCTAGGTACACTTGCCCTAATCTTGGCCATTGGATGGCCTTTACTTGACCTATAAATACCCCTCCCCTTTGATGAACTTCTTCATCCAAAAATCTCTAAGTCTTGAAAGCTTCTTCCTTCCCCCTTAGTGTAGTGCCTTTGGCCGAGAGCACCCTTCCCCTTGGCCGAGAGTTTCCCAGTGGTTGGCCGAGGGTACACACCCTCCTTGTGGTGCTAGCCTGGGTACCCCCCCTAGCCTAGTTGTTTTCGTATAATACCCTTTTTTGTGGTATAGTGATACTCTCAAAAGTATTGTTATAATGCCCAAATTACCTTAGCCGTATACCTTGTAGTATTCTAAGGTTATACCTATACGAAAAACCCAGTTATACTATTATACTTCCCGTCAGTCACCAAACCGAAACCCTAAGGAAAATCTCCATGGTTAGTGTATGTAGAAGTTGGTTAGAACTTCTAAGGGTAGTTTGGAGCGGGTTGGAGCGCACGGAGTTGGAGCTAAACGTTGCCCAGGATCGACTTTATTACTTGGATAATTATGGGCTTATCGAGGTAAATATCTTGTCCCTCTATTGTAATTGGAAATTACATGATTGTTAGACTATATAGTTGAAGTATACTATATATAGAATCAACGTTGTTATCGGAAATGTCTTTGGACTTAAGCATGAATAATACTTAAGGCAATGTATCGCGACTTAAGCCTGAATAATACGAAACCTTTTCGAAAGAAGAGTCCGAATCAGAATTACATGGGATCAGACATGAGACTTGTGTAGCTTTTCTGTGAGATAGAATTGTGCACGTCCGGATTAGACGTATAACCCCCCCCTGCTTGGCTTGGTAGCCTCCCACGATAGAGGAGGAGTTTTACGCCATGTGGGGAGGTGCTGCCGAATTTTCTGTAGGATGTTCTACGAAGAGACCTAAATGTTAATAAGCGCCTTGTGGCCTTATAGGTGGAAGTACTATGCGTGGCGCAATCTACTTGGCTTAAGGAGTAGCCGGCGGTTTGAGGTACTTGGAGCGTTTTGCTATTAGTCGATAATCGTCGCGAGGTATGTGAACCTCTTCCTATCTCTTCTAGCATGATATGTGTGTAACTATGTAGTACAGTAGACGTACATGTGTTAAATGTATTTGATTGGTCTAAAACATAAAGTGTTATAACGGCTTTATGGGAAGTTGGTTATAACAGCTTTATGTATGTAAGAAGATACTTGTGGTTTTTAAAAGGTAACTGATTTGAACTATAACTGGCTGGTTATGGGATAATAAAGAACTTGAAGTATTTCAAAAGATTTTTGAATCATTTTGAAAGGAGAGTAATACTTGGTTTTTGAAAACTTAAGAGTTATACTAGCTTTATGGGAAGTTAGGTATAACGGCTTAAGAATGTTTTATCGTTTCTAAATCGAATGTGTATCGACAAACCACCGCAATGCTAATAAAAAGAAATGTTTTGACAGATTAATTATTATTAAACCTGAGAAACTTCCATCCGCATAGAAGCTAAGATGAGACAAAATGATATTTCCTAGATCACGGTCGTAATAAGATTGTTATAAACAAGAATATCCTACTCACATATAAGGCTTATGTTTCTCGGATGGTTTAAAAGAGAATTATATTCTTAAATGAATAAGACTATGAACTACTAAACCTTTCTAAAATAAGAAACGTGAACTTTTGAAATTAGGCAAACTTGGACGCTTGAAAAATAATGTTGTTACTTGATTTTACAAAGGTAAGTGTTTTGATTTACTTCAAAAGATAATCACTCTATTTTCATATACTACGTATTGTGTGGTTTTGTGAAAGTAACGATCTTTTAAAGAGTTAATATATGAAGTACTTTGGGGATAAAACCCGATCTTGTTAATCATATATTAGAATGTACCTTGTGTGTATAACTTGATTGTGGTTTGTGATAGCCTTGTAATACTTTCTTGTTGATTTGATAAGTAAACATGTTAGGATGCTACGTGAGTCAAGATTCTTGTGATGTTTGTGTAAAGGGTTTTCCTTGTCATGCTTAGGTTGTTTAACGATAAGTGTCATGTTGATATTATATCACCATGATTCCGGTTAAGCCGCCCATGCTGGGTAGACTCAGCGGTCTAGTGACCTATGATTCGAGAATACCTTATGCAGTCCGTATGGCCTATGCGCGAGCTACGAGAGTTCCGTGTTAGTTTGCGACCCTTGTGGTCATGCGGTCTGTGGCTACGCGACGGCGAGTCCAGACGCTGCCGGGAGTAGCTACCGATGCGGGGAATACCTCATGCGGGCCATTGGAGTGGCCCATGCGGAGCTACGGGATGTTCCAGGGCTAGACGCGCACATTAGATACTGCGGGCGAGTGGCCAGCTTTGATCATGTGACGGTCTAGACAGATCTCGTGATACAGTTTACGACCTTGTTTTTACGGTGGGTTTTAGTAGTCGGCTATGCCCTCGTACTTACCCCGTACGGTTTTATGATGACTTTGAGGGCGTGAGTCCCTGACTTGACATGACTGCTTATTTATTGTGAACTGTAGTTTTGGTTATCATACATGTCTCCTGCTTTATATAGACTACTATGATTTCATTTACGTGATTTTCGCCACATACTTGGTACTGTTGTACTAACCTCCTTCGGCCGTGCTCATGCCGCAGTTGTAACGCCCAAACTCGGCCCGCCATCGGTGCCTTACCCCGCACCCTAGTGATACATACATCGAGAAAATCACGAACATAAAACATGAGTCACTAAACAAGAGATATAGTAAATAAACAGCAACCAAAACAGCTTGCCTTCAAGATATACATAAAACTCGAACGCTTTAATCCTTTTACAACCTCGCCACAACAAGATTACATGCACTTAAGATATACAACAACTATGACTTGACAGGGCCCCTCAATACCCCTGAATGAACAAGAACCTAAAACTCATGGAAACATACCAAAGATAAGCCTCCGAAGGAACGCAGCTTTCCGACACGCTCAAGTGAGATCCTAAGAGCGGATCCACGACCGATGTACCTCTACTGCGGCATGAACGCACCCAAGGAGGTCGATAACAGTACCAAGTATGTGAAATCACAACATCAGAATGAAATCATAATAGCTTAAAAAGCGTGAGACATGTATGATAACCAAAATACAAGACGCAACATAAAAGTTAGCCAAGTCGTGACTCACGCCTCAAAGTCACCACTCAAATATAACTATGGGTCTCACGCCCACCACATCCATCATGTTCGCATCATGGCCACATGCCCCTGAATCGTGACGGTGTAGACATGTCCATGATGCAACACATAATAAGGCCGCATGGCCACATGCCCCGGACATCGTGACGGTAGACATGCCCATGTACCTCAATAATAATATATCGTGGTCAACCCCGCCGCGTGGCCACATGCCCCGGAATCTCGTGACGGTGTAGACACGCCCATGTTGCGAATAACCATATATCGTAATCAACTCCGCACGCCGCATGCCCCGGAATCAGACGGTGTAGACATGTCCATGTGACATCAACAACAAGACAGTAATCAAAATGGAAACATACCCGTGGAATTCTCCATCACTGCCAGCACGTCCAAGTAAGTTCTCAACAAGTCAACCGGCCCTCTACCGAGAGACGCGGTAACACAGAAATACCACACTTGCACAACCAAGGCTATCATCACAAGCATAGGCAAGTTTCACAACAACAAGCATAGGCAAGTCTCACACAACTCAAAGTACTTTCATTTTATGCCAAAGTCTGGGTTTGTAACCCCAAAGTACTACATACGTTAAGTTCTTTTAAAAGAGATCCATTACTTTTATAAAAGTCACCCGATACCCGTAGTATTAGAATGACCAACCCACATTCCTTTTCAAAATCAAGTAACAACATTCTTTTCCTAAGTTCCAGTTTGCCTAGTTTCAATTACTCAAGCTTCTCATTTTCAAATGGTTTCATAGTTCATAAACTTAATCACTTGATTTCTTTTTAGAACAATTGAGTAATATATGTCTCACGTGAGAGTAGGTTATTCTTGTTTACAACATTCTTATTACAGCAGCCATGATCTAGAAAATGTAATATCATTTTGTCTCATCTTAGTTTCTATGCAGATGGAGGTTTCTACTGGTTTTAATACGATACATCATTATTCAATACATTTTCCTTTATTAACGCTGCAGTGGTCCTGTTTGGTACACATTCCGATTTCCAAATCAAGAAACATTATCCCTTTAAATAAAACCAAGTACTCATTACTCACGAATGAGGTTTCACACACACATTCACTTTAAAACAAATAAGTTAAGTCTCTTATCTGATAAGATCAAGTCTGTTAACTTCTAACATCAAGAAACTATTCTTAAGCCGTTATACCTAACTTCCCATAAAGCTAGTATAACTCTTAAGTTTTCAAAACACAATACTACACTTCGTTCAAAACGATTCATAAATCTTTTGAAATACTTCAAGTTTTATTATAACGCCCCAAGCCAGTTATAAATCAAATCAGTTATCTTTTAAAAACCACAACCCATTTTCTTACCTACATAAAGCTGTTATAACCAACTTCCCATAAAGCCGTTATAACACTTTATGTTTTACAACAATCAAATATAATTAACACATGTACGCTCACCGCACTACATAGTTCACACATATCATGCTAGAAGAGATAGGAAGAGGTTCACATACCGCGACGGTTGTCGACTAATAGCAAAACGCTCCAAGTACCTCAACCCGTCGGCTACTCCTTAGTCCAGAAGATTACGTCACACGTAGCACTTCAACCTATAAGGCCACAAGGCGCTTATTAACATTTAGATCTCATCGTAGAACATTCTACCGAAAATTCGGCAGCACCTCCCCCCCCCGCAACAGCGTAAATCTCCTCCTCTATCGAGGCCGGCTACCAAGCCAACCAGGGGGGGGGTTATACATCTAACCCTAACGGGTACAATTCTACTCCACGGTACTACTACACAAGTCTACTGTAATACAACCCTATGTAATTACAGTTCAGTTCAGTTCTTCAGGCTTAAGTCGCAAGACATTGCCGATAACTACGTTCAGTACTATATATAGTATACAACAACTATATATTCAACACTTATGTAATTTCCAATTACAATAGAGGGACAAGATAATTACCTCGATAAGCCCAAAATTATCCTAGTTTAAAGTCGCTCCTGAGCAAGGTTTAGCTCCAACTCCGTGCGCTCCAACCCGCTCCAAACTACCCTTAGAAGTTCTAACCAACTTCTACTTACAACTTCAACAACGGGTGAAGATTTCCTTAGGGTTTCGTTTTAGTGACTGAGGGAAAGTATAACGGTATTTTCTGGGCTTGTATAAGTGTAACCTTGGGAATACTACAAGGTATTTGGGCCAAGGTATTTGGACATTATAACAATACTAGGGGAGTATTTCTATACCACAAAGGGGGTATTTATACAAGACAACTAGGCTAGTGGGTACCCGCTAGACACCACAAAGGGGAGGGGTGGCTCGCCAAGGCTCACTCAGGGGGTAGTGTGGCGGACGAATTGCTCACAAGAGGGAGGGAGTATTTTTCTTGGAATTTCACAAGTGTGGATGAAGAATAACTCTTGCATTAGAGGGGTATTTATAGGTCAAGTGAAGGCCAACCAATGGACAAGATTAAGCCAAGTGCTACACAAGTGTAAGGCCAAGATTCACCCAAGTACACCTTATCCATCTACCATGAAAATATCCTACCTACTACTTGACAAAAAATCCAACCATTTCGTCCAAGCCACCGCCCAAGACGTCTTCCAATGAGAGGTGCCAAGTGGCGCCTCTTGTTGGTCTAAAATGTTTCGCCTCTCGGAAAAATCCGCAAAAATCAAAAATGACATAGCCGAAATTCCCTACGAAAGTCTGGAAACGCTTTCGAAAACGACTCTAATAGGGTGTTGTGCACAATTTAAATTCGCCAAGCCAAATCTCAAGTTCCAAATTCCTACGCACGCCCCACGCATATACCGAAATACGGTATAACATTCTCCCCTCCTTAGAAACATTCGTCCCGAATGTTCCTTCTAAAGACGGATTACGAAGAAGATCTTCTAACAAGTTGCCAATGCCACACATGGCCACAAACATAACACACGTTCTCTTCCTCCCTTACTCGTCGTGCCCTCCTCGAGCACTTGAACTCTTCTAGTATACGTACCATACTTCAGTCATCATTTCAGTTCCCAAAACTTTGGAGTCACTACCTCCAAACTTGGTCATCTTACTCGCCTCAATCTTCCTTAAGGCCATTCCCGGCCTTCACGATCTACTTCTGGTCGAACGTATCCACGAACTCATACGCTGGTCCTTTAAACTGGGGCCTAGCACCCTCGTGACCCTGCCACCTGGCGGGACCACCCAGAGCTGACCCTTCCTCGAAACGGGACGCGGGTTGGCCCGCAACATGGCCCCAACCCGACCCACTATCGCGCCAACTCTTGCTCCTCGACACGGAACAATCTTGCTAAATCACATCATGAAAGCTACCACTTTCATTTACTCAACCCAGGGACTTATCACACAATACATTCTAGGCATAAAATGTACTCCAACAAGGATCACTTGCAAAAACTTGTACTCAAAACGGCCTTACATCTAAGGTCTCCTCTGTAATATTCTAAGGTTCATCATTTTCTCACCCCAGGCTTACCCTTTCACTAAGCATGCTTCTAAGTCACATTTTAGCACAAAGCTATCCGAACATAACACTTAGCACATTATCATAACATACAAAACTTTAGATGGTTAAGGATATACCTGAAAGTAGGTGGTTCAAAGGACCGCTAGAACTGGGAACTCCCACCGCGACCTCTAGCGGGGCCTGTCGGTGTACGAACATTCTGCCTGGCTATGGAAGGTGAAGAACCCGCAACTGCTCCAGTAGTCGGTGCTATCCTACCAGCGCTACCCCTGGACAGCCTTCGTCATATGGCCCCGCTGCCGCAAGAATAACAAGCTCCTTCGTACTACGACACTTCAAATGCGGTCTACCACATCGACCACACCGAGGTAGGGTGATCGATCCGCCAACACCCCTACTCCCGAACATTCAAGCTCGAGCCCCGACCGCCTCAATATCCTGCGGTCCCGGCTCGGGGACCACTGCAATGGCGAGGTACATAACTAGTTCGCTGGCCGAGGCGGTCCGCCTCGAAGTCGCCAAAATATCCGACCGTCTTGGCCTTCTTCTCACAAAGCGTCCACCTGCCGATCTTCGCGCCTCGCACTCCAAGTGCATGAGCTCGAATGCGGCAATGTCCATGCCCTACCAAGAGAAACACCAACAACTCTCGCTAGGTAATCATCGAGCCTCAGAACATATCGGTGCACTCGATCCTCCATACTAGCTACTAATGCGGAACATACCGCCAATGAGTCGAACTCACATTGTACTCCCGAATCAGACGCCTGCTTCGCCTCAACATCAAAAATCGTTTACCCGAGCCCTCTCATCCGCGAGGCAAGAAATGTGCCGAAGGCCCCAAAACTCGCCCCAAACGGCTGGAAGTGCATTCTCCCGACGCCCCACGAATCAAACCCGATCATGCGTATCACGCACCGATGCGAACCTAGACCATCGACTGGTCTCCAAGCCTCGATCACTCATGATCCGTCAGAATCGCTTGATGAACTCCTCGCGATCATCCTCGTGCCTCGACCAGAACTCGCGGGCTACATCTCGTAAAGTCCTGTAGCCTCAAACCGCTCGCTGGGTGAACTACGGTGCATCGGGCCGGAATCGCCGTGATCCACTTATCTCATATTCGCCACGACCCGCCAAGAATCGCCATCTCTTGTAACCCAACTCTTCTCGCCTGCATCGTGGACCGAGGCTCAGTATCAGAGTCTCAGCAGCCCATCGCTGCGCTAAACTTCGCTGGCCGGGCGGCGTCGCGAACCCGCCGTCAAGCACTGCTCAGTCGACCGCTCGCGCTCGTACTCCTCAATCACACTAGCAGCCTCCTCGCCGCTTGCCTTCGGGCCCCGTTGCCTTCGCAGGCATAATCGTAAAACGAAACACGCCGTAGGGTCCAACTTACAACACGCCTCTAAGGCACGATCTCGTAATGAGAAGAATGGAAACCAATCCTAAATGTCCTATAGCCTCCTGACATAGATGTGGTGCACAACACACCGATAATCAAGACTCTACTAGACACGGTCCAGACACTTTCCGAGGACTAATCGCTCGATACCACTTTGTAACGCCCAAACTCGGCACATCGTGCCTTACCCTGCACCCTAGTGATACATACATCGAGAAAATCAGCGAACATAAAACATGAGTCACTAAACAAGAGATATAGTAAATAAACAAAGCAACCAAAACAGCTTGCCTTCAAGATATACATAAAACTCGAACAGCTTAATCCTTTTACAACCCCGCCACAACAAGATTACTGCACTTAAGATATACAACAACTATGACGGACAGGCCTCGCCATACCCCGAATGTACAAGAACCTACAACTCAGTGGAAACATACCAAAGATAAGCCTCAAGGAACGGAGCTTCGACACTGGCAAGTGAGATCCTAAGAGCGGGATCCACGACCGATGTACTCTACTGCGGCATGAACGCACCTCGGGGAGGTCGACAACAGTACCAAGTATGTGAAATCACAACATCAGAATGAAATCATAATAGCTTAAAAAGCAGAGACATGTATGATAACCAAAATACAGTACGCAACATAAAAGCAGTCAAGTCAGGGACTCACGCCCTCAAAGTCACTACTCAAATATAACTATGGGTCTCACGCCCACCACATCCATCATGTTCGCATCATGGCCACATGCCCTGGACATCGCGACGGTGTAGACATGTCCATGATGCAACACACAACAAGGCCGCATGGCCACATGCCCCGAATCGTGACGGTAGACATGCCCATGTACCTCAATAACAATATATCGGTGGTCAACCCGCCGCATGGCCACATGCCCCGGACATCGTGACGGTAGACACGCCCATGTTGCGAATAACCATATATCGTAATCAACCCGCGTGGCCGCGTGCCCCGAATATCGCGACGGTGTAGACATGTACATGTTAAATAAACAACAAGACAGAAATCAAAATCGAAACATACCCGACGAATTCTCCATCACTGCCAGCACGTCCAAGTAAGTTCTCAACAAGTCAACCGGCCCTCTACCGAGACGCCAGAATACGTAAATACCACACTTGCACAACCAAGGCTATCATCACAAGCATAGGCAAGTCTCACACAACTCAAAGTACTTTCATTTTATGCCAAAGTCTGGGTTTGTAACCCCAAAGTACTACATACGTTAAGTTCTTTTAAAAGAGATCCATTACTTTTATAAAAGTCACCCGATACCCGTAGTATTAGAATGACCAACCCACATTCCTTTTCAAAATCAAGTAACAACATTCTTTTCCTAAGTTCCAGTTTGCCTAGTTTCAATTACTCAAGCTTCTCATTTTCAAATGGTTTCATAGTTCATAAACTTAATCACTTGATTTCTTTTTAGAACAATTGAGTAATATATGTCTCACGTGAGAGTAGGTTATTCTTGTTTACAACATTCTTATTACAAAGAAATGCATGATCTAGAAAATGTAATATCATTTTGTCTCATCTTAGTTTCTATGCAGATGGAGGTTTCTACCGGTTTTAATACGATACATCATTATTCAATACATTTTCCTTTATTAACGCCGCAGTTGGTCCTGTTTGTACACATTCGATTTCCAAATCAAGAAACATTATCCCTTTAAATAAAACCAAGTACTCATTACTCACGAATGAGGTTTCACACAAACATTCACTTTAAAACAAATAAGTTAAGTCTCTTATCTTATAAGATCAAGTCTCTTAACTTCTAACATCAGTAAACCATTCTTAAGCCGTTATACCTAACTTCCCATAAAGCTAGTATAACTCTTAAGTTTTCAAAACACAATACTACACTTCGTTCAAAACGATTCATAAATCTTTTGAAATACTTCAAGTTTTATTATAACGCCCCAAGCCAGTTATAAATCAAATCAGTTATCTTTTAAAACCCACAACCCATTTTCTTACCTACATAAAGCTGTTATAACCAACTTCCCATAAAGCCGTTATAACACTTTATGTTTTACAACAATCAAATATAATTAACACATGTACGTCTACCGTACTACATAGTTCACACATATCATGCTAGAAGAGATAGGAAGAGGTTCACATACCTCGCGACGAGTATCGACTAATAGCAAAACGCTCCAAGTACTTCAACCCGCTCGCCACTCCTTAGTCCGTAAGATTACGCCACACGTAGCACTTCAACCTATAAGGCCACGCGCTTATTAACATTTAGATCTCATCGCAGAACATTCTACCGAAAATTCGGCAAAGACTTCCCCGCAACAACAGAAATCTCCTCCTCTATCGAGGCCGCTACCAAGCCAACCAGTGGGTTATACATCTAACCCTAACTGTACAATTCTACTCCACTGTACTACTACACGTCTCCCTGTAATACAACCCTATGTAATTACAGCTCGATTCTTCTTCAGCTTAAGTCGCAAGACATTGCCGATAACTACGTTCAGTACTATATATAGTATACAACAACTATATATTCAACACTTATGTAATTTCCAATTACAATAGAGGGACAAGATAATTACCTCGATAAGCCCAAAATTATCCTAGTTTAAAGTCGCTCCTGAGCAAGGTTTAGCTCCAACTCCGTGCGCTCCAACCCGCTCCAAACTACCCTTAGAAGTTCTAACCAACTTCTACTTACAACTTCAACAACGGGTGAAGATTTCCTTAGGGTTTCGTTTTAGTGACTGAGGGAAAGTATAACGGTATTTTCTGGGCTTGTATAAGTGTAACCTTGGGAATACTACAAGGTATTTGGGCCAAGGTATTTGGACATTATAACAATACTAGGGGAGTATTTCTATACCACAAAGGGGGTATTTATACAAGACAACTAGGCTAGGGGGGGGGTACCCCACGGCTAGACACCACAAAGGGGGGAGGGGGTGGCTCTCGGCCAAGGCTCACTCAAGGGGGGGGTAGTGTGGCGGACGAATTGCTCACAAGAGGGAGGGAGTATTTTTCTTGGAATTTCACAAGTGTGGATGAAGAATAACTCTTGCATTAGAGGGGTATTTATAGGTCAAGTGAAGGCCAACCAATGGACAAGATTAAGCCAAGTGCTACACAAGTGTAAGGCCAAGATTCACCCAAGTACACCTTATCCATCTACCATGAAAATATCCTACCTACTACTTGACAAAAAATCCAACCATTTCGTCCAAGCCACCGCCCAAGACGTCTTCCAATGAGAGGTGCCAAGTGGCGCCTCTTGTTGGTCTAAAATGTTTCGCCTCTAAAAATCCGCAAAATCAAAAATGACATAGCCGGAAATTCCCTACGAAAGTCGTGGAAACGTTTTAAAAACGACTCTAATAGGGTGTTGTGCACAATTTAAATTCGCCAAGCCAAATCTCAAGTTCCAAATTTCCTACGCACGCCCCACGCATATACTCCGAAATACGGTATAACACGCAGTTGAGGTACACCACCGTTGATCCTAGTTCTCGGTCACGTCAACAGATGGAAGCTCCGTTTCTCCGAGGCTTATCAGTGGTATAGTCCCCGCCGTTGTAGGTATTTACATTCAGGTATGGCGGGCCCCGTCCCGCCATTGTTGTCGTATCATTCTTAGAGGTCCGTAGTAATCGCCAGGCGAGTTGTAATGGGATGTAATCGTTAGGTTTAAAATTGATTTATATATATATGCCGTAAGGCAAGTTTTCTCCGACATCGTTTCTTACTTCATAATATTTTCATGTCTTGTTTTATGTTCCGCTGATTACTCTGATGTTGTATCACTAGGGTGCCCGGGGTAAGGCACCAGTCACGGGCCCGGGTTCGGGTCGTGACACCTTAATCATACCACATAGCTTAATCTATTAACATAGGCTTCCATTAATATCCTTAATTATAACCTCTTAAGGGTCCATTACATTCTCACACAACTCATCATCACCTAATTATCTCAAATTAGAACGTAAAACCTTGATGAGAGTTCCTTAACTGTTCATACCTTCCCGGTATTTACTGTCCTTACCAAATCCTGGTAACCTAAAACCATTCTAGGCAACACGCGTCCGACCCTCATACAAAAATCCGTATAGCTGTATGTCACAATACCAACTATACTACAAACATTACCAACCTGGATACGCAATCCACATAATCTTTCCTGGGTCGCTGCTGCCTTTCTCGTAACTGCAATCAACATAACTCGTTAGGGAGAGACGACCCTAACTACACAGCTCTATCGCACGATCTTAGAGTGAGAAGAATGGAAACCAATCCTAAATGTCCTGCAGCCTCCTGATTATAGATGTGGTGCACAACACACCGATAATCAAGACTCTACTAGACACGGTCTGTAGACACTTTCTTAGGACTAACTGCTCTAATACCACTTTTGTCACGACCACCGGACGCGGCGGTGCCCTACCAGGCACCCCTTTCGATACATCGAGAATAGCAATGAACATACACAACTGATAAAATGCTTAAACATATAAATAACAACAGGCTAGCCGATAAGGCCACCTTCCGTAAACTATATAAATAAAACAGTACATTTTTTTTTCTTTACAACCCAATCCACAATGTGACTACAGACCTCTAAGAATAACAATTGTGACGGGACAGGGCCCCGCCATACCCCTGAATAAACAACAACCAACCATACCAGGGATAGGCCTCCGGAGTGATGGAGATTCCCAACAGCTGAACAGTGATCCTAAAAGTGAGGATCAACTACCTGTATACTCTACCTGCGGCATGAACGCACTTCCAAGGAGGTCGAGACAACATGTACCAAATATGTGGCCCGAAAATCAGAATGAAATCATAAGTCTTTAATAAAGCGGAGACAGTATGATAACTCGATTAACGATGCATGCCTTACTAATCGCCACGACCCGACCGATCGGCGGTGCCCTACCTGGGCACCCTTACAGGTAAACATCAGAGATAATCAGCGGAACATACATGAAACTTATAAATAAAACAACGGAAGTAAAACAACAGTCACCGACAGGCTACCTTCGACGACGTATATAAACGAAGCAGTTGCCTCCTTTCTTTACAAACAGACCCACCATATGTGACTACAGACCTCTAAGAATTACAACTGTGGCGGGACAGGGCCCCGCCATACCCCTGAATATACATAGCCATGACAACTCCGGAACATCGGAGCCATCTAAAAATGCTGAACCAGGATCCTAAGCTCGCGGATCCACACTGTGTACCTAAACCTGCGGACATGAACGCAGCCCCCCGAAGGGGTCGATAACAAAGTGCGAATATGGAATGAAATAACGTGCAAGAATCAAATCATAATCGTAAAAGAATGCCATTTTTAACTCCTGAAATCACTCGTATATTAACCGTTCCATTCCTTCTTTCCATAAGATTTAACATCATATTCTTACATACATACTTAAGAGGTTAATCAAGTTTTTCCACATAACTTACTTATCTTACATAACATAATCCGGCCCATTTGCGGGACACGGTGTACTGATGAATCATGTGACATAATCCGGCCCGCCTGTGGGGCTCGGTGTACTGTGGAATCATGTAGCATAATCCGGCCCTCCTGTGGAGCTCGGTGTACTGTGGAATCATGTAGCATAATCCGGCCCTCCTGTGGAGCTCGGTGTACTGTGACGTAACCCGGCCTATGTGTAGGCTCGGGGTAATATGGCGTAATCCGGCCTATGTGTAGGCTCGGTGTATCTCATAACGTAATCCGACCTATTCGTAGGCTCGGTGTATTTCATAACGTAATCCGGCCTATTCGTAGGCTCGGTGTATTTTCCTTACATAACATTTTTAAACCATCTTTTCACTTCTTCTTAAGTCGTCATAACAACTTCCCATAAAGCTATTATAACAACCTTTCATTTTTGAGAACTTAAGACACTTTTATTCTTACCACATTAGGAAAACTAGATCCAAAAATACTACGTACATACATACTTAAAAGAATCATAAAACCTCCTTTATTTTTAAAGCTCAAGTCACATACTCTTTTGGAAACCATCTTCTTAACTTTCGAAATAAATTAAGCCATACTTTTAAAATTTAGTCCTTTCCACTTATAATCAAGGCTTATGGTCTTAACACCTCGTAGCATACACTCTTTAAAATCATGTCGCTTATACTTATAAAATCATGTCATCAATACTTTAGAAATCAAGTCCCATAACTTGAAAAATAAAGTTTCAAAATCCTTCAAAGACAACCAAAGTTCATAGTCTTAAAACTTCATAACATACATTCTTTAAAGTCCATTTACTTATACTTATAAAAATATAAAGTTCCATACACTTCCAAAACCAAGTAACTTATTCTCTTAAAATCATATAACTTCCACTTTTAAAATCAATCCCATTTTCACATATAAATTCAAGTCATTTTCGAACATAAAATCCACTTACTTACTTTAAACAAATCAAGACACATAGCCTTTAAATCAAATCTCATAACTTCCTAACCATTCTTACCAACGTCTCCCATAAGACCTAGTAAGGACTTAGGACAATTTAAACATACTCTTAACTTAGATTCAACAATGCAAATACTTCTTAACTTCTAAGAGTAGAAGAAATCTTGAAATACTATCACATGGAGATTTCATACGTAGGATCATGCCAAAGAAAGAAGAGGTTCACATACCTCGCGACGCTTGTCGACAAGTAGTAAAATGCTCCAAAGTACTTCAACCTTGAGCTATTCCATTCTTCAAGTAGGATACGCTATACTTAGTTCTTCAACCTATCATGGTCACAATACGTCCATTAACCTCTTACTTCAAACGTAGAATATTCTAAGTGCTAAGTCGCCAAATTCTATAGAAAATCTGACAGCACCTCCTTTGTTTTTACTTACTTTGCCACCTTTTCAAGGCGAAATACAATAGCCAAACAGCCCCAATTGGCTCACAACAATATAGAAGGCAGTCCAATACAAATAATTAACTATACAGCCCCAATTGGCTCACCACAATATAGAAGGTAGTTCAATACAATTAATTAACAAACTATTACAAACCACAAGTACAAATTCGGCCACCTTGAGTTCAACAATACCAATTCTTATTCAATTTCCATTTCAATCCAACTTGGTAGCATAACATGATATCTAGTCGCAACCAAATATAACTACTAGAATCTTCAAGTCAATTACATGCGACGATTCTAGTAACGATCAAATTGTATTCCAACTTAACATGACTTACTTTTCATTTCGAACTTAAGCTACAAGTAATCCATAATACTTATTAACTTCAACTTAACAACTTCATGCTAGCAACATGTAAAGCTAACATCAACAATATAAATAATCTTGTAACACTTTCAAAGAACAAGATTATACCTCAACGAATTGTAATCCAATCTTCAAAACCGAAGTTGCTCCTTAGCAACCTAGAGCCTCGTCAAGACACCTCAATCCGCTCCTTGAGACCCTTAGAACCACACCAACAACTTTCCTTCAAACCTCCAATCCAAAACCTAGAAAGCCACTAGGTTTTCGCTGCGACTAATACGAAGACTCTTTTTTCGGGGTTTTCTATTGAGATACACTTACAATACCCTCATGAACCTTGGTTTAAAGTGTGGGGCTTAATGGACAAGAAACGAAAAATTTCCTTTTGAAAGTGGAGGGGCGAGAGCTCTTCCTTGAGTTCTTCAATTTTGTGGAAATTTTTCTAAGTGTAATGACATACTCTTGCTACTAGTAGTGTAATAAAGGGGCATGGAGGGTTAAGATGTAACCAAATGGGTGGTTTAGATGAAGTCTTATAAAATATCAAGACTTGGGACCTTTGACTTTGGTCAAGAAACTCAAGCTCATTAATAGGAAGACTTTGTCATCTTAAGACTATGGTCAATGACCATTTTGGCCATGCCTATTTCGTCCAAGGCATCAATAAGGGGGGGTGACAAGTGTCGCCCTCCCATTCGTCACAATATTACGTTTTCCGACAATTTCACAATTTCGATAAAAAATTTTTTACAAGTCTCAAATCTTAACACTTGCGAGTTCTTACGTACGTTCTTAAAGCATGTCCTGAAAATACGGGGTGTAACATTCTTCCCCCCTTAGAAACATTCGTCCTCGAATGTTCTTTCGGAGTCAAACTTATAATTAGCGACATAGTTTCCTTTCACCACCCCGACATACCAACAATGCCACACATGGCCCTAATACCTTGCACACGCATATCTGTCCATCATAAGCCCAAAAGAGATTATCTTTTCGTACTTCCAACTCCTTCTAACATACATACATAACTTCCATACCGACTCTGGCCTCAAACCTTTGGAGTCACTCTATAAAACAACATAAGGCCATTTCGCCATGACCTGGTTCGGTGGAACGCGCCCACGAACCCAGTAAAGCTTAACTAAACTTGGGCCTTGCGCCTCGTGACCACGCACGTGGCGAACTACTACCAACTGATCCCACTCCATTCCGGGCCATGGGAGACCCGTGTGTCCTCAACCCGACTCAGCGTCGCACTTAACTCTTATCCTTGGTCTGACTTAAAATCTTATTGCCAGAGAAAACCTTATATACCTAAGGTCTCGGCAGTAATCAATATTCTTAGGCTCGCAATTTCCATACTCCACGCCCATCTTACCAGTCCCCCAGTAACCGGGTACAAAAACTTCTCATAATACCAAAACCATGTTGGATCACAATAACCATTGCTTACTCTATCCAGACCTCATCCGTATAATTCTCTTAAGCTTACTACACAGCTTAATCTATTAACATGACATTCCGTTAGGTTCCTTAATATGGCTTCTTAAGGGTTCACTACCCTATCAGACAGCTCATCCTTTCCCAATTACCTCAAAATAAAACACAAAACCTTGGCGAAAATTCATTAACTATACCATACCTTCCCGGTATCTAGTTAGTCTTTACCAATTCCTGGTAATCTAAAATTATTCTAGGCAACACGCGTCTGACCCTCATACATAACTCCGTATAGATGTATGTCACAATACCAACTATACTATAATCATTACCAACCTGGATACGCAATCCACATAGTCATTCCTGGGTCACTGCTGCCTTTCTCGTAGCTGCAATTAACATAACTCGTTAGGGAGGGACGACCCTAACAATACAGCTCTATCGCACGATCTCAGAGTGAGAAGAATGGAAACCAATCCTAAATGTCCTGCAGCCTCCTGATTATAGATGTGGTGCACAACACCGATAATCAAGACTCTACTAGATACGATCGTAGACACTTTCCGAGGACTAATCGCTCGATACCACTTTTGTCACGCGACCAGGCCGGATCGCGGGTGCCCTACACAGGCACCCTTACGATAAACATCGAGAGATAATCACGAACATACATGAAACTTATAAATAAAACAACGGAAGTAAACAACAGTCGTGTAGATGCTACCTTCCGACGTACATACATAAACGATTGCCTCCTTTCTTTACAAAGCAGACCCACCATATGTGACTACGCACCTCTAAGAATTACAAGCGTGGCGGGATAGGGCCCGCCATACCACGAATATACATAGCCATGACAACTCCGAATATCGAGCCATCTAAAAATCTTGAACCAGATCCTAAGCTCGCGGATCCACGTATACTTACTGCGGACATGAACGCGGCCCGAAGAAATTCGCATAACAGTGCGAATATGGAACAGAAATAACGTGCAAGAATCAAATCATAAGCTGCAAAAGAATGCCATTTTTAACTCCCGAAATCACTCGTATATTAACCGCTCCATTCCTTCTTTCCATAAGATTTAACATCATATTCTTACATACATACTTAAGAGGTTAATCAAGTTTTCCACATAACTTACTTATCTTACATAACATAATCCGCCCATTTGCGGGACACGGTGTCTTGATGAATCATGTGACATAATCCGCCCGCTGTGGGGCTCGGCATCTTGTGGAATCATGTAGCATACTCGCCCTCTGTGGAGCTCTGTCTTGTGGAATCATGTAGCATAATCCGGCCCTCCTGTGGAGCTCGGTGTACTGTGACGTAACCCGGCCTATGTGTAGGCTCGGGGTAATATGGCGTAATCCGGCCTATGTGTAGGCTCGGTGTATCTCATAACGTAATCCGACCTATTCGTAGGCTCGGTGTATTTCATAACGTAATCCGGCCTATTCGTAGGCTCGGTGTATTTTCCTTACATAACATTTTTAAACCATCTTTTCACTTCTTCTTAAGTCGTCATAACAACTTCCCATAAAGCTATTATAACAACCTTTCATTTTTGAGAACTTAAGACACTTTTATTCTTACCACATTAGGAAAACTAGATCCAAAAATACTACGTACATACATACTTAAAAGAATCATAAAACCTCCTTTCTTTTTAAAGCTCAAGTCACATACTCTTTTGGAAACCATCTTCTTAACTTTCGAAATAAATTAAGAAGCCATACTTTTTAAAATTTAGTCCTTTCCACTTATAATCAAGGCTTATGGTCTTAACACCTCGTAGCATACACTCTTTAAAATCATGTCGCTTATACTTATAAAATCATGTCATCAATACTTTAGAAATCAAGTCCCATAACTTGAAAAATAAAGTTTCAAAATCCTTCAAAGACAACCAAAGTTCATAGTCTTAAAACTTCATAACATACATTCTTTAAAGTCCATTTACTTATACTTATAAAAAAAAATATAAAGTTCCATACACTTCCAAAACCAAGTAACTTATTCTCTTAAAATCATATAACTTCCACTTTTAAAATCAATCCCCTTTTCACATATAAATTCAAGTCATTTTCGAACATAAAATCCACTTACTTACTTTAAACAAATCAAGACACATAGCCTTTAAATCAAATCTCATAACTTCCTAACCATTCTTACCAACGTCTCCCATAAGACCTAGTAAGGACTTAGGACAATTTAAACATACTCTTAACTTAGATTCAACAATGCAAATACTTCTTAACTTCTAAGAGTAGAAGAAATCTTGAAATACTATCACATGGAGATTTCATACGTAGGATCATGCCAAAGAAAGAAGAGGTTCACATACCTCGCGGCTTGTCGACAAGTAGTAAAATGCTCCAAAGTACTTCAACCTTGAGCTATTCCATTCTTCAAGTAGGATACGCTATACTTAGTTCTTCAACCTATCATGGTCACAATACGTCCATTAACCTCTTACTTCAAACGTAGAATATTCTAAGTGCTAAGTCGCCAAATTCTATAGAA
Organism: Przewalskia tangutica; assembly: GCA_029844215.1. NCBI lineage: Eukaryota > Viridiplantae > Streptophyta > Magnoliopsida > Solanales > Solanaceae > Przewalskia > Przewalskia tangutica. Next base: position 113,011,313 of record CM056720.1, read on the forward strand.
AATCGGACAGCACCTCCTTTGTTTTTACTTACTTTGCCACCTTTTTCAAGGCCGAAATACAATAGCCAAACAGCCCCAATTGGCTCACAACAATATAGAAGGCAGTCCAATACAAATAATTAACTATACAAATTTCAATTGGCTCACCACAATATAGAAGGTAGTTCAATACAATTAATTAACAAACTATTACAAACCACAAGTACAAATTCGGCCACCTTGAGTTCAACAATACCAATTCTTATTCAATTTCCATTTCAATCCAACTTGGTAGCATAACATGATATCTAGTCGCAACCAAATATAACTACTAGAATCTTCAAGTCAATTACATGCGATGATTCTAGTAACGATCAAATTGTATTCCAACTTAACATGACTTACTTTTCATTTCGAACTTAAGCTACAAGTAATCCATAATACTTATTAACTTCAACTTAACAACTTCATGCTAGCAACATGTAAAGCTAACATCAACAATATAAATAATCTTGTAACACTTTCAAAGAACAAGATTATACCTCAACGAATTGTAATCCAATCTTCAAAACCGAAGTTGCTCCTTAGCAACCTAGAGCCTCGTCAAGACACCTCAATCCGCTCCTTGAGACCCTTAGAACCACACCAACAACTTTCCTTCAAACCTCCAATCCAAAACCTAGAAAGCCACTAGGTTTTCGCTTTGCGACTAATACGAAGACTCTTTTTTCCGGGGTTTTTCTATTGAGATACACTTACAATACCCTCATGAACCTTGGTTTAAAGTGTGGGGCTTAATGGACAAGAAACGAAAAAATTTCCTTTTGAAAGTGGAGGGAAGCCGAGAGCTCTTCCTTGAGTTCTTCAATTTTGTGGAAATTTTTCTAAGTGTAATGACATACTCTTGCTACTAGTAGTGTAATAAAGGGGCATGGAGGGTTAAGATGTAACCAAATGGGTGGTTTAGATGAAGTCTTATAAAATATCAAGACTTGGGACCTTTGACTTTGGTCAAGAAACTCAAGCTCATTAATAGGAAGACTTTGTCATCTTAAGACTATGGTCAATGACCATTTTGGCCATGCCTATTTCGTCCAAGGCATCAATAATGGGGGGTGACAAGTGTCGCTCCCATTAAATCACAATATTACGTTTTCCGACAATTTCACAATTCCGATAAAAAAAAATTTACAAGTCTCAAATCTTAACACTTGCGAGTTCTTACGTACGGTCTTAAAGCATGTCCTGAAAATACGGGGTGTAACACTAACAATGAGAGTAAATCAGAGTATACTTACAACATAAAAATAGGAAGCTCACGATCAAAGCAGGACCACCCGCACGCAGTATCATTAAGCAATCCTACTCCTGGGACTATTTCACCCGCATAGGTCGTGTGGACCCGCATGAGGTATTCCTCGCATGGGACTATTTCACCCGCATAGGTCGTGTAGACCCGCATGAGGTATTCCTCGCATAGGCTGTATCCGCCCGCATGGGACTATTTCACCCGCATAAGCCCTTACAGACTCGCATGAGGTATTCCTCGCATCGTGGGTAGTAAATCCACGGAATATGCAAATGCCACAAACCCGGGGAATGACCCCGTAATGAATAACATACTACTAGCACAAACCGGCTATCACACATAACATAAGCACTACCGGCTTATCATACATAAGATAAGCACTACCGGCTTATCATACCATATATAATCAAGTTAAGAAATCCCCTAACTTCTTATTAGTCTTATACATGTACACTCTCATTTTTAGTTTACTTAAGGCACTAACATGTCATTATAAATCCGGGAATTTAACCCAAAGTACTACGTACTTCTATTCTTTTAAAATGACTCCTTTTTATATAAAACTTCCAAGATACTAATAATCGTAGTATCAAGTCATAACTACATTTTAAGACAAGTCACAATACCTTTTTAGAAAATACATTTTCAGGCTTCTAAATCAAGTGACTTCTTTCTTTTAAAACCTTAAGCAATTGATGCCTTTAAATCAATTTGCCTTTCGTTATTTCAAGTCATTTAACATACTTAAATTTCTTAGAGTAAACCACTCTTTTTAACTTTCCATAAAGCTATTATAACCAACTTCCCATAAAACCGTTATACTAGCTTTATACATTAGAAACTTACATTCTTCTTTATAACGAAGAGACTTAAACTTTCCAACAAAACAAGTATCAAAAATACTTTCAACATACTTAAGTCTCTTAACTTTTGAAAACCAAGATATCCTTAATATTTAAACAAGTGAGTTAATTCCCTAACTCAACCAACTTGGACATTCTTAAAATAAGCCAAGGATATCAAATGGACTAGATTGCCAAAATCTTGTACGTCTACCGTACTATACATTTACAACTTATTCATGCTCAAGAGATAAGAAAGTTCCACATACTTCTTCGGTTTAATCCACTTGCTAAGTCCAATACGCCGTACGTAGTATGTCAACCTATAATGACCATAGTACGTCTATTAACTTCTTACTTCAAATGTAGAATATTCCAAGTGCAAAGTCACTAAATTCTACGGAAAATCGGACAGCACTTCCTTTGTTTCTACATACTTTGCCACCCTTTTCAAGGCCGAATTCAATAACCAAACACGCCACATTTAAGGCTCAACAAAGTAGTTAACAATAGGGGATTACACGTCTACAAGACGTGTAAAATTCTGCCCCACAATAAATATCAAACTAGTCCAACATATAATGTCCATTCGGCAAAATAGGGACAACAATACAAATTCGTTACCAATCCTTTTTCAATCCAAGTGGTTTAGTATAACATGTTATCTAGCCAAAATTGATTATAACTACTACAATCCTCAAGTAGGTAAACATGCGACGATTCTAACTATCGACCAAATTGTATTTCAATTTTCAAATGGCTTAACATGTCATTTTCGGATTTGAGCTTCCAAATTTCCATAACACTTATCAATCTTCATAACACATATCACATGATCATTTCTAACTGATAATAACATGGAATCTTCAATTACAAAAGTAAGACGAAGATTATACCTCATTTAGCCCAAATATGATCCAAGATTACAAGTCGATCCTTAGCAACTTTAGTGCCTCTTTTAGACGTTCCAATCCACTCCAAGCAACCCTTAGAAGCTTATGAAGAACTCATCTTCAAGTTCCAACTTCAAAGTTGAAGAACTCCTTTAGTTTCCGCCTTGCGACTAATACGAAAACGCCATTTTTCCGGGATCTTTCTATTGAGATACCCTTACAATACTCTTAGGAACCTTGGTTTAAAGTGGGGAGATTATTGGACAACAAACAATTTTTTTTTTAAAACCCTTGTGAAAGCCGAGAGCACCACTAAGTGTTCTTCAAGATTTTGAAAAATTTGTCTAAGTGTAGAAGCTTTTCTTGCACTAGTATACATATATAACAAGATGGAGGGTCAAGATTAGTACAAATGGGTGGTTTGGATGCAACTCACAAGGATCAAGCCAAGTGGCTTTTGACTAAGTCAACAATCTCAAGCTCTAGCCTTTGCAAGACTTACTTATCTTAAATATGGTCCAATGACCATCTTAGCCATGTCCATTTCATCCAAGACCACTAAGGGGGTGACACGTGTCGCCCTCCCATTCATCGCAATATCTCGTTTTCCGACAATTTCATAATTTCAATAAATTCTTACTCGTCTCAAATCTTAACATTTTTGAGTTCTTACGTATGTTCTTATAAACATATCCTGGAATTCCGGGGTGTAACAGTTTGGGCGTGTGATCCCCTTCTTTAATTATTGTTGTTGTTAAAGGGAAGATTGTTAATCACGTCCGTTTGGGCGTGTGATCCCCTTCTTTAATTATTGTTGTTGTTAAGGGGAAGATTGTTAATCGCGTCCGTTTGGGCGTGTGATCCCCTTCTTTAATTATTGTTGTTGTTAAGGGGAAGATTGTTAATCGCGTCCGTTTGGGCGTGTGATCCCCTTCTTTAAATTTCGGTATTATTGCACCTTAAATATAACATGTTAATTACGGTTATCGGGCCTTGAAAAAAGATGGAAAAGTGAGTAGAAACGGGGGAAGTGCTGCCCAATTTTCCGTAGAATAAGAGATCTTACTTAGAAGAATCCTACGTAAAACTAGAAGTTGATAAGCGTGTTTTGACTATTATAGGTTGACACTCTGCACGACATATTCGACTCGGCAAGTGGATTTAGCCGAGGAGGTATGTGATTCTTCCTATCCTCTTGAGCATGATATTTGAAAAATATATATAGTACGGTAGACGTACATGTGTTGACTGAATTTGGTTTCACTCTGATGACTTTTGACTTGAAGTACTAAATGTTAAGAAATCTTGAAATATTTCAAAAAGAGTTATGACTTATTATTCAGAAGGAAATTAATACTTGGTTTTAAAGGAATAAGTTCTTTTGGTTTTCCAAACAAATGTGAATGTTTTGATTTATTATAAAGCTTAAGTGTTATACTAGCTTTATGGGAATTTAGTTATAACAACTTAAGAAAGATAAAAGGAATGGTTTACTTGATTATGAAAACCTTGTAATGATTTCTGAAGGTGTGGTAAGTTGGTTTGATAAGTAAACATGTTATGATGCTACGTGTGTTAGTATCTTGTGACGTTTGTGTAAGGGGGTTTTTCTTGTTGTGCTTATGTTGTTTAACGATAAGCCCGTTGTGCTGGTATTATATCACTTACCCCCCTGACTTGTTACGAGCCGCGGGTTAGCCACCCCCGATGCGAGGAATACCTCATGCGGGTCCATGTGACCTATGCGAGTCGCGGAGTTCCGGGAATCACTCGGTGTGTTACGCCGTCGAGAATACCTCATCGGTCCGTGGCCATGCGGATTGCGGAGTCGGGCGATGCCGCGGGTTAGCTACCCCGATCGAGAATACCTCATGCGGCCTAGGTGGCTATGCGGATCGCGGAGTTCCAGGATTAGGCTCGCATAATGATACTATGGGCGATTGGCCTTGCTTCGATCATTAGCGGCCTAGAAAAGACCAGTTACGTTACATCTGTTTTGCTCTTGTTTATGCTGTGGCACTATGTGCGGTTAAATTGGGGTGTTTCGTACGTATTTGTGAATTGGTTTTAAAATGTTATGATTTTATTTGATTTCTGATTTCACATACTTGGTACTGTTATGCCGACCTCCTTCGAGGATGCGTTCATGCCGCAGGTAGAGGTACTCCGGTTGTTGATCCCCGCTCCTAGGATCACCGTTCTTCTTTTGGGAAAGCCCCGTTTCTCCGGAGGCTTATCTTTTGGGTATGATTTCCCTGTCATTGTAGGTTTATGTACATTCGAGTATGGTATCACGCTCAAACCGGCGTGGATCGTGCCTACCCCGCACCTTAGTGATACAACATCGTAGTAATCAGAACATAAAAACATAACATGAGACAAATGTATATAAAACAATAATCAGGAAACTTGCCTTTCGATATATAAACAATCTTTTAAAGAGAAACGGCTTAATCCTTTTACGATCCACGCCACAACTTTCATGCACTCTAAGATTTGCAATAACTATGACGACGGGGCCCGCCATACCCCGAATGTAAATACCTACAACGACAGGGACTATACCACCGATAAGCTTCCGAGAAACGGAGCTTTCCCAAATCGCTGTGACCCTAAGAGCGAGGATCATCGATCGTGTACCTTTTCTGCGGCATGAACGCAGCCCCGGGGAGGTCGATCAACATGTACCAAGTATGTGAAATCGTAAAGTATCATCAGAAATCACAAGTAGTCTATAAAGCAGGAGACATGTATGATAACCAAACTACGATTCACAACAAATAGCGATATGTCAAGTCGTGGACTCACGCCTCAAAGTCATCACAATAAGACCGTGCGGGGTAAGTGCGAAGGCATAGCCGACTACTAAGACCCCGGCACCACAAATGCCATAAAGCGTATCACGAGGTCTCTGCATCGCACATGATCGGCCGGCCCGACCGCAATATCAATGTGCGCGTCTATTCTCGAACTCTCGCGACTCGCGTAGGTCATACGGACCGCATAAGGTATTCCTCGAATCACGGTCCTAGACCACGAGGTATACCGCATCGGCGGCCCTAACCCTCGGTATCCATCCGGACTTCCGCAAACGCATAGCCCTTCAAGGACCGCGTAGTCCTCGGAGACCGCGTAGGAATCCCGCGTCGCTAAACACCGGAATGATCGGTCATATCCGGAGCATACCGTGGCTCCGCGATAGTCTCAAGGACCGCGTAGGTAGTATAGACCGCGTCAAGGGTGGCAAGCCCGGTATACGATCGAGGGTAGGTGATATAATACAATCTGATGGACTTACCTTTTAACAATGTAAGCACACAAGAATGACCCCTTACATAACAATCACAAGATACTAACACAAGTAGCATCCTAACATGTTTACTTTATCAAATCAACAAGAAAGTATTACAAGGCTATCACAAACCAATACAATCAAGTTATTCACACAAGGTACTTTCTACTAACAAGTTCGAGTATCTAACCCCAACGTTTCATACATTAAATCTTTTAAAAGATCCGTTCTATCACATAAGTCACACAATACGTAGTATAAAAATAGAGTATTTGTCTTTTAAATAAACCAAAACACTTACCTTTGTAAAACCAAGTAGCAACATTATTTTCCAAGCGTCAAGTTTGCCTAATTTCAAATGTTCACGTTTCTTATTTTAGAAAGGTTTCGTAGTTCATAGTCTTATTCATTCAAGAATATAATTCTCTTTTAAACAATCTAAGAAACATAAGCCTTATGTGAGTAGGATATTCTTGCTTATAAAAATCTTATTACAATGACCGTGATCTAGAAATGTAATATCATTTTGTCTTATCTTAGCTTATGCAGATGGAAGTTTCTACTGGTTTTGCCAATACTTAATTATTCAAACATTTCCTTTTATTAACGCTGCAGTGGTTTGTCGATACACATCCTGATTTCCAAAATCAGTAAAACATTCTTAAGCCGTTATACCTAACTTCCCATAAAGCTAGTATAACTCTTAAGTTTTCAAAAATACATTACTACACACATTCTTTCAAAACGATTTATAAACCTTTTGAAATACTTCAAGTTCTTCATTAACACATAACAAGTCAGTGATAATCAAGCAGTTACCTTTCGAAAACCACAACCCATTTTCTTACCTACATAAAGCTGTTATAACCAACTTCCCATAAAGCCGTTATAACACTTTATGTTTTACAACAATCAAACACATGTACGTCTACCGTACTACATAGTTTACACATATCATGCTAGAGGAGATAGGAAGAGGTTCACATACCTCGCGGCAGTATCGACTAATAGCAAAAGCGCTCAGTACCTCAAACCGTCGGCTACTCCTTAGTCAAGAAGATTACGTCACACGTAGCACTTCAACCTATAAGGCCACAAGGCGCTTATTAACATCGTAGAACATTCTCTGAGAAAATTGGCGGACCTCCCGCCACAGCGTAAATCTCCTCCTCTATCGAGGCCGGCTACCAAGCCAACCAGGGGGGGGGTTATACATCTAACCCGAACGGGTACAACTCTACTATACCGTAATACAACACAAGTCTCATGTCTGGTCTATGTAATTACTGATTCGATTCGATTCCTTATGCTTCAGGCTTAAGTCAAAAGACATTGCCAACAACTACGTTCAGTTCTATATATAGTATACTTCAACTATATATTCTAACAACATGTAATATCCAATTACAATAGGGGGACAAGATAATTACCTCGATAAGCCCATAATTATCCGAGTTTAAAGTCGATCCTTAGCAATGTTTCGCTCCTACTCCGGGTGTTCCATCCCACTCCAAACAACCCTTAGAAGTTCTAACCAACTTCTACATAGCACTCCAACTAACCATGGAGATTTTCCTTAGGGTTTCGGTTAGAGACAAAAAGGACATACGGTAGTATTTCCGGGCTCTACGTATAGAAGTATCTTTGGAATACTACAAGGCATAAGGCTAAGGTATTTGGGCATTATAACAATACTTTTGAGAGTATTTCTCAACCAAAGGGGGGGGGTACCCTACGAGAACACCCCAAGGTAGGGGGGGGTGCTCTCGGCCGAAAGGCCTACTAGGAAGGGGGGGAGGATGCTCTCGGCCACAAGGCCACATGAAAAGGGAGGAGGCTCTTGGGCGAGTCAACAAGAGGAGGAGGGGTACTCAAGACTTAGCGAGTGGAGCGATGCAGAAGACTTCACAGGGCGGGGGGTATTTATAGGGTAAGCAAAGGCCAACCAAGGGCCAAGATCTAGCCAAGTGCTAAACAAGTGTAGGGCCAAGATGTGCCCAAGTGCCCCCTAGTCCCTACTCCTTAAAACCCTCACAAATATCTACCAAAATATCTCACCAACTTGACCCCCATTTAGTCGGTATGCGCGCATGCCCGCTGATGAGAGGGTGCCAAGTCGCCTCTCGTTGGTCCAAAATGTTCGTCTCTCGGAAAAATCCATAAAAATAAGAAAAGACATAGCGAATTTTCCTCGCAAGTTATGTAAAACGTTTCGTCGAAAAACGACTCTGTCGGCAACTTGTGCCCCAAATGTCATTCGGCCGAGCCACTGGCGGGGTGACACGTGTCACCCTCCTATTGGCCCAAAATAAAACATCTTCGAAAATATCCACAATGGCCAAAATCTCGAAAACAAAGTGGGCCCAAAACCGTAAATTTCACGTGGGCCCACGTGACCATTTCGAAAATAAAATTCCATAATTCTCTAATATTCCGGAAGTCCGAATACCAAATCGGGAATCAATTCCCATTAACGAACCTTTTTCCTTTACAAAAACCGGAAACTTTTCCGTGGAAAAATCACTCTTTCCTCCTTTCCGATCTTTCTGCGTATTCTCGAATGCGCCCTCGCATACATACCACGGAACTACGGGTATAACATTCTCCTCTTAGAAACATTCGTCCCGAATGTTCCTTCTAAGTCTCAAAACAAACGTGTGCCAATATAGACTTCACTACTATACTTACGAGAACAATCCTGCCATACCTGGCCCCAGAAACAACTGCGCAAAAATGCTTACCTCCAAGTCCACGAGGAAACACCTCTAACATCACCAAAATGATACCACTTTTGTCACTTTGCCTGAGGCATTAACCTTCTCAGGCGACCCAACAAATGATGGTGCGTCGATCACCGAAGGTATCGCGCGCTCGAACTCTTACCACATTTACGATCGCCCGAGATCCAAAACTCGGGGTTACTATCTCTAACGTGGTCATTATTACTGGGAACACTCTGGATGGATCTTCGATACTTTCCCGAACATAACAATACGAAGGACCGGACGTACTGCCTCCTAAGTCGGACGGCGGATGCTAACCTATAGGCAACCTGGCCTATTCCTCATATGAACTCAAAAGGGCCCAAAATAACTCGGGCTAAGTTCCTCTGTTTCCCAAAACTCGTCACACCCTAACCACCGTCTGCTGGAACAAACCTGAACCAACTATCTGAACCTTGCCAACATCGAACCAATCGACCGGCAACTTGCATTTCTGCCCCCTACAAGGCGTCACAAGACGGCATCCGAACACTGAAATGGTAGCTTAAACACTCCCCCAACCGGAGACAACGATCCTCACAGCTACCCCTGAAATCAAAACACTGGCCCGAGGGCGAATGCGATTCTGAGACTCACCTGAGTTCCTAACCCTGCCTGGTAAAATTCTTAGGAAACGAAAATAGCCACAACCTGGGCTTCACTGTCTGTCATAAGGTGAAGGTAGGCACCCCGTGCAGCCTTACAACCTTTTCAGATAACACCAACACCGCTGGAGCGACCACGACCAAGAACACGATAGGTCGCTTCCCATCGCCCGACCAGTCGAACGCATCCACGAACCCGTACGCTGGTTAACTAAGCCTGGGCCTAACACCCTCATGACCCTACCTCAAGGCGGGACCACCACAACAGACCGCACCGTGTGCCGCGGGTTGACCCGCACTTGGCCATCAACCCGACCCGGTAACGCACACAAAACTAGCTTCCCGAATCGGAACAATCTCACTAATCACGTTACGAAAACCTAGCGGTCTTCTTAGCTCAACTACCCTCTTTCACCCCACACTACTCAGGGACTTATCCCACAACATAGCTCATGTGCACTATGCACTCCGATAAGGGTCAAACATAACACTACACCTTTTCTCGAGATAGCCTTACCTCTAAGGTCTCTACGTGTAAAACTCTAAGGCTCACGCCTTCTCTATCCCCCAACATCTTACTCGGTTAAACAACCATGATTTCTAATCACAACTAACCTACTGCTACCAGAACATAGCACTTAAGGTATACTCACCTTATCACATATACTGATCTCTAGAGGGTTAAGGATATTCCTGCATCTACTGCTTCACTCCCCTATGTCGTTCTAATCGAACCTGCCCCGTAGGCGCAGATTAAGGAAGGTGACGAACTACCCGCGATGCGAAGACAAAGTCCTTCTACTAGGTCACCCATTCGACACATGGCCCCGACGCCGCAGTACAACAAGTACCAATCTAAAGACGACATTCCCGGGATGGCGTGCATCGCATGAATCGAAAACCACGAGTTCACCAACTCCTGCGTACCCGAACGCATCGAACCCGTGGAGGACCTTTTCTGCACTGGTGGATGTGCATAATCTAATCTGCTGGTGAGGCGACTTGCCTCGAAGTTACCAAAGGACCTTGCTGCTCTGGCCCTCTTCCGTTGTCCTTTGTTAACCCGTCGATCTCTACGTTTCTCGGCCTGCTGCGCATAAGCCCGTACACAGGCCATGCTCAAGCCTAACTGAAGAATTATCCTTGCACAACCCTTTCTTAGAAAGTCCTCAAGACTCGCGGTACATCGGTATTTTCTGGTAGCCAAATCCATAGCTAGCAAAGCGGTCGTCTCTGCATCTATATTCTCTGCTCCCAAACGTGGGCAAGGTTCAAATATCATGGCCGCAGTGGGAATCGCCGCCGTGCAAACTCTACGGCTAGTGACGTAGCATAACTCCCGAACAAAACACCGCCTGTGGTAATTGGGCTGTGCCCACGCAACCTCCGAACTCTACTCGCGGCTCCTCACGCTTTGCCTCCGGGTCCGGTTGCCTACGCGAGGTATAACGATAAGGAAAGAATCTCGTCGTAGGGTCCAACTTTCAACACCGCTCTAAGGCACGATCTCGAGTGAGAAGAATAGAAACCATCCTAAATATCCTATAGCCTCCTCGATTATCGGGCGGCACAACACACCGATAATCAAGACTCTACCGGATACACTGTAGACACTTTCCGAGGATTAATCGCTCGATACCACTGCCACGCCCAAACCCGGCCCGTGGATCGTGCCTTACCGGGCACCTTAGTGATACAACATCGAGTAATCACGAACATAAAACATAACATGAGACAAATGTATATAAAACAATAATCAGGAAACTTGCCTTTCTAAGCATATATAAACAATCTTTTAAAGAGAATTTTAATCCTTTTACAGATCCCGCCCACAACAAGATTTCATGCACTTAAGATTTGTAATAACTATGACGGACAGGCCCCGCCATACCACGAATGTAAATACCTACAACGGCGGACTATACCACCGACAAGCTTCCGAGAAACGGAGCTTTCCCAACGCCGAATCAGTGACCCTAAGAGCGAGGATCATCGATCGTGTACCTTTTCCTCGGCAGATGAACGCACCAGGGAGGTCGACAACATGTACCAAGTATGTGAAATCAGAAGTAATATCAGAATCGAAATCACATGAGTCTATAAAAAGCGAGAGACATGTATGATAACCAAACTACGATTCACAACAAATAGCGAATATGTCAAGTCGGACTCACGCCTCAAAGTCATCACAATAAGACCGCACGGTAAGTACGAAGGCATAGCCGACTACTAAGACCCCGATCACAAATGCCATAAAGCGTATCACGAGGTCTCTGCATCGCACTACATGATCGGCCGCCATCGACCCGCAATATCAATGCGCGCGTCATTCTGGAACTCGCGCCTCGCGATAGGTCATACACGGACCGCGTAAGGTATTCCTCGAATCACGGTCCTAGACCACCCGAGGTATACCCCGCGTCGGCGGCACTCTAACCTCAGATCCATCCCGACTTCCGCACTCGCATAGCCCTTCGAGGACCGCGATAGTCCCTCGGAGACCGTGATAGGAATCCCCGCGATCGTGCTAAACACCGGAATGATCGATCATATCCTCGAGCATACCGTGGCTCGCATAGTCTCAAGGACCGCGATAGCCGATAGACCCGCATCATGGTGGCAAGCCCTGTATACACATCGAGGGTAGGTGATATAATAACAGTACAATGGACTTACCTTTTAACAATGTAAGCACAGCAAGAATGACCCCCTTACATAACAATCACAAGATACTAACACAAGTAGCATCCTAACATGTTTACTTTATCAAATCAACAAGAAAGTATTACAAGGCTATCACAAACCAATACAATCAAGTTATTCACACAAGGTACTTTCTACTAACAAGTTCGAGTATCTAACCCCAACGTACTTCATACATTAAATCTTTTAAAAGATCCGTTCCTATCACATAAGTCACACAATACCCGTAGTATAAAAATAGAGTGACTGTCTTTTTAAGTAAACCAAAACACTTACCTTTGTAAAACCAAGTAGCAACATTATTTTCCAAACGTCCAAGTTTGCCTAATTTCAAATGTTCACGTTTCTTATTTTAGAAAGGTTTCGTAGTTCATAGTCTTATTCATTCAAGAATATAATTCTCTTTTAAACAATCTAAGAAACATAAGCCTTATGTGAGTAGGATATTCTTGCTTATAACAATCTTATTACAGCAGCCATGATCTAGAAATGTAATATCATTTTGTCTTATCTTAGCTTCTATGCAGATGGAAGTTTCTACTGGTTTTGCCAATACTTAATTATTCAAACATTTCCTTTTATTAACGCTGCAGTGGTTTGTCGATACACATCCTGATTTCCAAAATCAGTAAAACATTCTTAAGCCGTTATACCTAACTTCCCATAAAGCTAGTATAACTCTTAAGTTTTCAAAAATACATTACTACACACATTCTTTCAAAACGATTTATAAACCTTTTGAAATACTTCAAGTTCTTCATTAACACATAACAAGTCAGTGATAATCAAGCAGTTACCTTTCGAAAACCACAACCCATTTTCTTACCTACATAAAGCTGTTATAACCAACTTCCCATAAAGCCGTTATAACACTTTATGTTTTACAACAATCAAACACACGTACGCGTCACCGCACTACATAGTTTACATATCATGCCAGAGGAGATAGGAAGAGGTTCACATACCTCGCGAGTATCGACTAATAGCAAAACGCCCAAGTACCTCAAACCGCTTCTACTCCTTAGCGAAGATTACGCCACACGTAGCACTTCAACCTATAAGGCCACAAGCGCGCTTATTAACATCGTAGAACATTCTACGTAAAATTCAAAGACTTCCCCGCCACAACAGAAATCTCCTCCTCTATCGAGGCCGGCTACCAAGCCAACCAGGGGGGGGGTTATACATCTAACCCGAACGGGTACAACTCTACTATACCGTAATACAACACAAGTCTACTGTAATACAGTCCTATGTAATTACAGTTCAGTTCAGTTCCTTATGCTTCAGGCTTAAGTCAAAAGACATTGCCAACAACTACGTTCAGTTCTATATATAGTATACTTCAACTATATATTCTAACAACATGTAATATCCAATTACAATAGGGGGACAAGATAATTACCTCGATAAGCCCATAATTATCCGAGTTTAAAGTCGATCCTTAGCAATGTTTCGCTCCTACTCCGGGTGTTCCATCCCACTCCAAACAACCCTTAGAAGTTCTAACCAACTTCTACATAGCACTCCAACTAACCATGGAGATTTTCCTTGTGGTTTGAGTAGAGACAAAAAGGACATACTGTAGTATTTCCTGCTCTACGATAGAAGTATCTTTGGAATACTACAAGGCATAAGGCTAAGGTATTTGGGCATTATAACAATACTTTTGAGAGTATTTCTCAACCAAAGGGGGGGGTACCCTACGAGAACACCCAGTGGTGGTGCTCTCGGCAAAGGCCTACTAGGAAGGGGGAGGATGCTCTCGCCACAAGGCCACATGAAAAGTGGAGGGAGGCTCTTGGACGAGTCAACAAGAGGAGGAGAGGGTACTCAAGACTTAGAGATTTGAGAGATGAAGAAGTCTTCAGGGAGGGGTATTTATAGGTAAGCAAAGGCCAACCAAGAGGCCAAGATCTAGCCAAGTGCTAAACAAGTGTAGGCCAAGATGTGCCCAAGTGCCCCTAGTCCCTACTCCTTAAAACCTCACAAATATCTACCAAAATATCTCACCAACTTGACCCCATTTCGTCCCCATGTGTCGCCCACCATGCCCAACGAGAGGGTGCCAAGCGCCTCTCGTTGGTCCAAAATGTTCGCCTCTCGGAAAAATCCGCAAAAATAAGAAAAGACATAGCCGAATTTTCCTCGCAAGTTATGTAAAACGTTTAGCCGAAAAACGACTCTAATCCAGACTGCGCTAAATGTCATTCGGCGAGCCACCTAGGCGGGGTGACACGTGTCACCCTCCTATTGGCCCAAAATAAAACATCTTCCAAAATATCCACAATGGCCAAAATCTCAAAACAAAGTGGGCCACAAAACCAGTAAATTTCACCCGTGGCCCCACGTGACCATTTCCAAAATAAAATTCCATAATTCTCTAATATTCCAGGAAGTCCGAATACCAAATCTGGGAATCCAATTCCCATTAACGAACCTTTTTCCTTTACAAAAACCGGAAACTTTTCCGTGGAAAAATCACCTCTTTCCTCCTTTCCAATCTTTCTGTCGTATTCTCGTACGTACGTCCTCGCATACATACCCTGGAACTACGGGGTATAACAATGGCGGGGCCCTGTCCCGTCATAGTTGTTTACATTCTTAGAGGTCTGTAGCCCTGTTGTAAATTTGGGATGTAACTGTTCAGTTTTGGGTATATATATACATGTTGAAAGGCAACTTTTTCTTGATTAAACTGTTTCTCATTTTACACTGTTTTCTGTTGGTAAGTTTATATTCCGCTGGTTACTCTGATGTATATCTACTTGGGTGCCCGGGTAAGGCACCAGTCACGGGCCCGGGAACGGGTCGTGACAATAATATTTCATTATATTATTGGTGATTTATTTGAAGAATTTTAATGAAATTTTTACTTTTGCTTATTTTTTTAGTATTAAAATTATAAAATTGAAGATACATGAGACATACGCCCAGTAGATCTGTTATACCCCGTATTTCCAGAGTATGTATGTGAGGACGTACGTACAATTGTGTAGGCCCGAATTATGTTAAGGACGAAATTGTGCACATCCACGAGAAAGATTTGTTTTTCCGACGGAAAATTTTCCGAACCTTGTAAAGGAATTTTACGTTTTCAAGAAAATATTTATTTTGGATTTTTCCGAGAGATGAAATATTTTGGACCAATAGGAGGGCGACATGTGTCACCCTTAGGTGGCAAAGTTGGACGTTTTTGTGGGCAAAGAGAGTGGCACGTTTTTTGTGTTTTAAAGGCCTTAAACATTTGGTCAATGTTTGGCTAGATATTTGTGTAGTAGATGGATAAGTGGGACCCACACACACATGTCCAAATCTTCACCCTCCACTTGCTTTGATCTTGGCCATTGATTTCCCTATAAATACCCCTTGTGTGCAAGACTTATTCTTCATCCATACTTGAGAAATTCCAAGGCAAAAATCCATACTTGAGAAATTCCAAGGCAAAAATACCTCCATCCCTACACATAGGCCGTTACGATGCAAGACACCGAGCCCCACAGTGGCGGATTATGTTATATGATTCCACAAGACACCGAGCCCTGGGCGGGCGATTATGTTATATGATTCAGACACCGAGCCCCACAGCGGGCTGATTATGTTATATGATTTCCAAGACACCGAGCCCACAAAGGGCCGAATTATGTTATATGATTCCACGACAGAGCCCCACAGGCGGGCGGATTATGTTATATGATTCCACGATGCAGAGCGGCGGGCGAATTATGTTATATGATTTCACAAGGCGAGCCCCACAAAGGGCAGATTATGTTATATGATTCCACAGTACACCGAGCCCCACAGGCGGGCCGGATTATGTTATATGATTCCACGATGCAAGGCCCAGCGGCGGATTATGTCACATGATTCATCATGCACCGTGTCCCGCAAATGGGCCGGATTATGTTATGTAAGATATGTAAGATATGTAAGTTATGTGAAAAAGACTGGATTAAACTCTTAAGTAAGTATGTAAGAATATGTTGTTAAATCTTATCGAAAGAAGGAAAGGAACGGTTAATATATGATTGATTTCAGGAGTAAAAAGGACATTCTTTTATACAGATATGATTTGATTATTGCATTTTATTTCTATTCCATACTTGCATGCGTATCGACTTCTTCTGGGCTGCGTTCATGCCCGCAGGTGATAGGTACACAGGTTGGTGATCCTTGCTCTTAGGATCTCTGTTCAGTTTTTTTGGAAAGAAGCCCCTTTCACTCCGGAGGCTTGTCTTTTGGTACGGTTTCCCTGATGTGGTAGACTTATGTACATTCAGGGGTATGGCGGGGCCCTGTCCCGCCGCAGTTGTAATTCTTAGAGGTCTGTAGTCACATATTGTGGGTCGGTTTGTAAATAAAAAGAAAGGGATGTAACTGCTGTTGTTATGTATATGTATATGTGTCCAGGAGGGTAGCCTTATCGGC
Organism: Przewalskia tangutica; assembly: GCA_029844215.1. Taxonomy (NCBI): domain Eukaryota; kingdom Viridiplantae; phylum Streptophyta; class Magnoliopsida; order Solanales; family Solanaceae; genus Przewalskia; species Przewalskia tangutica. The sequence goes on from CM056720.1 coordinate 113,028,126, forward strand.
TAACCTGTGGTTTAATTTCTCGTTATTTTATTTTATAAGTTTCATGTATGTTCATTGCTATTCTCGATGTATACGAGCGGTGCCTGTAGGGCACGATGCGGGCTTGGTCGGTCGTGACAAAAGTGGTATCGAGCGATTAGTCCTCTGAAAGTGTCTACGACCGTGTCTAGTAGAGTCTTGATTATCGGTGTGTTGTGCACCACATCTATAATCGAGGAGGCTACAGGACATTTAGGATTAGTTTCCATTCTTCTCACTGAGATCGTGCGATCGAGTTTGTGTTGTGGTCGTCTCTCCCTAACGAGTTATGTTGTTCAGCCTACGAGAAAGCGTGATGACCCAGGAAAGACTATGTGGATTGCGTATCCAGGTTGGTAATGATTATAGTATAGTTGGTATTGTGACATACATCTATACGGAGTTATGTATGAGGGTCAGACGCGTGTTGCCTAGAATGATGTTAGATTTCCAGGAATTGGTAAAGACTAACTAGATACCGGGAAGGTATGGAATAGTTAATGAATTCTCGCCAAGATCTTATGTTTTATTTGAGATAATTGGGAAAGGATGAGCTGTCTGATAGGGTAGTGAACCCTTAAGAAGCCATGTTAAGGAACTTAACGGAATGTCGTGTTAATAGATTAAGCTGCGTAGTAGGCTTAAGAGAATTGTACGGATGAGGTCCGTATAGAGTAAGTAATGGTTGTCGTGATCGAGACAACATGGTTTTGGTTTTATGAGAAGTTTTTGTACCCGTTTATTGGGGGACTGGTAAGGTAGGCTTGGAGCATGGAAATTGCGAGCCTAAGAATATTGATTACTGCCGAGACCTTAGGTATATAAGGCTTTCTCTGGCAATAAGATTTTAAGTCAGACCAAGGATAAGAGTTAAGTGCGACGCTGAGTCGGGTTGAGGACCTGTTACGAGTCTCCCCATGGCCTGGAATAGAGTAGGATCAGTTGGTAGTAGTTCCGCTACGTGACAGGGTCACGAGGGTGCAAGGCCCAAGTCTAGTTAATTGTTTTACGGGTTCGTGGACGCGTTCCACCGGAACCAGGTCGTGAAAGCCGGAAATGACCTTATATTGTTTCATAGAGTGACTCCAAAGATTAGAGGCCAGAATAGGTATGGAAGTTATGTATGTATGTTAGAAGGAGTTGGAAGTACGAAAAAGGTAATCTCTTTGGGCTTATGATGGATGATATGCGTGCGAGGTATTAGGGCCATGTGTGGCATTGTTGGTATGTCGGGGTGGTGAAAGGAAACTATGTCGCTAATTATAAGTTTGACTCCGAAAGAACATTCGAGGACGAATGTTTCTAAGGGGGGAAGAATGTTACTCCCCGGAATTTCAGGATATGTTTATAAGAACGTACGTAAGAACTCAAAGGTTAAGGTTTGAGACGAGTAAAATTTATCGGAATTTTGGAATTTGTCGGAAAACAAAATATTGCGACGAGCGGGAGGGCGACACGTGTCACCCCCCCTTAATGGTCTTGGACGAAAAAGTGACATGGAGGAATTGGTCTTTTGACCACAAATTAAAAGATCAAGTCTTGCAAAGACATTTAGCATGACATTGTTGACTAGGTCAATGCCACTTGGCTTGATCCATGTGAAAAGCATCCAAACCACCCATTTGTTCTAATCTTGACCCTCCATTTAGTTATATAAGCTCCCTAGTGCAAGACAAGGCTTAACACTTAGCAAATTTTCAAGAAAAATTGGATGAGCATGGAAGGGAGCTCTCGGCCCTAGTTCCAAAGGAAAAATTTTCAATTGTTGTCCAATAATTCCCCCACTTTAAACCAAGGTTCATGAGTGTTATGTAAGTATATCTCAATAGAAAAATCCCGGAAAAAGAGAGTTTTCGTATTAGTCGCAAAATGAAAACCTAGTGACTTTCTAGGTTTTGGATTGGAAGTTTGAAGGAAAGTTGTTGGTATGGTTCTAAGGGTCTCAACAAACGGATTGAAGTGTCTTGGAGAGGTTCTAAACTACTAAGGAGCGACTTCGGATTGGAATTGGATTAAGAATCGTTAAGGTATAATCTTGTCTTTTAAAAGTGTTACAAGATTATATAATTATATTGTTGTTGTTAGCTTTACATGTTGCTAGCATGAAGTTGTTAAGTTGAAGTTTATAAGGATTATTGATCGATTGTGGTCTTGGAAGTTCGAAATGTAATGTAGGCCATGTTAAGTTGGATTACAATTTGATCGTTATTAGAATAGTCGCATGTTAATTACTTGAAGATTACGGTTTATATGATCAAATGCGACTTGATATCTTGTTATGCTACCAATTTGGATTGAATTGGAAATTGGTTAAGAATTGGTATTGTTGAGCTTAAGGTGGCCGAATTTGTACTTATAGTTTGTAATAGTTTGTTATTCATTGTATTGGACTACCTTATTGTTACACCCCGTAAATTCGAGAAGATAAGATAAGTTGACAAACATGTGTTAGACGAATTTTGAGTCTACCTTGGAGTGTTGTACCCCAGTTGTTAAGAATTTCGAGGTGTTTAAAAGCCTAATGTGTAGTTCGTTAAGACTAGATCCCAACGCAACAAACCGTTCGTCGATTGGACATCGGAGTCAAAAGTTATGGAAGTTTCAAGTTTGGTGCGCAATGTGCAAAGCAGCTTTTGCTCAGGTGCAGTACGCGGCCGGAATCTGGCCGCGGCGCGGTTGTTCCGGGGTCGCAGGATTGCAGCACGCGCGCCGAATCGCAGGCGCCCGACATGCGGAAGATTTATTTTGGAAGTGGGCCAGCCGCCGCCGAGGCGGATTTTGCGCATAAGTGACGAAAAACAGGGGTATTTCGCTTATAACCTATGGGAGGTGACAAGTGTCCTCCCATCCTTGATATCGCAGTGGTCTATTTTAGGGCCAAGTCGGGCAAGACTTGGCCATTCCATTTCATTTCATTTCAAAACCCTCCTAAGAAAAACCCTCTCCCTTCTCTCTAGTTTTTGGAAGGAAACCTAGCTTTAGAGGAGATTTTTGGAGTGGCGGCAAGAAGAAAAAGTGTGGTTAAACTTGTGGGTAACGCTGGTGGGCGATTTTATACGGAAAGAGGTGGAAGAAAAAGGGGCTTTTGTGGGCTATTCCTTAAGGTAAAAGTTTCCCCTTTCTCTTGGTTATGAGCCTAAGGCTGTTTTATTTTAGTAGTATAGATGTGAGCCTGAGGCTGTTTTATTTTAGTAGTTTAGAGTTGAGCCTAAGGCTGTTATATTGTAGTAGTATAGAGTTGAGGCTGAGGCTGTTTTATATTGTATAGATTTGGATCTTGTTGTCTTGTTAAAAACTGAAATGGGCATGTTAGCCTTAAGATTGTAACTTCAATTGGTTTTCTAATTGGGGCGTCGCATGTTGTAAAGGGAAATTGTAATTGTTAAAGATGTCTAGGGCTAGTTATCATGTTAGGCCTAAGAACTTGGATTGGAAAGAATTGAAAGGGATTAAGAATTGGTTTATGGTTGGCCAAGTATGGCATGGAAAGTATTGGGTTATTTTGTATTATTGTGGGGCGTTTGTTATTGAATTCGACCTTGAAAGAGGTGGCAAGTTAGTAGAAACAAAGGAAGTGCCGTCCAAATTGTCGAAGGATTTAGGGACTTTGCACTTAGTTTATTCTACGTTCGAAGCTAGAGATTGATAGACGTTTTATGACCCTTATAGGATTGAAGTACTACGTGTAGCATATTCCTCTTAAGGGAGATAGTATTGTGGAGCATTTTGCTTATTGTCGACGATCGTCATGAGGTATGTGATTCTTCCTATCCTCTTGACATGACTATTTGTGAAACATATAGTGCAAGATGACGCGTGTGTTAAAGGAATTAAAAGTCCCTTTTGTGCCTTGACTTGATATGAATTGTAAGGGTCTTGATTGTTGAAAGAATAGGAAAATCTTATTCGTTAGTAATAAGTATTTGGTTGTTAAAGAATAAGCCCTCTTGATCTCATAAGTTGTAATTGGTTGGGTTAAAACATAAAGTGTTATAACGGCTTTATGGGAAGTTGGTTATAACCACTTTATGTAAGTAAAAGAATGTTTTGTTGATTTCAAAGGACAAGTGATTTGACTTAAATGGTGTCAAAAAGTGTGAAACCTAATTCGTGAGAAATGAATACTTGGTTTTAAAAGAATAATGTTACATATTTCGTAAATGGGAATAAGGATAGAACAAGCCTATGCAGCATCGATAAAGGAAAGAAGTAATGACAATTAATCATATTAAAACCAGTAGAAACCTCCATCTGCATAGAAGCTAAGATAAGACAAAAATTGTATTACATTTCCTAGATCATGGCTGCTCTAATAAGAATTATTGTAATCAGGTTTTGATCTTCTTAAAAATTCCAAAGTAAGGAATTCGATTTTCTAAAAGAAAAGAGACTTAAGAATTGGAAGTGTTTTGTTTTAAAAGAAAGGCATGGTTTTGTCTTGTATTGTTTTAAAACATAAAGTGTTATAATAGCTTTATGGGAAGTTAATTATAACGACTTTACGAAAACAAAGGAATGGCTTTTATAATTGGATTTAGATTGGGATACTTGACGTTGTGCTAAAAAGTGTTTAAAGTGCTTGATTTAAACCTGAATGTGTTCGATACTACGGGTGTTAGTATCGGGTGGCGTTTGCGTAGAAAGAGGTCTTGTTTTGAAGGAATGAAAATCGTTGAACCGCCTATGCTTGTTGTGATAGCTTTTGTTGTGCAAGTGTTGTATTCTTGTGCTACCGCTGGCTCTCGTTGGAGGGCCGGCTATCTGGTTGATTGGTGGACATACTGACACGTTGGGTAGCCCACGGGTATGCTTCCACGGTGAGTATTATCTTGTGGTTGATTGATGGACATATTGACACGTTGGGTAGCCCACGGGTATGCGTCCACAGTGAGTATTATCTGGTTAGTTGTTTGGACATACCGACGCGTTGGGTGGCCCACGGGTATGCTTCCACAGGGATTGTTATCTTGTTGACTCCTTTGGGCATACCGACACGCTGGATGGTCCACGGGTATGGGCCCACTAGGGTGGTTTCATGGCCATGCTTATACCGAGGTGAGATGCCGGGGCATGTGGCCATTGTGCGGGTTAAATTCCCGGGTTGTATTTGAGTGATGACTTTACGGGCGTGAGTCCCTGACTTGACGTGACTGTTATGTGTTGTGTACTGTAGTTTGGTTATCATACATGTCTCCTGCTTTATATAGACTATTATGATTTCATTTACGATTTTTACGATTCACATACTTGGTACTGTTATCTTGACCTCCTTCGGCTGCGTTCATGCCGCAGTTGAGGTACATAACTGCGATCCACTCTCTTAGGATCGTTGTTCGGTTCTCGGAAAGCTCCATATCTCCTAAGCTTGTCTGTGGTGCAGTTCCTCAAGTAGTAGGCTTTTGTATATTCGTGGCATGGCGGGCCCCTGTCTGTCATTATGGTTTCAAAATTCTTAGAGTGCAGACTTGTTGTGGCGAGTTTGTAAGGGATGTAACTGTTCAAGTTTTAATTTATGTACAAAAAGGTAACCGTTGGGTTAGCCTGCTTTCTTATTTCACTGTTTTATATGTTTAAGTTTTTTATTTCCGCTGATTTTCTCTGATGTTGTATCACTAGGGTGCCCGGGGTAAGACACCAGTCACGGGCCCGGGTTCGGGTCGTGACACTTATAGATTGTGGTGAGCCAATTGGGGCTGTTGGTTATTGTATTCGACCTTGAAAAAGGTGGCAAAGTGAGTAGAAACAAAGGAGGTGTTGTCCGATTTTTCGTAGGATTTAGTGACCTAGCACCTAGGATATTCTACGTTTGAAATAAGAGGTTAATGGACGTATGGTGACCATTTTAGGTTGAAGTACTAAGTAGTGTATCCTACTTGAAGAATGGAATAGCTCAAGGTTGAAGTACTTTGGAGCATTTTGCTACTTGTCGACAATCGTCGAGGTATGCAAACCTCTTCTTTCTTTGGCATGATCCTACGTGAAATATCCATGTGATAATATTTTAAGATTCCTTCTACTCTTAGAAGTTAAGAAGTATCCACATTGTTGACTCTAAATTAAGTATGTTAAATTGTCCTAAGTCATTACCAAGCCTTATGGGAGATATTGGTAAGAATGGTTAGGAAATTATGAGATTTGATTTCAAGCTATGTATCTTGATTTATTTAAAGTAAGTATGTAAGTTGATTTTTATGTTTGAAAATGACTTGAATTTATATGTGAAAAGGGGATTGGTTTTAAAAGTGTAGATGACATGATTTTACAAGTATAAGTAAATGGACTTTAAAGAATGTATGTTATGAAGTTTTAAGACTATGAACTTTGATTTTCTGTAAAGGATTATGAAACTTTATTTTTCAAGTTATGGGACTTGATTTCTAAAGTATAAGCGGCATGATTTTAAAGAGAGTATGCTACGAGGTGTTAAGACTATAAGCCTTGATTTTATAAGTGGAGATGACTTAATTTTACAAAGTATGGCTTCTTAATTTATTTCGAAGGTTAAGAAGATGGTTTCCAAAAGAGTATGTGACTTGCGCTTTAAAAAGAAAGGAGGTTTTATGATTCTTTTAAGTATGTATGTACGTAGTATTTTTGGGTTTAGTTTCCCTAATGTTGCAAGAATAAAGGGCCTTAAGTTCTCTAAAATGAATGGTTGTTATAATAGCTTTATGGGAAGTTGTTATGACGACTTAAGAAGAAGTGAAAAGATGGTTTGAAAATGTTATGTAAGGAAAATCACACCGAGCCTACAAATAGGTCGATTACGCAATACATACACCGAGCCTACAAATAGGCGGATTAGGTTATGAAATACACCGAGCCTACAAATAGGCCGATTACGTTATGAGATACACCGAGCTACACATACCACGAATTATACTCCCGAGCCTACACATAGGCGAATTACGCCACAAGACACCGAGCCCCACAAAGTCGGATTATGTTATATGATTCCACAAGACACCGAGCCCCACAGCGGGCGGATTATGTTATATGATTCCACATATGATTCCGAGCCCACAAAGCGGCGGATTATGTTATATGATTCCACAAGACAACGAGCCCGGCGGGCGGATTATGTTATATGATTCCACAAGACCGAGCCCCACAGCGGGCGGATTATGTTATATGATTCCACAAAGACACCGAGCCCCACAAAGCGGATTATGTTATATGATTCCACGATGCACCGAGCCCACAGCGGGCGGATTATGTCACATGATTCATCAAGACACCGTGTCCATAAATGGGCGGATTATGTTATGTAAGATATGTAAGATATGTAAGTTATGTGAAAAGACTGATTAAACTCTTAAGTAAGTATGTAAGAATATGTTGTTAAATCTTATCGAAAGAAGGAAAGGCAGTTAATATATGATTGATTTCGGGAGTAAAAGGACATTCTTTTATACAGATATGATTTGATTATTGCATTTTATTTCTATTCCATACTGCATGACCCGGCCCCGAAAGTCTGGCGTTCATGCCCGCAGTGATAGGTACACGTGTTGGTGATCCTTGCTCTTAGGATCTGCTCGCTTTTTTGGAAAGAAGCCCCTTTCACTCCGGAGGCTTGTCTTTTGGTACGGTTTCCCTGATGTGGTAGACTTATGTACATTCAGGGGTATGGCGGGGCCCTGTCCCGCCGCAGTTGTAATTCTTAGAGGTCTGTAGTCACATATTGTGGGTCGGTTTGTAAATAAAAATAAAGGGATGTAACTGCTGTTGTTATGTATATGTATATGTGTCCAGGAGGGTAGCCTTATCGGCTAACCTGTGGTTTAATTTCTCGTTATTTTATTTTATAAGTTTCATGTATGTTCCGCTGCTATTCTCTGATGTATACCTGAACAGGGTGCCCAGGTAGGGCACCAGTCGCGGGCCCGGGGTCGGGTCGTGACACATACCTCGCGACGATTATCGACTATTAGCAAAACGCTCCACGGCTAAAACCCGGCTAGCCTTGTCCACCTTCCAAGTAGTACATGCTACTCGCAGAACATTCAACCAAGAAAGGTTATAAGTCTACTGTAAATACGGTCCTATGTAAGTACAGTTTAATCTTCTACTTATATTCTTCTGATGTGATTTCAGTTCAAGTCTTTTCTGTAATATCCTTCTATTACAGTTCAACTCTCTTCTATGAATCTTATATTCATTTCTATACAACTACAGTATGTAATTTCCAATTACAATAGAAGGATAGGATTATTTACCTCGGTAAGCCCAAAATTATCCAAGTATATATGTCGATCCTGAGCGACGTTTAGCTCCTACTCTGGGCGCTCCAACCCGCTCCAAACAACCCTTAGAAGTTCTACGCAACTTCTTCTTAATACTTCAACCGGCTATGAAGATTTTCCTTAGGGTTTCGTTTTTGTGACTGAGGGGAAGTATAATAGTATTTCTGGGCTTTTCGTATAGAGGTAACCTTGGGAATACTACAAGGTATATGGGCTAGAGTATTTTGGCATTATAACAATACTTGGAGAGTATTTCTACCAAGAGGGGGGGTGTATTTATACGAAAACAACTAGGCACGGGGGGGGGTACTTTCGCCACACCACTGGGAGGGAGTACCCTCTCGGCCAAGGCTTCGGGGAGGGGAAGGCTCTTGGACGAGAACCACAAGAAGGGGGGGGATCTCAAGACTTTGGAAAATGTCTAAGTGTGGATGAAGAAGTTCATCAACTAAGGGGGGTATTTATAGGACAACCAAGGGTCAAGATGAAGCCAAGTGCAAGGCAAGTGTAGGGTGTGGATTCAACCATGTGTACCTTATCCATTTACCACACCAACTATCACAAAATATCCTACCTAACCAAGACCCCCATTTCGTCCACTACCGCCCACAATCACGCCCAATGTGAGGGTGACACATGTCACCCTCCCGTTGGTCCAAAATGTTTCATCTCTCGGAAAAATCCGCAAAAATATAAATGACATAGCCGTATTTTTCCCTTCGCAAGTCTTGTAAAACGTTTCGTCGAAAAACGATTCTTTTCGGTACTTGTGTACAAATTTCGAACCTTGCCAACCTTAAGGCTTAAATGTTTATACGTACGCCCTCACGTACATACTCTGAAAATACGGGGTATAACAGGATGGGCCGGGACATGTATTCCATACGATTCTTCACCGAGTCCCATGGGATGGGCCGGGACATGTATTCCATACGATTCTTCACCGAGTCCTATGGGATGGGCCGGGACATGTATTCCATACGATTCTTCACCGAGTCCCATGGGATGGGTCGGGACATGTATTCCACACGATTCCACCTCGAGTCCTATGGGATGGGCCGAGACATGTTATACGTATCATACGATTTATACCTAGACTGCCGGCAGTGAGGAAGGAGTTCCACGGGCATGAGGGATGACTTTGAGGGAGTGAGTCTGTCACGACCCGTTCCGGGGCCCGTGACTGGTGCCTTACCCGGGCACCCAAGTAGTCATACATCAGAGTAATCAGCGGAATATAAAAACAAGACATGAAACAGTTGTAAAATGAGACACAGTTTATCTGATGAAAAGCTTGCCTTTCGGCATATATATATACATAACCCAAGTTTTGCAGTTACATCCCAAATGTACAATAGGACTACAGACCTCTAGGAATGTAAACAACTATGGCGGGACAGGGCCCCGCCATACCCTGACTGTACAAAACTAATTACAACAGGGAGAGCATACCCAAAAGTAGAGCCTCCGGAGAAGATGGAGCTCCTGACACCAACGCAAAAGATCCTAAGGATGCGGATCTAGCACCTGCTTGCCCTTACCTGCGGCATGAACGCAGCCCCCCGAAGGAGGTCAGTACAACAGGTACTAAGTATGCGAAACTGTAAAGTACTTAAATGAAAACATATCATTTTAAAATCAGTTTTGCAAGTATGTATGAAACAACCAAGGTAATGCGCATAGTGCCATCATAAACAAGAGCAACAATAGGTAAACCGTAATGGTCTTTTCTAGGCTGCGAATGATCGAAGCAGGGCCAATTGCCCGTAGTATCACCAAGCAAGCCTAATCCTGGACTCCCGTAGTCCGCATAGGCCACTCACATAGGCCCGCATAGGGTATATAACCCCGCATCGAGGGTAGCTACTCCTCGGCATCGTCCTGGACTCGTAGTCCGCATGGCCACATAGACCGCATGAGGTATAACCCCGCATCACTAACCTGGAACTCCGTAGCTCGCATAGGTCCACGACCCGCATGAGGTATTCTCGAATCATGGTCCTGCATCACCGAAGTCTACCCCGCATCGGAGGGCAGCTTAACCCCCGGTAATATGTCAAGAGGTGAGTGATATTACACTAACATAACAGCTTATCGTTAAACAACATAAGCACAACAAGAATACTCTTTTATTCAAACGTTACAAGACACTAACACACATAGCATCATATCATGTCTACTTATCAAACCATCTTATTATTCTTTTCACAAATCAATATAAGTCTGTTATAAACACATAGGCAAACTGTTTCTTTTATCATGCTTAAGTGGTTATACCTAACTTCCCATAAAGCTAGTATAACTCTTAAACTTCTGTTTAAAAACCAATTAGTTCTCTTCTGTTAAAAATGATTCAGTAATCTTTTGAAATGCTTTCAGATCCTTATTATTCAGGCTTAAGTCGCGAGACATTGCCGTAAGTATTATTCAGGCTTAAGTCGAAAGACATTGCCGTAGTTATTATTCAGTTAACACATGTACGTCTACCGTACTATATATTTAAAAAAATATCATGCTTTAGGAAGAATCACATACCTTCTCGGCGAAAACCACCTGCCAAGTTGAATATGTCGCGCGCAGAGAATCAACCTATAATAGTCAGACACGTCTATCAACGTCTAGACTACTCAGAAATGATTCTAAGCGAGGGTCCTTTATTCTACGGAAAATCGGGCAGCACTTCCCTACGGTGAGCTACTCAAGTCTGTGAAAGCGGTCTAAGTAAGTATAGTTCAATTATTCTTCTTTTAAACCCTTCTGTGATAACAGTTCAATTCTATTCAGAATATTCTTTTAAGTATTTAATACTTATTCTTATACTACTACAGATGTATTCTCTAATTCAAAAGAGGGTTAGGATTATTTACCTCGGTAAGCCCAATAATATCCTAGATAAAAGTCGATCCGAGCAAGGCTTAGCTCCTAAGTTATGCGCTCAGATAGCTCCAAGGAAACCTTAGAAGTTCTTCACAACTTCTACTAAGTACTAGGGGATTTGGGCTAGGGTATTTTGGGCATTATAACAATACTAGAAGGCAACTTTTCTACCAAGGGAGGGGGGTAGATTTCGGCTAGGCTAGGGGGGGGGATAGCCTCGGCTAAGCTTCTCAAAGGGGGGGGGGGGGGGGGTTGGACGAAAAGGCTTAAGGGAGAGGAGAGGATTTTAGACTTGGAAAGTTTTTGTGGATGAAGAACTCTTCATCTCAAGAGGGGTATTTATAGGTCAAGGGATGGCCAACCAATGGCCAAGATGGTGCCAAGTGCAAGGCAAGTGTAGGGTGAGGATTAGGGCAAGTGTCCTTAGCCAACTTGCACACAAAATATCCTACCAACTACTTGACAAAAAATGTCATCCAAATCGGCTCAATTCCGCCACAAGTCCACCAATGAGAGGGTGACAAGTGTCGCCCTCTCGTTGGTCCAAAGTGTTTCGTCTCTCGGAAAAATCCGCAAAAATTAGAAATGACATAGCCGGAATTTACCCTACGAAAGCTGTGGAAACGTTTCGTCGGAAAACGATTCTTTTAGTGAGTTGTGCCCAAAAAACGTCTAGTGCCTAAACTTTAAGGCTAAACTTTTGTACGTATTCCCTTACGTACATACTCTGGAAATACGGGGTATAACAGAGTCCCTGCCTTGACATGACTACTTTTATGTTGTAAACTGTAGTTTGGTTATCATACATGTCTCCTATTTTATATAAACTGTTATGATTTCATTTACAGTATTTTCCAGTTTCACATACTTGGTACTGTTATCGACCTCCTTGGGGCTGCGTTCATCTGCAGTAGGTACACCGATTGTTGATCCTCGCTCATGGGTCACGATTGGCATTTTGGGAAGCTCCGTGTCTCTGAGGCTTATCTTTGGTATAGTCCCGCATCGTTGTAGTACTTACATTCGGGGTATGGCGAACCTGTCCCGCCATTGTTGTTATAACATTCTTAGAGGTGCATGAGTACTATTGTGGGCGGGGTTTGTAAAAGGGATGTAGCTGTTCAAGTTTTTATATATATATGTCGAAGGCAACTTTTCTCGGATAAAGCTTCTCACTTCATATTGATTCATGTCTTGTTTTATATTCCGGTTACTCGATGTATGTCTACTTGGGTGCGGGTAAGGCACGATCACGGGCCGGTTAGTCGTGACAAAAGTGGTATCGAGCGATTAATCCTCGGAAATTGTCTACAGACCGTGTCTAGTATAGTCTTGATTATCGATGTGTTGTGCACCACATCTATAATCAGGAGGCTGCATGACATTTAGGATAGGTTTCCATTCTTCTCATTCTCAGATCGTGCCTTAGATTGTGTTATAAGTTGGACCCTCGACGTATTTCGTTTTACGATTATGCCTCGCGCAAGGCAACCCGCCCGAGAAGGGCAAAGCGGAGGCGCTAGTAGGATACAAAGGAGTACGAGCGCGAGCCCGTCATTACGAGATAGTGCTTCAGACGGCGAGTTTTGCGCCGCCAGCCAGTTTAGAAAGCCGCGGCGATGGCTGCTGAGACCACAATACTGAGCCTCGATCCACGGCACCGAGCGGAGTTGGGGTACAAAGATGGCGATTCGCCATCGGCGGGATCGTGGCGAACATGAGATAAGGCCGGATCAGGCCGATTCAGTTCGATAGTACCCATCGTGCACCCGAGATCGGATAGTTTGAGGCTACGGGACTTTACGAGTTGTAGCCCGCAGTTCTGTCGAGGCACGAGGATGATCCGCAGGAGTTCATCCAGCGATTCTACGATCATGAGTGATCGGGGCTTGAGACCGTCGGTGGTCTTAGGTTCACATCGATCGGCTGCGCGATCGGCCCGGTTTGATTCGTGAGCCGCCCCGGGAGAGCATGCACTTCCGGTTGTATGGGACGAGTTCTCGAGGCATTTCTTGCACATTTCCGCCTCGCGAATGAGTAGGGCTCGGGCGACGATTTTTGATGTTGGCGAGCGAGCGTACGGTTCGGGAGTACAATGTGGAGTTTAGCTCACTAGCTCGGTACGTCCCCGCGTTAGTAGCCGACATGGAGGACAGAGTGCACCGCTACGTCACAGGGCTCGACGATTATTTGGCAGAGAGTTGCTCGGGTGTAGCTCTTCAGCCGGGCATGGACATTGCCCGCATGCAGGCTTATGCACTGGGGTGTGAGGCACGGAGAGGTCGACGGAATGGCCGGGTTCAAGAAGAGGCGAGCAGGGTCCTTTGGTAACTTTCGAGGCGGGCCGCCTCAGCAGCAGACTAATTATGCGCCTCCGCCAGTACAGAGTGGTCCTCCACAGTCTTCAGGACGTTCGGGGTATTCGGGAGCTGGTCAGGGCTCCAGGGCTTCTGGTTCACAGATATACATGGGTTCTAGCCAGCCGAATTCATGTTTCCCTCAGTGTGCACGATGTGGCAGGCGTCATCCCGGGGAATGTCGTCTTTTTACTGGTGCTTGTTTTGCCTGCGGCCGTCAGGGCCATGTGACGAGAAACTGTCCTAGTAGGAAGGATGCAGGCAGAATGACTCAGCCTACCGGGTCAGTGGCAGGTTCATCGCCTTCTATAGCTATGCGCCCTGCAGGGCAGGACTATGATTAGAGCGACGAAGGGGAAGTGAATCAGTAGATACAGGTATATCCTTAACCCTCTAGAGATTAGTATGCATTTGTGATAAGAAGAGTATATTTTAAGTGTTATGTTCTGATAGCATTGTGTTGATTGTGATTAGAAAACATGGTTAGTTAAAAGGGTAAGATTGGGGATAGGTAAATTGTGAGCCTTAGAATATTATACGTGTGGACCTTAGAGGCGAGGCCATCTTGAGTAAAAGATTTATTTTTATGCTTGACCTTTATCGGAGTGCATAGTATACGTGGGATATATTTGTGTGATAAGTCCCTAAGTAGTGTGAAATGAAAGAGGGTAGTTGAGCTAAGAATGACCACTAGGTTTTCGTGACTTGATTAGTGAGATTGTTCCGGATCAGGGAACAATAGCTTGGCGCGATATATGGGTCGGGTTGAGGCCGGTTAGGGTCGACCGCGGCCGGTTTGAAGTAAGGAAAAATTTGTGGTGGTCCCGCTATGTGATAGGATCACGAGAGTGTTAGGCCCAAGTTTAGTTAACCATCGTACGAGTTCGTGGATGCGTTCGACCGATGGTCGGGACGATGGTCACCCATCTTGTCTTTGATCGGGGCTATTTTACTCGGCGGAGGTTATGCGAGATGTTGTATATCGGGAAGGTTGTAAAGTCGCACGGTTCTACTTTTACTTTATGACGGGCAGTGGGGCCCAGTTTACGGCTATTTCTTTTTCTGGAGGTTTTTACCAGGCGGGGGTTAGGAACTCAGGTGAATCTCAGTATTGCATTCACCCTCGGGCCGACAGACAAATATCGCGTTTTTACCCAGATATTTAAGGATAGGTTACGGGCTGGTGTTTTGATTTCGAAGTACCGCGAGGATTAATTGCCTCTTGTTGAGTGAGCATTATAATAGCTACTATTTCAGTATTCGGATATCGCCTTATGAAGCCTTGTATGGGCGGAAGTGTAGGTTGTCGGTCGATTGGTTCGATGTTGGCAAGGTTCAGATAGTTGGTCCATACTTGATCCAGCAGGATGTGGATATGTTCGGAAAAGTATCGGAGATCCATCCAGAGTGTTCCCAGTTAATGATGACCAAGTTGGAGATAGTAACCCTGAGATTTTGGAAACTGAAGCAATAACAGAAATGTGGTAAGTTTATTAGGAAGAGTTCGAGTGTACGAGGAGGGTACGACGAGTAAGGGAAGAAGTGAACATGTGTTAAGAGAATAGAAGTGATCATTTCTTTTGTGAAGAAAAGGTGCGAAGGGAGTATCTTTTAGCCCTTGAGTGGGAGCTTTTGTGATGATAGAGGTGATTCCTCGTGGACTTGGATTTAAGTATTTGCGCGTGTGTTATTTTGTGGCCATGTGTGGCATTGGCAACTTGTTTAAGTTAAGAGGAACTTCATCGTTATCTGTCTTGAGAAGGAACATTCGGGACGAATGTTTCTAAGGAGGGGAGAATGTTATACCCCGTATTTCCAGAGTATGTATGTGAGACGTCGTCTGATTGTGTAGGCGAATTATGTTAAGGACGAAATTGTGCACATCCACGAGAAAGATTTGTTTTTAAACGGAAAATTTTCCGAACCTTGTAAAGGAATTTTCGTTTTCAAGAAAATATTTATTTTGGATTTTTCAGAGATGAAATATTTTGGACCAATAGGAGGCGACGTGTCACCCTTAGGTGGCAAAGTTGGACGTTTTGTGGGCAAAGAGAGTGCGTTTTTGTGTTTTAAAGGCCTTAAACATTTGGTCAATGTTTGGCTAGATATTTGTGTAGTAGATGGATAAGTGGGACCCACACACACATGTCCAAATCTTCACCCTCCACTTGCTTTGATCTTGGCCATTGATTTCCCTATAAATACCCCTTGTGTGCAAGACTTATTCTTTATCCACACTTGAGAAATTCCAAGGCAAAAATCCCTCCTTCCCTTTTAGTAGTTCTCGTCCAAGCTCCCCCTCCTCCTTTGTGAAGCCCTCGGCCGAAACCCCCCCCCTTCCTAGTTGTTCTCGTCGAAATACCCCCCCCCCCTTTGGTAGAAAAGTATCCTCCAAGTAGTATTGTTACTATTCCAAAATACCTTAGCCCTAATACCTTGTAGTATTCCAAAGTTACCTCTATACTAAGAGCCCGGAAATACTACTATATTTCCCTTCAGTCACAAAACGAAACCCTAGGAAAATCTTCATAGTTGGTTGAAGTGTTAAGTAGAAGTTGTATAGAACTTCTAAGGGTTTCTTGGAGCGAATTGGAGCGTACATAATAAGAGATAAAACCTTGCTCAGGATCGACTTTAATCTTGGATAATTTTGGGCTTATCGAGGTAAATATCTTTATCCTTCTATTGTAATTGGAGATTACATGTTGTAGTAGTTCAGAATTAAGTATAAGATATATAGAAGGAAGGTATATAAGAAGAGAATTGAACTGTACTTACATAGGGCTGTATTTCTGATGAGACTTGTGTAGTTGTGGTAGGAAATCTTGCCCAAATTTCCATAGAATAGAAAACCTTCGCTTAGAATATTCTACTGAGTAGTATAGACGTTGATAGACGTATATGGCCATTATAGGTTGAAGTTCTGCGAGTAGCGTGTTCTACTTGAAGGGTGGACAAGGCTAGCAGGGTTATAGTACGGTGGAGCGTTTTGCTATTTGTCGATAATCGTCGCGAGGTATGTGAACCTCTTCCTATCCTTTCTAGCATGATGTTTGTAAACTATATAGTACGGTAGACGTACGTGTGCTAAATGAACTGGGTTGGTGTAAAACATAAAGTGTTATAACGACTTTATGGGAAGTTTGTCATAACAACTTTATGTAGGTAAGAAATGGGTTGTTGATTTTAAGAAAATAAGAGACTTGACTTAATTGGCTTGATATGAATTTTATTAAAAAGTTGTGAAGCCTCATTCGTGAGTAATGAGTACTTGGTTTTTAACTAATAAGTTATATTGATTTCGGAAATGAGAATAAGTATCGAACAAACCACTGCAATGTTAATAAAGGAAAATGTATTGACAAATAATTAATTATATTAAAACCAGTAGAAACCTCCATCTGCATAGAAGCTAAGATAAGACAAAATTGTATTACATTTTCTAGATCATGGCTGCTTTAATAAGATTGTTATAAACAAGAATAAACTACTCACACATAAGATATATGTTACTCAATTTTGGTAAAAGAAGAAATTACGTTGTTAAGTGATTAGGACTATGAACTATGAAATCTTTCGAAAATAAGAGACTTAAGTATTTAAAAATATGCAACTTGAACTTTTGGAAAAGAATGTTGTTACTTGACCTTAAAAAGGGAAAATGTGTTGGTTTAAAATGAAGGTATGGTATTGTCTTAATCTGTCTTAAAAGAGGGTTTAAATATTATGGACGATTCTTCACCGAGTCCCATGGGATGGGTGTCACGACCCGAAACTGGGCCCGTGACTGGTGCCTTACCCCGGGCACCCTAGTGACACAACATCAGAGTAATCAGCGGAACATAAAACATATACATGAAACAAGTGAAGTACAAAACAGTAATCTGAGGAAAACTTGCCTTTTGGCATATATAAATAACAACTTTTACAAATGAACAGTTTAATCCTTTTCACAAACCCCGCCCACGACAGTACTACAGACCTCTAAGAAATGATACGACAACAATGGCGGGACAGGTCCCCGCCATACCCCTGAATGTAAACACCTACAACAATGAGGACTATACCGATAAGCCTCGGAGAAGCGGGCTTTCCCAAATGTTGAATGACCCTAAGAGCGAGGATCAATGGCGGTGTACCTTTACTGCGGCATGACGCAGCCCGAAGAGTCGATTACAACAGTGCGAGTATGTGAAACTGAAAATAAATCGTAAATGAAATCATAATAGTCTATATAAAGCAGGAGACATGTATGATAACCAAACTACAGTTCACAACATAGAAGCAGTCATGTCAAGTCAGGGACTCACGCCCTAAAAGTCATCCCTCATGCCCGTGGAACTCCTTCCTCACAGCCTGCAGTCTAGTTACAAATCATGTGATACGTATAATGTGTCTCGGCCGTCTTATGGACCCAATATAGAAAATGGTGGAATACATTCCGGTTCATCCCACGAACCGGTAGTCGAGTGGAATACATTCTGATGAGCCGGTAGTCAAGTGAAATACATTCCGGATGAACCGGTCCTCAAGTGAAATACATTCCGGATGAACCTGGTCCTCAAGTGAAATACATTCCGGATGAACGGTCCTCAAGTGAAATACATTCCGGATGAACGGTCGCCAGTGAAATACATTCCGGATGAGCCGTGTCGAGTGAAATACATTCCGGATGAACCGTGTAATCAAGTGATATACATTCGGATGACCGGTAGTCGAGTGATATACATTCCGGATGAACCGTAGTCGAGTAGAACACGATGCTTACACAACAAGGCTATCACACGTAACATGGTCAAGTTTCATAACAACAAGTATAAGCAAGTTACACACGACTCAAGGTACTTTCATTTTATATCAAAGTCCGGATTTTAACCTTAAAGTACTCGTCCGTTAAATTCCTTTTAAGATCCATTCCTTTTACAAAGGTCACCCGATACGTAGTATAAGATTTGAGTGACTAACATTGTTAAGTAAACCAAAATGCTTTCCTTTGTAAAATCAAGTGACAACCTTATTTTCCAAGCGTTGAGTTGCCTAATTTCAAATGCTCAAGTTTCTCATTTTAGAAAAAGGTTTCGTAGTTCATAGTTTTAAATCCTTTAAAGCATAATTCTCCTTTAAACGTTTTGAGAAACCTATGTCTTATAAGTGAGTAGGTATTCTTGTTTATAATCAATCTTATTAAGCAGCCATGATCTAGGAAATGTAATATCATTTTGTCTCATCTTAGCTTATGCGGATGGAGGTTTCTCTTGGTTTTAATAATACTTCTTTAGTCAATACATTTTCCTTTTATTAACGCCGCGATGGTTTGTCGATACACATTCGATTTCGAAATCAAGAAACATTCTTAAGCCGTTATACCTAACTTCCCATAAAGCTAGTATAACTCTTAAGCTTTGAAAACCAAGTAATACTCATCCTTTCAAAACGATTCATAGATCTTTTGAAATGCTTCAAGTTCTTTATTAACACATATCAAGCCAGTTATTATTCAAATCAGTTACCTTTTTAAAACCCACAAAGTATGTGCTTATCCACATAAAGCTATTATAACCAACTTCCCATAAAGCCGTTATAACACTTTATGTTTTAAATCAATCAAATACATTTAGCACGTATCGCCTACCGCACTACATAGTTCACACATATCATGCTAGAAGAGATAGGAAGAGGTCCACATACCTCGCGGCGAGTATCGACTAATAGCAAAGCGCTCCAAGTACTTCCAACGTCGGCTACTCCTTAAGCCAAGTAGATCGCGCCACACGTAGTACTTGACCTATAAGGCCACAAGCGCTTATTAACATCTAGATCTTATCGTAGATCATTCTACGTAAAATTGGCGACCTCCCGCCACAACGTAAATCTCCTCCTCTATCGAGGCTATCAAGCCAACCGTGGGGTTCTACACGCCTAACCTGACGTGTACAATTCTACTCACGCACCACTACACAAGTCTGCATGTCTGATCTATGTAATTACGATTCGATTCGCTTTATTCTTCAGCTTAAGTCAAAAGACATTGCCAACTAACCACGTTCAGTTCTATATAGTATACTTCAACTATATATTCTAACAACATGTAATATCCAATTACAATAGGGGGACAAGATAATTACCTCGATAAGCCCATAATTATCCGAGTTAAAAGTCGATCCTTAGCAATGTTTCGCTCCTACTCCGGGTGCTCCAACCCGCTCCAAATAACCCTTAGAAGTTCTACTCAACTTCTTAATAATACTCCAACCAACAATGGAGATTTTCCTTAGGGTTTCGTTTAGTGACTGAAGGAAGGTATAATAGTATTTCTGGGCTTTTCGTATAGGTATAACCTTAGAATACTACAAGGTATAAGGCTAAGGTATTAGGGCATTATAACAATACTTTGGAGAGTATTTCTATACCACAAAGGGGGGTATTATACGAAAACAACTAGGCTAGGGGGTGTATACCTCGGCCTACCCACTGGGGGTCCTCTCGGCCCCGGGGGGCGGGGTACACTCTCGGCTAGCACCCCTAGAGGGGGGGTGCTCTCGGCCGAACTCACACAAAGGGGAGGGAGAAGGCTCTCAAGACTTAGGCATTTTGGATGAAGAAGTCTTCAACCTTAAGGGGGTATTTATAGGTCAAGGGATGGCCAACCAAAGGCCAAGATCAATCCATGTGTTAGGCAAGTGTAGGCTAGATTTACCAAACACAAATATCCTACCAACCTTGACTTTTCAAAGGCACAAAAAACGTGCTCCACCCTTGTCCATTTCGTCCTAAGGACGTTTCAAGTCCACCAATGAGAGGGTGCCAAGTGGCGCCTCTTGTTGGTCCAAAATGTTCGTCTCTCGGAAAAATCCGCAAAAATTAAAAATGACATAGCGGAAATTCCCTACGAAAGTCGTGAAAACGTTTAGCCGAAAAACGACTCCAAACGGGTGTTGTGAACAAACATTAATCGGCCAAGCCTTACTTGAAGTTCGAATTTCCTACGTCGTCCTCGCGTACATACTGGAAATACGGTATAACATTCTCCCCTCGCAGAAACATTCGTCCGAATGTTCCTTCTAAGTCTCACAACAAGCGCGCCAAGATAGTCTTCACTACTATACTTACGAGAACAAACACGCCCACATGGCCACGTAAACAATGCGCACAATACTTACATCTAAGTCCACGAGGAAACACCTCTAACATCACCACAAATAATACTACTTTGTCACTTTATGCGAGATACCACTTTGTCACTTTGTCGCGAGCCTTGCCCGACGACCCAACAAATGGTGCGGTCAACTGCGATCATTTCAAGCTTCGTGACACTCGAATTATTACCACATTTAAATCGCTTTAGTATCCAAAACTGGTTACTATCTCTAACGTGGTCATCATTATCGGGAACATTCGGATGGATCTTCGATACTTTCCGAACATAACAATACGAAAGGACCGGACGCCCTTCCTCCTAAGTCGGACGGCAAATGCTAACATATAGGCAACTCCGCCTATTCTTCACATGAACTCACAAAGGCCCAAGTAACTCGGGCTAAGTTCCCGATTTTCCAACTCGTCACACCCCAACCGGGGTGGTACCTTCAAGAGGACCGACCGTCAACCTGAACTCTAAGCGTCGTCGCCGATTATCCGCACGATATCTCTGAGCTGCCAGAACCTCTTCTAGACAAGCTTCTCACTACCCACAATTTGCTGGAACAAGCCTGAACCAACTATCTGAACCTTGCCAACATCGAACCAATCGACGAAAACTTACACTACGCTACAAGGTTTCAAAGGCGACATCCGAACACCGAATCGTAGCTTAAACAC
Source organism: Przewalskia tangutica (assembly GCA_029844215.1). Taxonomy (NCBI): domain Eukaryota; kingdom Viridiplantae; phylum Streptophyta; class Magnoliopsida; order Solanales; family Solanaceae; genus Przewalskia; species Przewalskia tangutica. The sequence goes on from CM056720.1 coordinate 113,049,442, forward strand.
TCCCTCCACAGGAGACAACAATCCCTACAACTACCCCTGAAATCCAACACTGGCCCGAGGGCGAATGCGATTCTGAGACTCACCTGAGTTCTTAATCTTGCCTGGTAAAACTTCCAGAAACAAAAACAGCCGTAACCTGGGCTCCACTGTCTGTCATAAGGTGAAGGTAGGCACCCCGTGCAGCCTTACAACCTTTCTGATAAATCAACACTGCCGAGTGAATGGTCCTGACCGAAGAACACGATGGGCTGCCCCCATCGGCCCGACCAGCGTCGAACGCATCCACGAACTCGTCTGTTTGGTTAACTAAACTTGGGCCTAACACCTCACAACCCTAACACAAGGCGGGACCACCTGCGACCCAGGCACCCAAACCTACCGCGGGTTGACCCGCACGGGCCTCAACCCGACCGGCGTCGTACAATACTAGCTCCCCGAAGGAACAATCTCACTAAACACGTTACGAAAACCTAGCGGTCTTCTTAGCTCAACTACCCTCTTTCATCCCACACTACTCAGGGACTTATCTCACAACCATCGTTCACGTGCACTAGGCACCCCGATAAGGATCAACATACCCATACGTCTTTTACTCTAGATGACCTTACCTCTAAGGTCTCTACGTAACAAAACTCTAAGGTTCACACCTTCTCTATTCCCCGAATCTTACTTGGTTAACTAACCAACACCGCTATCGAACATAGCACTTAAGGTATACTCACCTTATCACATAAACAAAACTCTAGAGGGTTAAAGATATATCTATATCTCTTTGCTCCCTTAGTCGTTCTAAACAAACTGCCTGTAGGCGTAGCTAGGAAGATGACAAACTACCCACCGATCCTGAAGGCTAAGTCTTCGTACAAGGACACTCTTCGACACCAGACCATGACGGTCATAGGTACAACAAGTACCAACTAAAAGACGACATTCCCCGGGATGACGTGCATCACATGTGAACGGAAGCCACGAGTTCGACCAACTCCTTCATAACGACGTCCCGAACCGTGGAAGACCACTCTGCGACCGTGGATGTGCATAACCTGTCTGGCGGTGGCGACTCGCCTCGAAAGTTACCAAAGGACCTTGCTGCTCGGCCTCTTACGTTGTCGCCCGTTAACGTCAATCTCTCGTTCCTCGGCCTGCTGCGCATAAGCCCGTACACAGGCCATGCTCAAGCCTAACTGAAGGATTACTCTTGCACAATCTTCTCTTAGGTAGTCATCAAGACTTGCGATACAACGGTATACTCTCTGGTAGCCAAATCCATAGCTAGTAACAGGGTTGCCTCTTTGCAATCCATACTCTGCTCTGATCGTAGGCGAAGGTTCAAATATCATGGCCGCAGATGGAACCGTCGCCGTGCTTAAACTCTCGGCTAGTGACGCCGCGAAATCCCCGAATGAAGCATTACCCTAGGTAATGATTGGCCTGTGCCCACGTAACCCTCTGAACTCTACTCGCAGCTCCCTCGGCTGCCTTGCCCTCCTGGGCCCGGGTTGCCCTACGCGGAGGCATAATGATAAGGGAAAGAATTTCATCAGAGGGTCCAACTTACAACTCAGCTCTAAGGCACGATCTCAGAGTGAGAAGAATAGAAACCAATCCTAAATATCCTATAGCCTCCTGATTATTGGCGTGGTGCATGCACCGATAATCAAGACTCTCTTGAATCGATGCGTAGACACTTTCCGAGGATTAATCGCTCGATACCACTTTTGTCACGACCAAATCGGGCGTGGATGGTGCCTTACCGGGCACCTAGTGACACAACATCGAAGTGTCAATGGAACATAAAACATATACATGAAACAAGTGAAGTACAAAGCGATGTCGAGGAAAACTTGCCTTTTGGCATATATAAATAACAACTTTTACAAATGAACAGTTTAATCCTTTTCACAAACCCTGCCCACGACAGTACTACAGACCTCTAAGAAATGATACGACAACAATGGCGGGACAGGGCCCCGCCATACCCCTGAATGTAAACACCTATAACAACAGGGGACTATACCACTGATAAGCCTCCGGAGAAACGGAGCTTTCCCAAATGCTGAACTGTGACCCTAAGAGCGAGGATCAATGACTGGTGTACCTTTACTGCAGATGAACGGCCCGAAGGAGGTCGATAACAGTAATTTGTATGTGAAATCAAAATAAATCGTAAATGAAATCATAATAGTCTATATAAAGCGTGAGACATGTATGGTAACCAAACTACGCTTCCAACATAGAAGCGGTATGTCAAGTCGGGGACTCGCGCCTAAAAGTCATCCTCATGCGTGGAACTCCTTCCTCACCGGCAGCCTAGGTACAAATCATGTGATACGTATAATGTGTCTCGGCGCCTTATGGACCCAATATAGAAAATGGTGGAATACATTCTGCTCATCCTACGAACCGTAGTCGAGTGGAATACATTCCTGATGAACCGGTAGTCAAGTGAAATACATTCGGATGAACCGGTCCTCAAGTGAAATACATTCCGGATGAACTGGTCCTCAAGTGAAATACATTCCGGATGAACCGGTCCTCAAGTGAAATACATTCCTGATGAACCGGTCTCAAGTGAAATACATTCCGGATTAACCGTGTCGAGTGAAATACATTCGGATGAACCGTAATCAAGTGATATACATTCGGATGACCCAGTAGTCAAGTGATATACATTCCCTGATGAACCTGTAGTCGAGTAGAACACGCATTTACACAACAAGGCTATCACACGTAATATGGTCAAGTTTCATAACAACAAGTATAAGCAAGTTACACCGACTCAAGGTACTTTCATTTTATATCAAAGTCCTGATTTTAACCTTAAAGTACTACGTCCGTTAAATTCCTTTAAGATCCATTCCTTTACAAAGGTCACCCGACACCGTAGTATAAGATTTGAGTGACTAACATTGTTAAGTAAACCAAAATGCTTTCCTTTGTAAAATCAAGTGACAACCTTATTTTCCAAACGCTCAAGTTGCCTAATTTCAATGCCAAGTTTCTCATTTTAGAAAAGGTTTTAGTTCATAGTTTTAAATCCTTTAAAGCATAATTCTCCTTTAAACGTTTTGAGAAACCTATGTCTTATAAGTAGTAGGTATTCTTGTTTATAATCAATCTTATTAAGCGGCATGATCTAGGAAATGTAATATCATTTTGTCTCATCTTAGCTTATGCGGACGGAGGTTTCTCGTTTTAATAATACTTCTTTAGTCAATACATTTTCCTTTTATTAACGCTGCAGTTGGTTTGTCGATACACATTCGATTCAAATCAAGTGAAACATTCTTAAGCCGCTATACCTAACTTCCCATAAAGCTAGTATAACTCTTAAGCTTTCAAAACCAAGTAATACTCATTCTTTCAAAACGATTCATAGATCTTTGAAATGCTTCAAGTTCTTTATTAACACATATCAAGCCGCTTATTATTCAAATCGATTACCTTTTTAAAACCCACAAAGTATGTGCTTATCCACATAAAGCTATTATAACCAACTTCCCATAAAGCCGTTATAACACTTTATGTTTTAAATCAATCAAATACATTTAGCACGTGACGCTCACCGTACTACATAGTTCACACATATCATGCTAGAAGAGATAGGAAGAGGTCCACATACCTCGACGAGTATCGACTAATAGCAAAACGCCCAAGTACTTCCAAACGCCGCTACTCCTTAAGCCAAGTAGATCGCGCCACACGTAGTACTTCAACCTATAAGGCCACAAGGCGCTTTATTAACATCTAGATCTTATCGTAGATCATTCTACGTAAAATTCGGCAACCTCCCCACAACAGAAATCTCCTCTCTATCGAGGCCGCCATCAAGCCAACCAGGGGTTCTACACGCCTAACCGGACGTGTACAATTCTACTCCACAAGCACCACTACAAGTTCATCAGAATACACCCCATGTAATTACGATCATCGCTTCTTTATTCTTCAGCTTAAGTCAAAAGACATTGCCAACTAACTACGTCGCTTCTATATATAGTCTACTTCAACTATATATTCTACCAACATGTAATATCCAATTACTATAGGGGGACAAGATAATTACCTCGATAAGCCCATAATTATCCGAGTTAAAAGTCGATCCTTTGCAATGTTTCGCTCCTACTCCGGGTGCTCCAACCCGCTCCAAATAACCTTAGAAGTTCTACTCAACTTCTTTATAATACTCCAACCAACAATGGAGATTTTCCTTAGGGTTTCGTTTAGTGATGAAGGAAGGTATAATAGTATTTGGGCTTTCAGATAGGTATAACCTTAGAATACTACAAGGTATAAGGCTAAGGTATTAGGGCATTATAACAATACTTTGAGAGTATTTCTATACCACAAAGGGGGTATTATACTAAAACAACTAGGCTAGGGTGTATACCCTTCGCCTACCCACTGGGGGTACTTCGCCAAGGGGAGGGTACACTCTCGGCTAGCACCCCTAGAGGGGTGCTCTCACTAACTCACACAGTGAGGAGGAGAAGGCTCTCAAGACTTAGGCATTTTGGATGAAAGTCTTCAACCTTAAGGGGTATTTATAGGTCGGGGATGGCCAACCAAAGGCCAAGATCAATCCATGTGTTAGGCAAGTGTAGGCCAGGATTTACCAAACACAAATATCCTACCAACCTCGACTTTCAAAGGCACAAAAACGTGCTCCACCCTTGTCCATTTCGCCCTAAGGACGCTTCAAGTCCACCAATGAGAGGGTGCCATGGCGCCTCATTGTTGGTCCAAATGTTTCGCCTCTCGTAAAAATCCGCAAAATTAAAAATGACATAGCCGGAAATTCCCACGAAAGTGAAAACGCTTTCGCCGAAAAACGACTCCAAACGGGTGTTGTGAACAAACATTAATTCGGCCAAGCCTTACTTGAAGTTCGAAATTTCCTACGTACGTCCTCGCGTACATACTCTGGAAATACGGGGTATAACAATGGGCCGGGACATGTATTCCATACGATTCTTCACCGAGTCCCATGGGATGGGCCGGGACATGTATTCCATACGATTCTTCACTGAGTCCCACGGGATGGGCGACACGTATTCCACACGATTCCACTCGAGTCCCGCGGGACGGGCGAGACATGTTATACGTATCATAACGATTTATACCTAGATCGCCGGCGGTGAGAAGGAGTTCCACGCACGAGGGATGACTTTGAGAGCGAGTCCTCGCTTGACACGACTACTTTTATGTTGTATCGTAGTTTGGTTATCATACATGTCTCCTATTTTATATAAACCGTTATGATTTCATTTACGATTTTCCGCCACATACTTGGTACTGTTATCGACCTCCTTGGCCGCGCTCATGCCGCAGGCAGGTACACCGCTTGTTGATCCTCGCCATAGGGTCACAAATCAACATGGGAAGCTCCGTGTCTCCGAGGCTTATCTGTATAGTCCCCGTCGCTGTGAGGTACTTACATTCGTGGTATGGCGGCCCGTCCGCCATTGTTGTTATAACATTCTGTAGAGTCTAGTACTATTGTAAGGTGGTTTGTAAAAGGGATGAATCGCTCAAGTTTATATATATATATGTCGAAGACAACTTTTCTCGATAAACTGTTTCTCACTTCATATTGAGTCATGTCTTGTGTTATAATCCGCCGTTACTCGATGTATGTCTACTGGGTGCCCGTAAGGCACCGATCCACGCCCTGTTCGTGTCGTGACAAAAGTGGTATCGCAGCGCTAATCCTGAAAGTGTCTATGAGTGTCTAGAGTCTTGATTATCGATGTGTTGTGCACCACATCTATAATCGTGAGGTCGCAGGACATTTAGGATTGGTTTCATTCTTCTCATTCTCAGATCGCGCCTTAGAGCCTGTTATAAGTCGACCCCTCCGACGATTTCTGCTTTTACCGCTTATGCCTCCGCCAAGGCAACTCGGGCCCATATGGGCAAGCGTAGGAGCCGCTAGTAGGATACAAAGAGTACGAGGGCGCAGTTCGCCATTACTCCTCGAGATAGTGCGTGACGACGAAGTTTTGCGACGCCAATTTCAGCTAGAGTTTAGAGCGCAAGGTCGCCGAGACCACAAGACTGAGCCTCCATCCCACACCGGAGCAGGAGTCAGTACAAAGAGATGGGCCGCCATCGCCGATCGTGGCTGCATACGGCGATAGGCCGGACGCAGTAGCCTCAGCCAGAGTACCTACGGTGCACGAGATCGGATAGTTTGAGGCTACGGACTTTCGAGTCAGAGCCCGCCGCAGTTCTACGGGTCGAGGCCCGAGGATGATCCGCAGAGTTCATCCGAACGCCATACAAAGGATCATGAGTGATCGTGGCTTCGGAGACCGAGTCGGGTCTTAGGTTCACATCGGCCGCGACATCGCAATGATCGTTTGATTCGCGGAGCCGTCGGGAGAGCATGCACTTCACGTATGGGACGAGTTCTCGAGGCATTTCTTGCATTTCCCGCCTCGCAGATTTGCGAGGGCTCGCCGACAGATTTGATGTCGAGGCCGAACGCGCGACATTCGGAGTACAATGTGGAGTTTAGCTCACTAGCTCGGCGCGTCCGCGTTAGTGGCCGCATGGAGGACAGAGTGCACCGCCACGCCACAGGCTCGACGATTATTTGGCGAGTTGCTCGGTGTAGCTCTTCACCGGCACGGACATTGCCCGCACGCAGCTTATGCACCGGGTGCGAGGCACGAGAGGTCGACGGAATGACCGGTTCGCAGAAGAGGCGAGCAGCGAGTCCTTTGGTAACTTTCGAGGCGGACCGCCTCAAGAAGCAAAGAAGCTATGCACCTCCGCCAATGCAGTGGTCCTCCGCGCCAGACGTTCGGTATTCGAGCCGTCGTGGCTCAGGCTTCGTTCACATATATACATGGGTTCTAGCCAGCCGAATTCATGTTTCCCTCAGTGTGCACGATGTGGCAGGCGTCATCCCGTGGAATGTCGTCTTTTTACTGGTGCTTGTTTTGCCTGCGCCGTGTGGCCATGTGTGACGAGAAACCCCTAGTAGGAAGGACGCGCAGAATGACCAAATTTAGTCGGCAGGTTCATCGCTTTCTATAGCTATACGCCTGCAGTATGTGACTATGATTAGAGCGACGAAGGGGAAGTGAATCAGTAGATACAGGTATATCCTTAACCCTCTAGAGATTAGTATGCATTTGTGATAAGAAGAGTATATTTTAAGTGTTATGTTCTGATAGCATTGTGTTGATTGTGATTAGAAAACATGGTTAGTTAAAAGGGTAAGATTGGGGACAGGTAAATTGTGAGCCTTAGAATATTATACGTGGGGACCTTAGAGGCGAGGCCATCTTGAGTAAAAGATTTATTTTTATGCTTGACCTTTATCGGAGTGCATAGTATACGTGGGATATATTTGTGTGATAAGTCCCTAAGTAGTGTGAAATGAAAGAGGGTAGTTGAGCTAAGAATGACCACTAGGTTTTCGTGACTTGATTAGTGAGATTGTTCCGGATCAGGGAACAATAGCTTGGCGCGATATATGGGTCGGGTTGAGGCCAGACGTCAACCGCGGCGGTTTGAAGTAAGGAAAAATTTGTGGTGGTCCTATGATAGATCACGAGGGTGTTAGGCCCAAGTTTAGTTAACCATCGACGAGTTCGTGGATGCTCGACCGATGGTCGGGCCAATGAGGTCACCATCTTGTCTTTCATCGTGATCATTTACTCGGCGGAGGGTTATGCGAGATGTTGTATATCGAAGGTTGTAAAGGTCGCACGGGTTCCTACTTTACTTTACGAGTAGGGCCCGATTACGGCTATTTCTTTTTCGAGGTTTTTACCAGCGGGGTTAGGAACTCAAAGTGAATCTCGATTGCATTCACCGCTGGGCTGCACAAATATCGCTTTTACCCGTATATTTAAGGATAGGTTACGGCCGTGTTTTGATTTCGCGGTATGGAGGATTAATTGCCTCTTGTTGAGTGAGCATTATAATAGCTACTATTTCAAGATTCTGATATCGCCTTATGAAGCCTTGTACGGGCGGAAGTGTAGGTTGTCGGCCGATTGTCTGATGTTGGCGCGTTCGATAGTTGGTCCATACTTGATCCAAATAGACGTGGATATGTTCGGAAAGTATCTGAGATCCATCCAGAGTGTTCCCGGTTAATGATGACCAAGTTGGAGATAGTAACCCTGAGATTTTGGAAACTGAAGCAATAACCGAATGTGGTAAGTTTATTAGGAAGAGTTCGAGTGTACGTGGAGGGTACGACGAGTAAGGGAAGAAGTGAACATGTGTTAAGAGAATAAGTGATCATTTCTTTGTGAAGAAAAGGCGAAGGAGTATCTTTTAGCCCTCGAGTGGGAGCTGTGATGATAGAGGTGATTCCTCGTGGACTTGGATTTAAGTATTTGCGCGTGTGTTATTTTGTGGCCATGTGTGGCATTGGCAACTTGTTTAAGTTAAGAGGAACTTCATCGTTATCTGCTTGAGAAGGAACATTCGACGAATGTTTCTAAGGAGGAGAATGTTATACCGTATTTCCAGAGTATGTATGTGAGGACGACGCATAATTGTAGGCCCGAATTATGTTAAGGACGAAATTGTGCACATCCACGAAAGATTTGTTTTTCCGACGGAAAATTTTCCAACCTTGTAAAGGAATTTTACGCTTTCAAGAAAATATTTATTTTGGATTTTTCCGAGAGATGAAATATTTGACTAACAGGAGGCGACATGTGTCACCCTTAGGTGGCAAAGTTGGACGTTTGTGGGCAAAAGAGTGGCACGCTTTTTGTGTTTTAAAGGCCTTAAACATTTGGTCAATGTTTGGCTAGATATTTGTGTAGTAGATGGATAAGTGGGACCCACACACACATGTCCAAATCTTCACCCTCCACTTGCTTTGATCTTGGCCATTGATTTCCCTATAAATACCCCTTGTGTGCAAGACTTATTCTTCATCCACACTTGAGAAATTCCAAGGCAAAAATCCCTCCCTCCCTTTTAGTAGTTCTCATCTAAGCTCCTCCCCTTTGTAAGCCCTCTACTAAACACCCCACCCATTACTATTTGTTCTCGTCGAAATACCCCCCCCCCCCTTTTGGTAGAAAAGTATCCTCCAAGTAGTATTGTTACTATTCCAAAATACCTTAGCCCTAATACCTTGTAGTATTCCAAAGTTACCTCTATACTAAGAGCCCGGAAATACTACTATACTTCCCTTCAGTCACAAAACGAAACCCTAGGAAAATCTTCATAGTTGGTTGAAGTGTTAAGTAGAAGTTGTATAGAACTTCTAAGGGTTTCTTGGAGCGAAATGGAGCGTACAAAATAAGAGCTAAAACCTTGCTCAGGATCGACTTTAATCTTGGATAATTTTGGGCTTATCGAGGTAAATATCTTTATCCTTCTATTGTAATTGGAGATTACATGTTGTAGTAGTTCAGAATTAAGTATAAGATATATAGAAGGAAGGTATATGTCACGACCCGAACCCGGGCCCGTGACTGGTGCCTTACCCCGGGCACCCTAGTGATACAACATCAGAGAAAAACCAGCGGAAATAAAAACTCAAGAATGAAAACAGTGAAATAAGAAAGTAGGCTAACCCAAACGGTTACCCTTTTTATACATAATTTAAAACTTGAACAGTTACATCCCATACAAACTCGCCCATTAAAGGCTATAGACCTCTAAGAATTTTGAAACCAAAATGACGGACAGGCCCCGCCATGCCCCGAATATACAAAAATCTACTACTTGAGAACTGCACTACGTGACAAGCTTCCGAGATATGGAGCTTTCAGAACCAACCACGACCCTAAGAGCGTGGATCGCAAGCTATGTACCTCAACTCGCGCAGATGAACGCAAATTCGGGCGAGGTCAAGACAACAGTACCAAGTATGTGAATCAGAAATATCAGAAATGATATCATAATAGTATATATAAAGCAGGAGACATGTATGATAACCATATTACAGCACCACAACATATTAGCAGTCTTATCAAGATAGGGACTCATGCCCGTGAAATCATCACTTAAATACAACCCGGGAATTTAACCCGCACAAAGGCCGCATGCCCCGACATCTTACCTCGGTATAAGCATGGCCCTGGAACCGTCCTAATGGGCCCATACCCGTGGACCATCCAACGTGTTGGTATGCCCAAAGGAGATAACAAGATAACAAACCTTGTGGAAGCATACCCGGGGCCTACCCAACGTGTCGGTATGTCAAACAACTAACAAGAGAATACTCACCGTAAGCATACCCGGGCTACCCAACGTGTCGGTATGTCCAATCAAATAACAATAACAACACCCTAATGGAAGCACACCTGGCTACCCAACGTGTCGATATGTCCATCAATCAACCGTATAGCCGACCCTCCAACGGCAGAGGCGCCAGAGCACATAAATACAACACTTGCACATAGAAGCTATCACTACAAGCATAGGCCCGTTACACACAACTCAAGGTACTATAAATATTTCTTAACACAATGTCAAGTATACCATTTAAAACCCAAGTACTTAACCCCCTTAGGATCAAGGTACTCCTACCTTTTATAAACAAGTCACTTATGTTTTTCCATCACAAGAAGTTCAATATTTGAAAACGAGTTACTTCCCTTTTCCCAAAATCGAATTACCATTTTAAATCTAATAATGAAACCATTTCTTTATTTTCATAAAGTCGTTATAACTAACCTCCCATAAAGCTATTACAACACTTTATGATTAATAAAACAAGTCAAGACAAAATCATGCCTTTCTTTTAAACCAAAATACTTCAAATTCTTAAGTCTCTTTTCCTTTAGAAAATCGAATTCCTTACTTTGAAATTTTTAAGAAGATCAAACTTGATTTCAATAGTTCTTATTAGAGCAGCCATGATCTAGGAAATGTAATACAATTTTGTCTTATCTTAGCTTCTATGCAGATGGAGGTTTCTACTGGTTTTAACATGATTGAATGTCATTACTATTTCCTTTATTAGCGCTGCATTGGCTTGTTCGATTCTTCTTCCTATTTCCGAAATTTGGGTAACATTATTCCTTTTTAAAAACCAAGGACTCATTTCTCACGAATGAGGTTTCACACTTTTTGACACCAATTAAGTCAAATCACTAGTCCTTTGAAATCAACAAAACATTCTTTTACTTACATAAAGTGGTTATGTTATACCCCGTATTTCCGGAGTATGTACGTGAGGAAATACGTACAAAAGTTTGGCCTTAAAGTTTAGGCATGGCACGTTTTTTGGGCACAACTCACACAAAGAATCGTTTTCCGACGAAACGTTTTACACGACTCGCGTAGGGTAAATTCCGGCTATGTCATTTCTAATTTTTGCGAATTTTTCCGAGCGACGGAACCTTTTGACTAACGAGAGGGTGACACTTGTCACCTCGTGGGACGCCAAGTGGCCTTTGCCTTGGACGATTGGGAGGCTTTTGGGGCATAGAACATGGACCTTTGTTTGTGGAGTGATTTGAGGAGTAGGTTAGGGGCACTTGGGCAAATCTGGCCTCCACTTGCCCCCACTTGGCTTGATCTTGGCCCTTGGTTTCCTATAAATACCCCTCTCTTGAAGACTTATTCATCACAAATTTCCAAGCCTAAATCATCCTCCCCCTTGTGAGCCATCGCCCCAAGCCTCACTTCTCCCCTTGTGAAGTCTTGGCCGAATACCCCCTCTCTAAAAGAAGCCTAGCCAAACACTACCCCCTCCCTTGGTAGAAAAGTTGCCTTCTAGTATTGTTATAATGCCCAAAATACCCTAGCCCAAATCCTTAGTACTTAGTAGAAGTTGTGAAGAACTTCTAAGGTTTATCGAGCTACCTGAGCATACAACTTAGGAGCTAAACCTTGCTCAGCGTGACTTTATCTAGGATATTATTGGGCTTACCGAGGTAAATAATCCTAACCTCTTTTGAATTAGAAAATACTTACCGCTGTAGTATAAGAATAAGTATTAAATACTTGTAAGAATATCACGTATAGAGTTGAATGTTATCACAAAGAGAAGGGTTTAAAAGAAGAATAATCAAATTGTACTTACATAGATTGCTTTCACGTGAGACTTGAGTAGCTCACCGCAGGGAAGTGTCGCCCAATTTTCCGTAGATATAGAACCCTCTCGCTTAGAATGTTTCTGAGTAGTCTAGACGCTGATAGACGTGTCATCGTAATCGACCTCTGGGCCGCGTTCATGCCGCAGGGCAGCGGTGCTAGATCCACATCCTTAGGATCTCTTTGCATTGGTGTCGAGCTCCATCTTCTCCGAGGCTCTACTTTTGGTATGATCTCCTGTATTGTAGATAGTTTGTACATTCAGGGGTATGGCGGCCCCGTCCCGCCATAGTTGTTTACTTCCTCAGAAGTCAGTAGTCCTATTGTACATTTGGGATGTATCGCAAAATTTGGGTTATTTATATATATGCCGAAAGGCAACCCTTTTCTCGTAATCGTGTATCATTTACAATTATTTCATGTCTTGTTTTATATTCACTGATTTTCTCGATGTATGACTACTTGGGTGCGGGTAAGGCACTACCACGAACCGGAGTCGTGACAAAAGTGGTATCGAGCGATTAATCCTCTGAAAGTGTCTGACCGTATCTAGTAAGTCTTGATTATCGGTGTGTTGTGCACCACCAATAATCGTGAGGCTATAAGATATTTAGGATTCGTTTCCATTCTTCTCACCGAGATCGTGCTTTGTAGCTATGTTAAAATCGGACCTCTAACGTATTCCTTTCTCAGAATAAATATGCCTCCACGAAGGCAACCCGCCTGTATGGCAAGGCGTACGAGGCCGCTAGTGGGACACCTAGAGTCACGCGGCTCGGGCCCAACTATACCGTAGACGGCGAGTTACGACGCCACGACCCCGTGAGGTTTAGGTCGCAGCAAATGGCGTGATGAGACCATTACACTCCACACCTCCCGCCCCACGGCTGGGGCGGAGAGTTAGGTACAAGGAGATGGCCCACTATTGGCCGATCGTGGCGCATACGTGACAGTGGATGCACGGCTTCCATCCCACGCCAATCGTACCGCGGTTCACCCGAGGCGCAGAGTTTGAGGCTACGAGACTTCTGAGTTGTAGCCGCGAGTTTTACTGGTCGAGGCCGAGGATGATCCGCAGGAGTTCATCCGCGCTACGGAGGATTTTGAGGTGATCGGGCGTCGGAGACCGAGTCCGTGATCTTTGTTCACATAGGCCAGCGGATACCGCAATGATTGGTTTGATTCGTGGGAGTTATCCCGGGGAGAGCACGGGTCCCCAGCGACTTGGGAAGAGTTCTGTGAGGCTTTCCTCACTCACTTCTTGACTGCACAGATGAGGAGGCGCGGCCGATAGATTTTTACCGCCGAGGCGCAGAGACGACCGTATCGAAGTACAATGCCGAGTTTGATTCATTGGCTCGATATGTCCCGGCTGGTAGCAGAGATGGAGGATAGGGTGCACCGCCACGTCACGCTAGATGATTATATGGCGAGTCATGTGCGGGTGTTTTCTTCACGAGTATGGACATTACCCGCACGCAGCTCGTGCTCTTGGTTGTGAGGCGTAGAGGCAGACAGGTTGTGACAGCAGCGAGGAAGAAGACCAGGCAGGGTCTTTTGGTGGCTATCGTGGTGGCGCGCTGTGATTTGCACCACTGGGCCAGTAGCACTCCTGCCGTCCTCGAGCGCAGCCAGATATTCGAGGCGCACTGGGGCCCAGGACTTCAGCGCCAGGCCCAGCAGCAGATGCGGCGTCGGACCACCCGCCAGGCCGTCACGGTAGATCCCACTTCGAGTTGTGGTGCTACGGGAGCTTATTCGATTGTGGCCAGCGAGGTCACTGAGACCGCCCGTAGGGGTGGCGCGGGTGGTGAGTCGCCCTCTGGTTCTTTCGCAAGGTCTTCATCCTCGACGCTATTTACCGCCCGGAGAGGTACTCATGGACCAGGTCGCCGGGGAGGTCGTGGCGCGGGTCCAGTTCATGATCCTCGAACGCATTTATGCTTTGTCCGGTAAACGATCGGGAGGCCTCACCCGATGTCGTCACGTACCTTATCGCTTCTAGGTTTGATGTGTATGCTTTGATAGATCCGTTCTACCGCCCCATATCTCCCCTTGTTGCTAGTAGAATAGGATAGAGCTCGAGTCCATAGACCCTTTCGAGGTAGCTACGCGATGCGGTGATTCGGTGGTAGCTCGCAGGTATATGGGCTTGTCCTGTGACCATTCTGATCGTCGCACCCTAGCCGACTTGATAGAGTTGGAGATGATTGACTTCGACGTGATCATGGGGATGGATTGGCTAGCTTCACTCGCCAATGTAGACAGCAGAGAGAGAGTAGTCAGTTCCGATTTCTGAGGCCATTGTTGAGTGGGAGGAGCGCCAGATCGCCAGGGGTGGTTTATTTCCTACCTCAAGGCTAGGAAGATGGTGCGAAGGGTATATCTACCATCTCGCTCGGGTATTTGATCACGAAATTTCGATGCAGTTTTGATCAGTTCGATGAGTCGAGTTCCCGCACGTGTTTCAGACGACTCTCAGTATCCTCACGAGAGGAGATCGAGTTTGTATAGATGTGTTGCGGACACTCGGCCTATTCCATTCCGCCATACGTAATGGCACCCGCCGAGTTGAGAGAGTTGAAGGATCGGCTTAGGGATTTCTTTGGAGAAGGGCTTCGTGGCCGAGTGTTTCTCCAGGGAGCGGTATTGTTCGTAAAGAAGAAGGGCGGGGCCAGCTGCGCGTGTGTTGATTCTGACGGTGAACAAGGTGACCATTAAAACAGATACCCCCTTCCCGGATTGATGATTTGTTCGACCGATTCGCGAGAGTCGAGATGTTTCTCGAGATTGATCTGCGATCGGGCTATCATCAGTGCGAGTCGAGAGGTGGATGTCCAGGGTGCATTCGACCGCGGGCGTTATGATTGGCGAAGTTCATATCTTTTGGGTCACCAATGCTCGTGCGGTATTCATGGATTTGATGAACCGAGTGTTCAAACCATTTTGGACGCGTTGTGATAGTGTTCATCGATGATATCTTGGTTTATTTCGCTCCCGGAGAAGCGAGGCGTCAGCATTTGAGAGCTGTCTTGTGATTCTCGAGACCGGCGATTATGCGCCAAGTTTTCCAAATGTGAGTTTTGCTGACTCGTGGCTGCTCTGGGCATATTGCCGGTGACGGCGTTCCAGTGGATACGGCCAAGATCGGCGATCGAGACTTGGCCTAGATCTACCACTCAGCAGGTTCGCGATTTTACGGGCCTCGCGAGGATATTATCGGTTCGTGGAAGTTTGCTTCTATCTGCACCATTGACTAGGTGACTCGGAGGCACCAAGTTTGATGGGTGATGCTTGTGGCGGGGTTTCGATTCTTGAAAAGAGACTCCACGCCGTTCTTACTCTTCCGGAGGCAGACGGTTATGTCGTGTATTCAGATCGTGAGGCATCGGTTGGGATGTGTGTTGATGCAAAGATGGCGGGGTTATAGCATATGCGTCGGCGGTGAAGAAACACGAGAGGCTACCCGCAATGATTTGGAGTTGGCGGCGGTGATACGCGCGCCAAGATCTGGAGGCACTACTTGTGCGGGGTTCATGGATATTTATACAGATCACAAGAGCCTCCGGTATATCTTCACCACAGGAGTGAACTTACTGGCGAGACGGTGGTTAGAGCGCTTAAGGATTACGATGTTGATATCCTGTACCAGGCAAAGCCAATGTTGTGGCGAGATGCTCTTAGTATGCCGTAGGTCACGGGAGCCTATCGGATACTGCAGTAGAGAGGGACATGGTTGCGTTATTTGCATCGATTAGCGAGCCTTGGTGTCCGCTTGATTGATTCGCGATGCGATGGGGTTCGAGTTCGTGAGGTTGCGAGTCTTCCATCGTCGAGGAGTGCGAAGAGGCAGCATTTGAGGATCCAGCTCGACGCGTTATCGCGATACAACTCTTGAGAGGCAAAGTCCTTTTGAGTAGCACTTTGATGGGTGCTAAGGTTTGAGAAGCGGTGTGTTCCGGATGTTTGACTTCGGACCGTGAGTTAGGCAGCCCTTGGGAAGCACACAGCGCGTTACTCTATCCATCCGGGTAAAATTACGCACCAAGATGTACCACGCGGCGCCCAGATGCAGTGTATTGGTGGGATGGCTTGAAGAGGGGCGTTGCGAGTTAAGCCGGCCAATGCGTGTTGTCGTGAGTAAAGGTAGAGCACCAGGCACGGTGGTTTTATTACAGGCGATAGAGATCAGGCACGGAAGTGGGAGGTAATCAACGTGGACTTCATCAGTTACCTGTTTCGGAGGTTATACGACTTATATAGGTTATCGCCGGCGGTGTGAAATCAGCCCACTTCTTCCGTCGGGCGACTTTTGGTACCAGATTATGCGGACTTACATCCGAGAGATCGTCGGTGCACGGAGTCCCTATTTCGATCATATCGGCGGAGGAGCCCGGTCTTGGCTAACTTCGGAGGTCTTTCCGAGAGGTTTAGGGGCGGTGAGCTGAGTACTGCATTCCATCCACAGACAGACGGATAGGCTGCGCGCACTATCCAGACTCGTGAGGCTATGCTGCGAGCCTGTGTTATCGACTGAGAAATTGGTAGTGGGAGGATCATTTGCCTGCAGTTGAGTTCGCGTACAATAATAGCTACCACTCAGATTCGGATGGCGCCTTATGGGGCCTTGTATGGGAGGAAGTGCGGTCGCCATAGGTTGGTTCGATGTGGGCGCAATGCGATTAGTGGGACGGTTGGTGCGACGATGGATAAGGTGAAGCTTATCGGAGAGGTCTTGTGACTTAGGTCGGCAGCCTTAGTCATATGCGGATCATCGCCGCCGCATCGGAGTTCGAGGTTCATGATTAGGTTTTCTAGCGTCACCCATAAGGGTGTGATGAGATTCGGAAGAAGAAACTCGGCCCAAGGTACATTGGGCGTTTGATTATCCGCGGGGTAGGCAAGGTTGCCTACGAGTTAGATCTGCCGTCCGTCACAGGCGGCATCCGTTTTTCACGATCTATCGCGAGGAGATGTATCGGATCCATCTGTGGTACACCCGATTGACGATGTCCGGTGACGAGGGGTTATCGATTAGGAGATTCCATCGCGATAATCGATCGGTCAGTTAGGCGTCTGCGGACAAAAGGGCGTGGCAGTCAAAGTCTTGTGGCGGAACGAGCTCGAGAGAGATGACGTGGGAAGGCTGAGGACATGAGGCGTATATCCTCACCTATTTCCTCACCTCCGTGTAATTCACTTTCCTACTTGTAAATCTTCATTCTCGTTTATACCAAGTGTTATTCTGGCCCGGTAGGTGTGGTATTTGACGTTTAAGTTATGAAGAATCTTATCGTTAATCTGTCTTGGGAAGGAACATTCGGACGAATGTTTCTAAGGAGGAGAATGTTATACCCTCGTATTTCCAGGAGTATATGCGTGAGGAATACGCATAAAAGTTGTGCCTTAAAGTTTAGGCATGGCGCGTTTTTGAGCCTGACTCGCACAAAGAATCGTTTTCCAAGAAGCGTTTACCACGACTCGCGTAGAGGTAAATTCCGCTATGTCATTTCTAATTTTTAAGAATTTTTCCGAAATGACGGAACCTTTTTGGACCAACGAGAGGTGACACTTGTCACCTCAGTGAGATGACAGTGGCCTGCCTTGGACGATTGGGAGGCTTTTGGGGCATGTAATAGTGGACCTTTGTTTGTGGAGGATTTGAGGAGTAGGTTAGGGGCACTTGGGCAAATCTTGGCCCTCCACTTGCCCCCACGGCTGATCTTGGCCCTTGGTTTCCTATAAATACCCCTCTCTTTGAAGACTTATTCATCACAAATTTCCAAGCCCTAAATCATCCTCCCCTCAGGAGCCATCGCCCTAAGCCTCACTTCTCCCCTCACTTGTGAAGTCTTGGCGACCACACCCCCTCTCTAAAAGCAAGGCTTCAGCCAAACACTACCCCTCCTTGGTATTGAAAAGTTGCCCTCTCTAGTATTGTTATAATGCCCAAAAAATACCTAGCAAAATTTCAAATCCCTTGAGTCCTTAGTAGAAGTTGTTCAGGAAGAACTTCTAAGGTTTCTCTGAGCTACCTGAACAGCGCACAACTTAGGAGAGCTAAACCTTGCTCTCAGCGACTTTTTATCTAGGATATTATTGGGCTTACTGAGAGTAAAATAATCCTAACCTCTTTTGAATTAGAAAATACTTACCGTTGTAGTATAAGAATAAGTATTAAATACTTAGAAGAATATCACGAGAATAGAGAGTTGAAGCTAGCTATCACAGTAGAAGTGGTTTGGGGAAAGAAGAATAATCAAATTCAGTACTTACATGAATTTGTTTTCCACGAAGAGACTTGAGTAGCTCACCGTAGAAGTGCTATGCCCAATTTTCCGCAGGATATGTAACCCTCTCGCTAGAACTGTTTACATGCGAGTATAGTCAGACGCTTGATAGACGTGTCCGACTATTATAGTTGATTTCTCTCACACGCGTACATATTCAACTTGGCAGGTGGTTTTCAACATTGAGAAGGTATGCGGATTCTTCCTAAAGCATGATATTTTTAAAATATATAAGACGGTAGGACGTACATGTGTTAATTGAATAATAACTACGCAATGTCTTTCAGGCTTAAGCTGAATAATACTTACTATGCAATGTTCCCTGCATGACTTAAGCCTGGAATAATAAGGATCTCAAAGTATTTCAAAAGAATATCAATCATTTTTAAAACGAGAAGAGAACAATTGATTTTAAAACGGTGCTTTAAGAGTTATACTAGCTTTATGGGGAAGTTAGGTATAACCACTTAAGCATGATGTTAAAAGAAATAGCGATTTGCCATGTGCTTATAATGGACTTATATTGATTTGTAAAGAGAATAATAAAATGGTTTTGATAAGTGTGACATGGTATAGCACGCACGTGCAAGCATTATCATTCAGAACGCTTGTATAAGAAAGTATTCTTGTTGCATGGCTTATGTTGTTTAACGATAATTCGTTATGTTAGTGTAATAACACTCACCCTCTTGACATATTCACGGGTTAAGCTGCCTCCGATGCGGGGTAGACTCAAAGGCTCGGTGATGCAGGACCATGATTCGAGAACACCTCATGCTGGTCCAGTGTGGACCTATGCGCGGAGCTACGGGAGTTCCGGTGTTAGTGATGGGAAGTTTTATACCTCAAACGCGGTCTATGTGGCGTGCGCGACTGACGCAGTCCGGGACGTCTACGCCGAGGAGTAGCTACATACCTCATGCGGGGTTACAGTACACCTACGCCGGGCCTATACGAATGCCGCCTATGCGACTACTGGAGTCTGTGATTAGGCTTGCGATACGTGATACTACGCAATTGGCTCCCGCTTCGATCATTCACCTCTAGAAAAGACCTCGTTGGCATGGGCTTTACCTATTGTTGCTCTTGTTTATGATGTACACCATGTATGCGTTACCTTCAATTTGTTTCCATTACATATATATTAAACCGATTTTAAATGATATGTTTTCATTTAAGTACTTACTGCCGCATACACTAGTACCTTGTTGTGCCGACCTCCTTCGGGGGTCGTTCATGCTGCGCCAGTAGGTGGCAAGCAAAGTGCTAGGATCCACATCCTTAGGATCTCTTTGCATTGGTGTCGTGAGCCCATCTTCTCCGGGAGAGCTCTACTTTTGGTATGATCTCCCCAGATTGTGTGTAGATAGTTTGTACATTCAGGGTATGGCGAAGGGATACTGTCCCGCCACATATGTTGTTACTTCCTGCAAGTCTCAGTAGTCCCATTGTACATTTGGGATGTAACCGCAAACTTGGAGTTATTTATATATATGTAGAAAGACAACTCCTTTTCTCGTAAAGCCCCATGCATCATTTACAATTATTTCATGTCTTGAGTTTTATATTCGCTGATTTTCTCTCGATGTATGACTACTTGGGTGCTCCGGGTAAGGCATCACGATCCACGAACCTAGGCGATCGTGTGAGTTATAACCAACTTCCCATAAAGCCATTATAACACTTTATGTTTCTGAACCTAACCAATTACACTATAAGCCCTTATGAGATCAAGCAGGGCTTATATTTAACAACCAATTGACACTTATTATTTAATCTAATAAGATTTTCCTACTTTTCTTCAAACAATCAAGACCTTACACTTCATAATCAAGTCAAGGCACAAAAGGAAATTTAATTCCTTTAACATACGCAAATGCGCGTTACCGAGACCATATATTTCTGAATAGTCATGTCACTTGAGGATAGGAAGAATCACATACCCTTCGCGCGATTGGTTATCGCATAATAAGCAAAATGCTCCACAAGATCTATCGCCTTAAGTAGAATATGCACCGTGAGTACTTCAATCCTATAAGGGTCATTGTGAAACGTCTATCAAATCCCTCTAGCTTCGAACGTAGAATAACTAAGTGCAAAAGTCCCTAGATTCTACGGTAATTTGGACGTAACACTCCTTTGTTCTTACTTACTATGCCACCTCTTTCAAGGTCGAATTCAATAACCAAACGCCCACAATAATGCTACAAAATAACCCAATACTTTCCATGCCATTCTGTGGCCAACCATAAACCAATTTTAAATCCCGTCGCACCAATACTTTCCAATCCAAGTTCTTAGGTCTACCATGATATCTGGCCTGAAGACATCTTCACAACAATTACAATCTTAAGGCTAACATGCCCATTTCAGCTTTTAACAAGACAACAAGATCCAAATCTATA